>JANBPO010009454.1:75957-394247 GCA_024336825.1 Amorphophallus titanum
TTACAAATGCAATAGCTCACAATGGCATACAAAGATGCATACAAACATTACAAACATATGGAGATGCATGCATAAACTATATGAACCGAGAGTAACTACTTCTCCCCCTTTGGCATCATCAAAAGAGGGGATGGGATATAAGAAAAGTGGACCAAGTGGACATAGAAAGACTGGGAGGATAGCCACTAAGGAGGTGGCAAAATCATCATCAGCATCGTCATCATCCTTGGAGGCATCATCATCAGCAGGAGGAGGTGGAGGTGGAGGAAGACGGCATTCAAAGGAGTGCAAAAGAAGGTCATGATGTTCCAGTTGATAGTCAATGTCTAGAAGAGTCCGGTTGGTAGTTCAGAAGGCCTGGTGGATATCCTCATAGTTGGAGGTGAGAGAGGCCATATGGGTAGAAAGGGTGTCCAAGGTGTGGGAAAAGGTATCCATCCGACCAGTCATGGTGTCCATGAAAGTGTCAAGCTGGTGAAAAGATGTGTCAATTCAATTCCCAAGGTTGGAGACTTGCTCCCCAAAAGCATCCACATGAGTTTCCAGTCTAGAAAAATGTCTATCAAAAGTCTCATAATTCACCCAAGAAGGTTGTCCAATACCTTGAGTAGAGGACTCCCCATAATAGAACTGTGGTGGAGGTGGCATGTCCTGTTCTGCATGTGGAGGAGGAGGAGGAGGCTGCTTGTCTAACTGAGCTAGAGGTGGGGCTTCCCCTTGACCCTGCTGCTACTTTGGCTCTTCTTCCTCTTCCTGATTTTCAGATTCTTCTCCATAGACCCTCCCATTTCTTCATAATTCACCATCTAGACCCCAATAGTATCCAAAATCTGAGAAGAGCTTGTGTTTATTATATATATCATCCTGCCTCACTGGAATAGACACCTTTCCTGCCAAGCCAACTCTAGCATGAAGAAACACCCCTATCAACTGTGAGGCATAATGCAAGGATCGCCTTCTTTGTGTATGACATGACCCTATCAAGTCTGTCATAAGGTGTCCCATGTTGATCCGATTCCCATTTAAAACATGGTAGAACAGAAACCTATGTACTTCATTAACCTCATCCATGCTGCCACCTTTAGGATAGATAAGAGTAGTAAACATATGATGCATAATCCACTACAGTGGCGGGAAGTAGTTAGCATTCAGCTTGATCAGGTTACTAACTCCATGAATGTATTGACTGTAGGTCATGAGCATAAAAGTCTCTGCAACATGACCATGACCAAATGTCATATCAGCACCCCTAGCGGACACTCCTAGGGCCCTCTCAAACAGTGCTAAATCTACTATAATCTCAACTCCTTTTACAGCTGTGTATAGATGGTCATTTCTCATATTCAGGTACCCATAAAATTCTTGGACAAGACTAGGATAATACCTAGAATATCTTGTAGCAAAATCAATCTACCATCTTGCATTTCAAAAGCAGCACTTAAATCTAGCAACATTTCATTCACCTCATCAAAATTAACCAAACAAGGGTTAAGTATTGGCCGTAGGCGCATCGACGGAGCCCGTGGAGGTGCGGTTGCCCGCTGTGGTGGAGGAGCTGGGGCCTCACCTCGCCTGGCACTAGATTCCCCTTGGGTAGAACGCCGAGAGCTTCTTCTAGATGCCATCCTAGACTTGAAAACCACTGTAGAAACCCTTGAAAGGACTGATCTCTTCCCTTAAGAGTAGATAGACACTGGAGAACACACCAAAATGTAGTGGAAGACTCTTCTTCACAATCTGGAACCCTAGGAGGAAGCTTCAAAGATGCACAAGCCATTGCACAAAATCTACGCCGAAAGACGGTGAAGGTCCTGTTCTTGTGCGGATGGAAGAAGGAGAAGATTTTTGGGGTGGAAATAGGTGTGCTTGGGTGTTCTAGGGTTTGAGAGGAGGTTAGGAGGTTTAATGGGACTAAAGGAATGAAAGAATGAGGGTGAAAACCCTCTTAAAAGAGAGTTCGAATGTGGGTCGGCCCCCCGGTTCGCCGGTTTCAGTCGACCGAAAGGTTCGGTCAGTCGACTGAACTGGTCACCCTTTTTTTTACATTCCTTCATCATTTCTTTTTTCTTTTTCTTTTTCTTTTTTTTGATCCCCCAACTGACAAATCAAGCGGCATCGTCGATCTGTTATCCTCATCATTGGATCCTTGTCCTCGCTATTGGATCCATTATCCTCACCGCTAGATCTGCAAAACAATGGTGTATTAGCGTAGGATTACACTTGTAAAATTTATTCGATGGTCATATTGTAGAAATTATTTACCATTTTGGTATACACTTAAAATTTATTCGTTGGTTGCTAAATTTGTATGGATTATCACACGCTATTTCAATTTTTTTTAGAGGATAGAAATGTGTAATTCCTAAATTTATGTTACACATTGTGTAATGGATGGCTCTCAAGGAATGAGTGAATGACATTGGATGGCATCATGGAGTTATGATGGATGACAATCGTAACTGTTGGCGTTGTAACTACTGCAAAGTAGTACACATGTGAGGAGATATGTCTTGGTTGAAGAGGCATCTGGGAGGAGAGAGAGGTGTGGGATACTCTGAGGTTACTGCCTGTACACATATTCTCAGAGATGTGAAACTTCCAATGGCCAGGCACCTTTGGGAGAAGAGAGCTGAGATGGAACAGAAGGAAAAAAAGAAGGAAAAGGATGAAGAGGCGATCAGTGGAAGAATAGTTGGCAGTGACGAGGAAGAACGTACATAGATAGCTGGCGACTAAGAAGAGTAACCTCAGAGTCGCCAACCAAATGTGTATGTCACGGTCAATGATTCACATGATGCGTAGTATCGTAAGGTAGTACGCATGAGTAGAGAAGAGGCCAAGACATCCAAACAAAATGAGAACCCGAGATCGTGAGGCGCATGGACTAGATCATCAACTAGTTGTGGTTCATCTACTGCTTGACAACCATGGAGAATCAAGACTTTCTTATCTGGTGGCTCAAGTTCACAAAGAAAAAGAACACAATCGATGAACATTGAAGATGTGAAGCTTGGTGCACTAGCCCGAAAGCATGGCAATCAAACAATGTTGGATGATGCCTATGGTCAAAAGGGGCCAAAATGGAAACTCGGGATGGCCGTTACAAAATGATGGCACCACACAGGTTTACCTTTCAATGCGACCAACAGTTCATACTATAAACATATGTTATAAGAAGCATAAGTGTTTGGATTACGTGTGCAACCCCCTATAACATGAGAGTTTGCCGGCACATATCTTGATGAACAAGTTGCTGAGATCAAGAGTTATGTGGACTCCTTCAAACAAAAATAGAGCAATTATGGAGTCACATTGAGGTGTGATGGATGGTCAGACACCACTAAAAGTAACTTGATCAACTTCTTTGTTTGTTGTGATAGACATGTACTGTTTCACAGGTCGGTGGATGCGTCGGTTCAAGTCCACAGTTGCTAATATATTTTATCCTTGATGGAGCAAGTGGTGATCGAGATCGGGGATGAGTACATTGTTCAAGTGGTCACAAATAATGGCTCAAACTATAAGAAGGCTGGAGAGGAGTTGATGAGAACCAGGCTGTACCTTTCCCCTTGTGCAACACAATGTGTGGACCTGATGTTGAAAGAGATTAGTTAGCTTCGTGCAGTCAAGTCTGTTGTCGAGGTGGCACAAAAGGTCATGAATTGCATTTACAATCACACACTTGTATTGACATGGATGAGAGAGCATTGTGGTGGTGAACTATTGAAGCCTGACATCACATGATTCACCACTAACTATATCGCATTGTTGTGCCTTCTTAAACACAATGATGGGTTTAAATAAATGTTTAGGGATGAGACTTGGCTGAGTTCCTCTTTTGTCGCTTCACGTGAAAAAGTAGAAGTCAAAGAAATTGTTAACACTGGTGAGGTAGGCAACTGACTGTTGGGACCCTTACTATGGAAGTTCTGTTGCAGATAGTAACAACTACCAAGACATGCTATCTGATTTTGGAAGGATAAGTACACATGACTTTCAGGTGTCTTGCAGTTACTATGGTCGATCATACCAGCAGTAGCCCAGATATCACGATGATTCAGAGAGTAGCTTATCGTACACATACCCTCATGGTTATCCTTTGATGCCACAATATACCAAAGGATGCAGTCAGCTTTCAGCTGCATGGCCATAATCAGTCATGTACTCATTGTGTTCCCAAGAATATGAACACTACTTACGCATGTATTAAGAGAACTATGCAGGTTCCATGAACTATGCAGACTACTTATCATATCTGGAGACCACGTATGATCTCCTATTGTTTGGAGATGAGATGTGACTGAGTTTGGGCCCATATGATTAGGAGTATGTCTCTTTTGCATATATTTGTATGTAACTTTCAAGTCATCATTTATTTGTTGTTCATGTCTTCACTTTTGCACTTGCCCTTCAAGTTACTAATGAAAAATTATTCGACACTTGCAAATCATCATGGACCGACGACGCCATCTTGAGTGGGACCACGGGTACAATTGCGAGGGTGATCGACATGTTTATTGTAGATATTGCCTGTATCGCGTCACCGACATACACAGATTTACAGAGCACCTCACGAGAGTGGGACGAGATTACCCTTCATGCTCCTCAGTTCAAGATAATCACCGAGCTTAGTTTTAGACACAGTTACGGGACATATATCTTTGTAGCAGGAGAGGCGGGACTGTATCGTCCTCCACGTCAGGGTTCCACCACCACTAGCGTCGATCCCACTGGCATTCTCTTCCACGTCTAGGGTTCACGCACCACCAGCACCAGTCCCACCAGAAGCAGATGACAGGCAGGCATCTGTTGATGTAGTTAGAGCTTTCTTTAAAGAATTTCATATATCGTCTACTGCTACACATGACCCATTATTTATACAAATAGTTTTCTTTTTTCACACTCACCTACATATAACTCCACTCACTAGGATAGAGTTAGATTATATGGGTCATGAGTCATATGTATCTGATTCTAATTGTGATACGGTATTCACAGATGAGTCAGATGATTGACCTTGTACGTTTTGTACTTTATGAGTGGAGTTGAACGTTGGATAGGTCCATTAAACTGTAGACCTATCAGGAAAAAGAAAGTCCAAAATAAAGATAACATATATTTTTCTTTCTAGATTCTAGAACCAGACCTAAATAAAAATTCAAATACATAGTAAAATGAAAATGACTACTAGCTCACTGATCATCTTTCTTTGCGTCATGGTCGTGAAGTCCGTTGGTAAAACTCATTTTTGATGACACTTATCTTACTCCTGTCTCACATTCTTCCTTTATTGTTAATGTAAGTAAAGTTTTCTAATAGATCAAGACTTTAGGTGAGAGAATGTTGTATATATCTTCTTTCTCCTATAAACAAAGCAATAAAAGTTGGAGCTTTTTATCTCTGGGGGGGAGGAGAGTTGGATAATCACTTTGTGGGCAATGTCAAGCTTGTGGTTATCACCTCCTACCAGTGAACAAAAATGCAGGGTGGGTACCAACCCAGGGTTCATATGGGTTCCAACCTCATGCACTTTGCCGGGCCAGGGTAGCCCACTAGCCAAGAGACATTTGGCCTGCTTGTGGCTTGGGCTACTGGTGATTCAGGCTTCATCCTAGGTGGGTGGATTTGCTCTTGGTATCTGGAAAAATGAAAGTTAGGTCTTTTTGCATATATACCGATGTAGCAAATTAAATAATGGATTTCCTACTGCAAGAAATGCATTTGCATGTTTTGCAACTGTTAATGTGCAAGTCTGCTATTTGGATCAAATGCTGATGGCCTCTGTTCAGATATGCCCACAATATTAAATTAATAGATGAAAAATTGATTATTGATCAAACTATGCACATTTAGTAAGTGCACAAAATTTCACCTTCCCCCTCTTCATATAGTTCCTCTTCCCTGGCAGTGGAGAGTGGTTGGAAGGGCGCTTCGACCTCAATTTCTGAAAGGAGTGTGGGGAGGGAGGGCCTTGCTATCTAGACCCCTCCTTTGGTGTCATAGGGAGTGGAGAGGAGGGTCACATAGTCCATCCCATTCCCTAGTGTTGGGAGGGACAACACCATGTGTGAATGGGTGGTGGGTGTGAGGGAGGGAGGGAATACTGAACGGAAATTATCATTACTGCTGTGACAGCACAGTTGTAGTAAGTGAGGTGAGGGGTGTGGAGGAAGAGGGAAACGTTGTTCACAGAACGGCCCGTATGTACCGGTACCAGATGGTACATCTCGGTACCAGACCTGACCTGTCTGGTTCTGCCATTTAGGTACCGGTACTGGGCAGTAGCTATTAAAAAATTAAAAAAAATACTGGACGAACTGGTACCCCCCTCCCGCAGCGGCATAGCTAGTGGCACCACTAGCAGTCGGCCGCGGAGCTCCACCGGCCAGCAGCTTCTCGCCGGTGACGGCTGCCTCGGCTGGCAAAGATGGCGGCCTCAGCTGGTGGAGAACTCCCAAGTCCCAAACCCTAGGGCGGGAGGGGAGGGAAATGGCAACATGGTCAGGGGGTATCGGGGGCCAGAATGGGAGAGTGGGGGTTTTTCTTAACTTTTTAGCAGTCAGATTCGGCTTGTGGATCCAATTCTGGGCTCTCGGGTCAGCGGGCTGGGTGGGGAACCAGATGAGGAAGAGGGAAACTGCCCAGTACTGAACCAGTACTGGGCGGAACGTATCGGTACTGGTACCGGACCTGACTGGTACCGGACCAGACCAGTACCAGTACCGATGCTGCAAACCTTGGAGTGAAAGAGCAGAGACGGTGAGATTTCTTACATTACGTAAGGGTATTTTTGTCCTCTAAATCTGTCATTAAATACTTTGACATGGTACTAATTAGGTGGATGGTGATATGCTGATGTGGAATCTGATTGGCCAAATGCTGGGCATGGGGTAGGGCACATGTGCTCATCAGGGATTGTATGCTGTCTTTCTTTTATATATAGTAACCTTACAGGTAAATGGTTTAGCACTGTATGCATACTGCTCCAAGTCATTGTGGTCGCATGTTCTACATGGGGAGGTTGCTGCCACGCGACCTATATCTCTCTATGCTTATTACTTTTCGCTTTTCTCTTCTTAACATCCACAAGTTAGGGCATATTAGAAGGTGGGGAGGGACTATTATAAAAAATTTATGTAATGAAAGATTTTTGTATTTTATAGTTTTCTTGACACCCATTAGCTCCCATGTTCTGCCACACTTGGTTATTAGGTTCAATAATAATTCATTTAATATTCCTTTTTAATAGAAACATGCTTCTTTTAATTTGTGGTTTCCTAAGCTCTGATCTCTGTGGCCTGCTGCCTTCTTGTCAGGCTTTTCTTATTCTCCTCTTAATTTGCTTCTCATCCTTTCTGTAGAGAAGTAAATGATGACTGCTCCATCTCGAATGAAATTATTTTAATGGAAAAGTTGAGATATGGTGTAAGGGAATCCTGCCTTATTCCACTTTAGTACACGTAGACGGAAAAAAGAAGGAAAATCCTTCCCATTTAAAAAAGACTGAAGCTTCTTGATCTTACCCAATGAAGTAAAAAATTTTACAGGACTGGATGGGTGCACGGACTTGAAATCCACATAAGGAAAGAGGATAAACCTAACTTAACACCGAGAATAAGCAAAATATTAGAATCAGAGCTGTACATTTCTGTCCATTTTTGTTATCTAGCACTACCACTAGTTGTGGGTGGACCATCATGGTATGATATGTAAATTTGTGTCTCCATTCTTCTTCAGCATCAGCTTGAATAACTACGGTACTAGAGGCCCTGTCATTAGCCTTGAAGGTCTATGGGGATTTTGCTTCATTGATCAAGGGCTTTTAGGCTGGGAGAGCTAGCAGCAACTAGGAAGGAATTTTGGTTCTCTGTCTCTCTCTAGCCTTTCCTAGAGAGAGAGACTCTTTGGGTATGGAGAGGGGGTCAGGGCTGAACCGCAACCCCATCAAGGGGGAAGACCTTGTCGGAACCTTCTTGGAAGATCTGGGCCGACGGGGAAACACAGGGGGGGGGGAGCGGAGCGGCATGTTCGTTTGTCGTCTTCCTCGTGCCGTAGGCCACTGCGGGAGGACGATTCGTTGTCCGTGCTTCGTGATACACGCGCGAGGGACCCCGTTCTTGGTACGTAGACCTTGCTTGACGTCTCCGTTGTTGTCGTAGAAGCTTCCCGTTGCCCGTAGTCGCACGTTCAAAGGAGGGAGCCTTGATCCCGTATGGATTTTAATGAAACTACGCGATCCTGACAATCGCCGTAGCCTACACTTGGCTTGTAGCCACCCTCTGAGGGGTTTGAATTGCAACCGCATGTGGGCTATGAAGCCCTGAACTTAAGAATACCCGGCGGGGTGGCGATACGCCGAATGATAAACCCCGTGTCGGAATACCCTATCTTTGTCACATGTGACACTAGCATCCCGGGATTTGGTATGACAAATTACGGGTGCAACAGGCGCCCAGGGTGCCATCGGATGAGGGCGTTAGCGGGGTAGCCATCGGATCGCGAGCACTGGGGTGCCACCGGATCACCCAGGGATTGAGGCCTCAAGGCCAATGAGCAGCCCGAAAGGGCAAGGAACAATTCGGTGTTGCCGTTTTCGTGCGCACCAAGACTTTTGGGGCCGTCACTCCTTGTGGACGTGCACCCGCTTCTCTCCCTCCGCCTCCAACGGAGGGGAGACTTTGTCAAAATTTCGTCAGAATTCTCATACTTTATTCGTTTAATTTCAGCAATAGCCCTTTCCTCTTCTAGCCCTCCATTCGAGCCGTGGTATTCTATTTTGACCATTTGTTCGTTGGTGTTCTTGCAGGAAATGGCTTCTCCAAGCGGTTCTTCCCCTTCAGTTGCCACCGGCACTAAGTCTGTTGCTCCCGTTGCTCCTCCGGCCGTAAATTGACTGAATGTAGAGGGCCTCGATTGGAAACACGACAAGATAGCTGAGCTTGCGGAGTCTTCAGGATCTGACACGGACACCACGGATTTCGGGTAGCTTGCCCCAACTGACGCCGGCTACACATTCAGCCGGGACGGGGGATACCGTCGGGATCACCCGAAGGACAGGCACCTGTTGCACTTCTTGAAGCACTTCAGCTCCCAAGGCAAGCAGGACATCATTGCCGTCTAAGACGTGGAACATGCTGTCTTGCGGTTTAGGGACAACCTTGCTAGCACCGTCTCAAGGAACATACCAATGTACCTGCTGGGTGAGCGCAGGGAGTGGAAGCCTGTGCTAGGCTTGGAGGAGGTCACACCATCCGAGGGGAAACTAGTAAGGGCCCCGGAGTTTACACCAGCGCGCTGGGACAACGCGGCTGGAAGAGTGCATAAGGAGCAACTCCAGTTTGGACTATTCTTGGCCTTGTTGAAATGGGGGTACAGAGACGAGCCATACGTCCTGGACTGCTTGACGATCCGCTTCAAGCACGAGATGGCTGTGAGCTGGTTTGCCGACTTCAAGGTCCAAGACGCACACAGCTTCAGAGAAGCGGCAGTAGAGTTCACGGACTACGTGTTATACAATTATGCCCCGCTGCTGATCAGAGCCGGAGTCTACCACAGTGTGTATGCTTCCCGATTCAAGTACCCCATCTCAAAGGGGCTATGCTGCGCGATGATGGAGGTCTTCACTCCAGAATTCAACACCTTCTACACCGCGGAGGGGGAAACTTCTATCGACCTTTGGAGCTTGCACTAGCTGATCGGCTTGCCCATTGACGGGGAGCCGTACGAGGAAGTGTGCCTCCCAGACATGATCAAGGACGAGACAGATAGGGAGGGCATGTACACCCTTGGCTACTCATATCGGTACCTGATGAAGGCGTACCGGGATATTTGCTTGTCCTACTACGGCACGAAGCAGCCGCAACGTAGTGACAAGCGAAGAGTTCGCATGGGGATGTGGCTGCACTATTTCTTCCGAGGGGAGAAGAAGTATGATGACTTCCCCTCCCTTGGTGTTGTGGCATCTTCAAAGAAGAGGGGCCAGAGCAAACTGGACCTGGGAGCCGCAGTCTTCAAGAGTCACAGAGACGGTTCCAACCCAGCTGGCGTCGATGCAACCACGCACTGCGCAGCATTTCTGGCCTATTGGCTGTGTGCCTTTGCCATGCCGTACGGAGACGAGACGGTTATTTGGCCGGAAGCCATATACCCCGCGTGTCAGATGGCCTGGGGCATCAAGTTGTCGCTCTGTCCCTCCGCGCTGTGTTTGATATACAAGACCCTAGGGGACATTAGCAAAAGTCAAGTCCTGCGGCAGGTGCGGACAGTCGGACCCATGCACTTCTTCAACGCATGGGTCTGTTCTTTATTCCCGGAGTGCGCACCCCGCACCCTCCAGGCATGTACGCTGTTCCCCCGGATGCTGGAGTTCGCGAGTGCGGAGCCTGGCGCGGCAACGACACAACTATTCCTTCTGAGGGGCAGACTCACCAACATCCTCCGCGATGCCCCGGGTAGCATCCACTTCTGGACGCTGGCGGCTCACTCCAGCCCGTTGACGAGCAGTAAGAGGGAATGCCGGGACGATCAAGTGGAGCAGTATCCGCACCCCATCAGCCAGCGGACGGTGAGCCGCCCAATGTTAGAGCCTGAGCTTCGAGACTGGGCGTTGTCCATTCGCCCCAGCGTCCTTGTCTTCAGGAAGGGAAGCACCTTGTTGCTAGAGCCGTATTATACTTTCCGGTTCGGGCGTAACTTCAGGTACGACCAGCACATACCTACACATAGGGCCCAGTTCCTTTCACTAGTGAGGATGCTGCAAGGAGGCCTGACCGCCGACCACGCCCGCTCCTGGTGGGATTTCTTTCATCGGTCGGACGCATGCTCCTTCAGAGTGCCAACGCTGGGACGGCTTCCACGGGTCACCGCCGATTATATCAAGTGGTGGAATGCTCGGATCGGGTTCTACCAATTATGCAAGACCGACTGCTGGGACGGTGCTGAGCGGAAGTTCTTAAGCAAGCAGAAGACGGCCGTCCTGGACATAGACTCGGCGATCAAAATGACTCAACTAAAATACTCAAAATAGATAAAGGGACCCATATGATATGAAGCTCGAGCTCAATCCAATCTCGGGTGTGTGGACGACCCGAGCCAGAGGGAGGTAGTGGTGATGCCTCAATCAGGAATCTAACGTAACTATTGAGGTATGATGCTAATGCATTCCCACCGAGCCAGGATGAGCAGTCCCAGCCCATGTATTGGGCTCATGCTCAGCGCAGGGATGACTGGAAGAGGCAAAATGTCCGGAAGTGATAAAATAACTGAAGCGGCAAGAAAACACTGGTGTGAGTAATTTTCATGAGACACTCCATCGAACACCTAGAAGGGAGGCAGTGTGACACCCTAGGGCGATTGAATGGACGGAGGCCGCAAGAGGCCCCTACAGCTCATCACCTGGATTAGAGGGCGCCCAGGAACTGCTTAACCATGTCACTCATTCGGTGGCACACTTGCGTATCATTCCATTAAAATACCCACGCATACCAGTCGGTGATGCCGAAAAACTTCGGGGAGGGATTCAATGTCGCCCCTTCAAGGGGCGTGGTCAAGGACTATTACACAGCGGGATACTGCGAGCTAGACGGGTCTCTCTCTCCTTTCAGAGTGATCACTAGACTCAGACGAAGTTCGGCCCCTCAGAGAGAGGCTTCCTCGCGATCGGGGGGAGAGGCATCGAGCAGTTTAAGTATAAATTAAAGAAAAGAGAAAGAAAGCTAGAGCGATTTGGTAAGCACACAGGAACGGCATCCACAACATTGACATTAAATGAAATGACACAATATCTTTTATTCACCCTCCTCTGTAATCCCAGAGGGGCGCAAGAAAGAGATACAACTATGAGTGGATTTTGGGGAGAACAGGCATACGAATGTACATAAATCCCAAGAGAAGAAAGAAGAGATTACATTAAAGGTGAAACTCTAAGATCTCCCCCTACCTTCTTCCCTCCAGATCCTCTCTCAGACTCCTTTCGTTTCTGGGCTCTCAGCTCTTATCCTCACTCCGACTCTTCTCTTTATTTTTTTCTCTCTGTATTTTACTTCTCTCTTCCTCTCCTTCCTTTTTTCTGGAATCCTCCTCTCTTTGATCGAGGGTGAAGGCCCATTCTTTATAGGTGAAATTGGAAGTAGAGGAGTCGGTGGCGTCGTCACCCACTTGGTGACCCCCCGCACCAAGGGCGCCACCGACTCACCGGCCCGCCAATGCCCCTCGTGCCACCGCATCACTTCCAAAAAGAAGGCCACCAATTCATCCCGAAAAAAGTGGGAGCTATTCACTCTTTTTTTTAAAAGAAAGTTCCACCGAATCACCTTGCAAAAGAGTGCCACTGAATCACCCTTTCTTGCCTTTTTTACTTTTCCTCATTCTTTTCTTTTATTCACATAAAGTGTGCCGCCGACTCAACGAAGGGCATTTCCATAATTTTGACATTTTTTCCTGCAATTGACCCGACGGGAGCTCATGACCTAGAGTAGCACCAGGGTTGATCCGGTGGCCCCATAATGTATTTTGAAGCCCTGATTTGGAGTTTCCGGTGATTTTTGGCACGTGCCGAACCCGTACCAGTTTTCTCGAGTTTTATCCTGATTCGCCCTTCGGCACTGTAATTCGTGCTGCCAGACCTTCTTTGAGAACACGTGGAGCTTCTTCGTCAAGTGGGCCATCCCTCGAAGTATTTTCACCTTGACTGAGCAGCTTTTCGGTCACCTACGGACCTTTCCAGTGCAGGGTATACCTGAATCAGGTAACCCATGTTTTCTTCTGATTTAGCATTCGGCTCAGCAATTTGTGCCGCCAACTCCATTTCGTGGATACGTGGAGCGTCTTCATTGAGAGGGCCATCCCCCGAAGTATTTCTGCCCTGATCGAACATCTTTTTGGCTATTTATGGACTTTCCCAGTATTCCGCGTGTGATAATCAGATTCCCTGAGTCTTCAGCTGTCATCGCCTTTGGCACTACATATCATGCTTTCGGGCCTGCTTTATGCCTTTAGGAAGCATCTTCATTGACTGGGCAGCCACTCTAGATATTCTCACCCTCATGGGATAATTCTTCGGCCACTTATAGACCACTTCGGCATTCCGGGTGTCTTGATCGGATCACTCAGGTCTTCTGCTGATTGAGCCTTCAACTCCTCATTTTGGGGGTGTAGGGGCACTCGGGCAGCATTTATGACCTGCAAAAGCATAGGCCAAGAAAAAATAGAGATATTTTCATTGTCAACAAATGCCCCCCACCCGCGGGTGTCACGAGTGAGAGACGAAAGAGTGGGACCTGTGGGTGTAGCCCATAACTCATTTGAAAATGTTGTATATGCATAATTTTACCTTTCATTTATTATTTTTATATTATTTTTATTTTTTATTCCTTATTAGCATCATTTTCTATTCATTTCACTTTTTTTTGTTTATCATCATTCTTATTTCATTTATCTCACTATCGTCATCATTTTATTCTCATACAAACACGTAGGCTCTCATTATTAGCAGGCATAGAACATATAGTGTAGTTCCCATCTATTAGGGTAAGACTAAAGATAATGGCCAAGATTCGGGAATGGAGTGCATCTCACGAAGCACAACTAAGGGAGACGTGCATATGTGAAGGGGAGACCGCGTAGAATATATGCATAACATAAACCACGATCCACGCCCAAGACTATTCCCCCATAGAGTGAAACTGCAATTATATGGGTGGCGAACCATAAACATAGGGACGTGCAGATGTTCTAAGTAACACTAGAGGATTACTTTATTACTTACACATGTATTTGGGGTTCTCGGCTGGTAGCTTCACACATCCCCCTTATTTATTCTTAATTCAAGAGTTTACCATTCGACACGAGTCTCCTCATGTGTCTCAATTGGGATTCCTGACTTCTAGAATTCATCCTTTTATTCATAGTGTTATTATGGACTTCACCGTTCGATGCGAGTTTCCTCATATGTCTCAATGGGGACAGAACCGACATCCTCCGTTCATTTAGTTCCTAGTTCATTTTCCCCTCCCCGCCTGGCCGGCTTACCACCCCTCCCGGTGGTAGGTAGTGTTTGAATGTAAGATTGACCTCCCCTCCCCTTGTTCAACCCCCTTGCAGGGGGAGTAGTGGTGTAAATTTTTAAACAGGCGAAGCTTTACTGGCACAGCGTGTGGGGAACCCACGCTTCCCCGCTCACCCACGTCTCTAAACGGGACCGAGTTCTTCAAATTGGTCGAGTAAGTGCTCTATCCCTTGCTCATATTTAAGCACCTTGTTCTTTCAATATTAGCTCATAGCTTCGCGGGCCCGTGTGAGTGAGTGCTTGGTCTTGTAAGCTCTATTACTTCAAGTGACCACCGCAGGAGAGAGTGTGACCCATGCCCTCGTCACCCGGTCAGCCGCATTGAATTGGGCCTCCATATCCTTGGGAAGAATCTTGGCCTTGTTGGACCTCTACCAGCAAGGGTCCAGCCCTTACAACCTAGACTCGGCATCGTCGAGTCACCCCGGGTTTTGGGTGAGTGTCAGGTGAGTGGCCGCCGATATCGATCAAATTCTCTTACAAATTGTGCTTGCTTGTTTAAGTCCCAGGTGCACTGATCTTGTGGCTATCACCTCCAAGGTGGTGTGATATCAATTGGTATCAGAGCAAGTTTATATTTGTCTCTATCAAGTCTAAGTCCTAGGACCATTGCATTGAGTCAACCATCCGCTAAGTCTTTCCCCTCCCTTGCATGTCCACCCATAGTGGAGCCATGTATTGACCCGATCCATCCTCTTTGGGTCCCCCCATAGATCCCAATCCTGACGGGATCGTCGGTTCCAAGTTCAAGGTTCGGGAAAGAGTCTACTCCGAGTCGAGGAGTATGATGGGATCATCAAGTGACAACATGATCGGCAAGGCAGCATCGACAACGTCAATTTATATTAGTTCTTTCTAAGTGTTTATGTTATTGGGTCTCATGAGTGGGCCTAATGGGTCTTGCTTTCTTTTTTTAGGAAATAGATATAAATACCCCTTTATGTAATGACTCCCCACCCCATCGTAGGAACCCATGACCCATGGGATTTCAAAATATCTTTTCCCTTCCCCATGTCTCATAGGTTCCCAAGATGTCTCTTCCCCTTCCCCCACCTTTCTCTATTTAAATAGCATGTAACTCACGTTGGAGGATATTATTAGAATGAGAAACAAAAAAAAATGTGTTGGCTATGTTTGAGTTCTCTCCAATATTTGGAACCCATGGGTGAGATGCCCACTACCCACCTACACTCCCGCCATGGAGGAAGACCGCTGGCTCCGAGTGCACCGTTCCTGAGATGGGAGCGGGCGAGAAGCCCCATCCGAAGCCCCGGTCGGCCTCCACTTCGCCGCTCGCTCGCCGCTGCTACCCCCTGCCAACCATAGCACCTGCCGTTCCCTCGTCTCTCCGTCGACCCTCACCTACACAAATACTCACTTCACATTCCTCTCCCTCCCTACTCTTTCTTCCCGGCTTCCTACCTTCATCGCAACCACCGTATCGCCCCTCCCGTGCACACACATCGCACTGTCAACTACCCACCTTTGCACCCAGCTCTCACCGATCTCCCCCTCGTTCTCTCTCTAACACACACAACATGCGCTCACACACGCCAACACATGCACCACCCGACCTCACTCCTGCCGCTCCTCCCAGTCACCGTTCTCCACTGTGCCCTCCACTAGTGCCGTCATCCGCCGCCTTCCACCTTCTCTAACACATCCACGAACCCATCCTCAGCCATGCCATTCACCCTCCACTGTCCTAGCCTCCGCCGGGCAACCTGCCCTTCCTCTCCCCCCCTTTAGTCACACAGTGAACTGGCTCGCCGCCGTCGATATCTGCTACCCTCGCGGACCAGCACGACCGCCGTCGAGCCCTCGTGTACCACCCACGTAGCTCCACATAGCCATCCGCATCAGCTCGCCTGCCAAGACGCTGCCCCTATTCATGATCGCGCCCATGCACCCAGCCCGTGTGAGAACCCAGCCCCACCCTTCACTTACCTCCTTCTCCTCATCCTCCCCATAGCCTCAACACCCATTACATGTTGCCAAGAACCCAACAACCTTCCCCTCACAGCTCCAGCGTGCCACCCACCCCAGCCAAATCGTCCTCAAGCCATGCAGGAATAGGGGTGCCGTGGGCCCCTCCTCTACTAATGGCAGGTGATAGCCCACCCCAACCTCCACGCCATGGTCATCTCCGAGAAGCTTGCCTTGTTGGTCTGCAGTGGCTTTCCCTTCCCCGGTGATGCTGCCATGGACGCTGCCACCTTGCGCCAGCGGCGGGAGCGAAATAGGGCCGCCGTGGCTCTGTCGCCTGCGGTGCCCCTTGCCACGTCCCATGATGACCACATCTGCCCACTCCCGACGTAGTCTACCATCTTCATCGTCTGCGGAGCAACCCGTCTGATGGCAAGACCGGCGTTCGGGCAGTGCTGGCGGGCTTCAATCTTCACCGGAGCAGGGCAACTACACCCACGTCCCCCTTCGCCATGCGACAACAGGACGACCTCTCCGCTGCCATGCCAAGCCATTCTCTGCCTCGCCTCTCATTGCAAACCCACCGCGACTTCCCTCCATGTCCGATGTAGTGGCCACATAGAGCCCAACCGGCTTCACCGACCACCACCTGTCGCTCGGTCGGCTGCCGTGAGCTCTCCTGCCGGCCACCGCTTCGAGCTTTCCCGACCGGCACATGCCCCCCCTGTGCACAACGTCTCAGTCACCCGACGCCCCCCCTCTGTGAAAGAGACGGGTGTGAAGCCCCAACCACGTCCTCCCACCCCTGTACCGTCGTCGCCGCCCACTCTTCATCTCACCCGCGCAGCTCTCTCCCTCCCTCTCCTTTCTTCTCACTTCCCTCTCCTTTCCCTGCTACACCACCTGGCCGCACCTCCACTCCCTGACCACTGTGAGACCATATTATGTCTTTCTTTTATCTAATGCGAGTTGAAAATTTTAAGATTGATACGCGTGTTTTAAATGATGAACTTATATGTTATCACGATACTCAGCACCAATCAGTCTTCGACTGAGGTAATAGAGTGGCTGCTCTTTACCTTCTTCATTGATTTGCGCCAACAGAGCTCCCTGTGAGGTGTCCATGCCAGCAATATAAAGTATAAGGGGTTTACCCATAATTGGTGCCCCCAGAACTGGGGGAGTAAGGAGGTACTCCTTGATTTGCTCGAAAGTGGCCTGGCACTCCAAGTCCCATGTAAATGGGGCGTCCTTCTTCATCAGCTTGCTGAAGGGTGCATGGTGACCGAAGAGGTTAGAAGTAAATCTCCAATGTAGGTCAACCTTCCTTGAAAGGACCTTAGTTTGGTGATATTGCTGGGTGGTGAAAGCTCCCAGATCGCTTTGATCTTGTAGGGGTCCACCTCAATTCCTCGGTATCTGACGACAAAATCGAGAAACTTGTCGCTGGAAATGCCAAAGGCGCACTTCATAGGGTTCATATTGAGCCCGTATTGCTGGAGTCGATTGAAGACTTGGCGCAGATCTTGCAGATGGTCTCTACGCCTTTTTGTCTTGACGACGAGGTCATCGACATAACATTCGACGGTGTTGTGCAACATCTCATCAAATATTTTGGTCATGGCCCTTTGGTAAGTAGCGTCGGCATTCTTCAAATCAAAGGGCATGCACTTGTAGTTAAAAATCTCTTTGGGGGATCTAAAGGCTATGTAGTTCTTGTCTTTGAGGGACATTCAGATCTGGTTATAACCTGATGACCCGTCCATGAAAGACAAGGCACCGGTGGTCATATCAACCATCATTTCTGTGATCGGGACTGGAAAGTCGTCCTTCGGACAATTCCTGTTGATGTCCCGAAAGTCGACGCAGATGCGTACTTGACCATTTTTCTTTTTAACTGGGACTATATTGGCTAGCAAGATTGGATAGATGCACGACTCGATGAAATCGACCTCCTTCATTTTATTGACTTCGGCCGAAACTTGAAGTTCCAACTCATGGTGCATGCGCCGCTGCGGCTGTTTGACCGGGGTAACTGAGGGAGAGATCGAGAAATTTCACCGAGCTTGAGATGGTTTCCCGTGGGAGAGGGCCTGGCCCTCCCCCTCCCATCCCTCCTCTCCCTACGGTCTCTCCCCCTCTTGTGGGATTCTCCTTCCCGCCTGGTGCTCAGGTTCTCCCTTATGATGCTGCTGCTACCACGCCAGTTCTCCCTCCTCCTGCTGCATCCTCTGTGGCTGCTACAACCTCGGTGGTCCCCCCTCTTGCTACCCCTGCTGATGCTATTCATGTTGGTGTGGATGCAACCTTGGGCCCCCCTTCGACAGATGCTTCCATCATGCATCCTCCCTCTGCATGGAATCATGCCCCCCTTCTTTTGTGCAGGCTGTTAGGCATGCCTTGGCCCCCCCGGTCCTACCAGTATCTGTTCATCCTCCAGCCCGTACTGATATGGGAGACATTGCGATTTTCTTTTCTATGGGTGAGATTGGTGCATCGTGCAAGCCCCTTGAGCACGCCATTGTAGCATACATGCCCTATGGTCGGCCTCCGTTTCCAGAGACACGTGCTCACCTTGCACAGAGATTTAAGTTTCAGCGGGATTTCGCCCTTAGTGCATTGGATTATCGTCATCTTCTTATAAGATTCCTTTGTCGTGAGGATTTCATTAAGGTATTGCTTAAAGGGTCCATGCTTATACTTGGCCGTCTATTCAAGTTTGCTCGTTGGTCCTTGGATTTCCCTCCAGACGCTGATTCTTCAGTGGTTCCAGTTTGGGTTGAATTCCCTCATCTCCCTGGCAACTTCTTCTTTGAAGCTATGATACAATCTATTGCTGGAAGTGTTGGCACGGTGCTTCAAATTGATCAAGAGACTACTTCTCTTGCTCGCTCCAGTGTTGCCCGAGCTTGTGTGCTCTTGGATATTGCTCAAAGGATCCCAGATAAAATTTGGATTGGGCTAGGTTCTGATGGATTTTGGCAACCCATTGTCTGTCCCCGTCTGCCATTGTTCTGTTCTGCTTGCCATCGTCTTGGCCATCTTGTTGGTAATTGCAAGAAATCTAGTGCCAAACGAGATGCTGCTAATGGGTTTTCTGGCGACCGTCCTCCGGTAAGCCTACTCCGGCCAGGACGGTTACGCAAGCCTGGAAGGCTGTTTCCAGGTCTGCTCAAATCCCCTCTTGCGTCCCTGATGCTCCAGCTAACCCTTATCTACCTGGGCCGTCCGTTGCACGCCAGCCATTCGAACAATCGCCTCCCCTCGCTAAGGGATGCGATGGTGCATTTGCCATTGCCAACAAAGTGGCTATTTCTCTGGGAGACCCTTCATCTCTAGCTACTTCTTCCGTTGCAGCTCTTGGTGTCCAGGAGGTGTCCCTTCACTTTATGGCTGATGGAGATGATGTTAATGTCGTTAGTGCTGTTCAAGCTGGAGAATCTCCTCTACCTGGCCATCCTAACGCTATCAAGTTGTCTCTAGTACCCTCCTCTTCTTTGGCCGGCCCACCATGTGGAACGCAACCCTCTTCAGTACAGTTTGGTGATACCTCCACAGCACCCCTGTTCCCTTTTCCTGTGGACCAGGGCCCCATGCTAGCACCTCCTCCTATTACTACAGCTTTCGGTGGCCCTTGTGGTGCTTCAGCTAGTTCCGTGCTGTCTCCTGATGCCCCTCCTTTTGTTCCATCGTCCGTGGATGCTAGTTCTTTGGCAGGTGTCCCTCCGTCTTCACGGGTTCTGGTCCCTTCCCCTGATTTCAACATCTTCGTTGGGGGAGCACAATGGGGCTCCTACCCATGCCAGCCTCTTGGATCCGTCTGGTTGTGTTGGTTCGCCAGAGGAGGCTTCTTCTCAGCTGCCTTTAACTCCTGCTGCCGTCGTGACTGTCGGGGTGGCCGCTCCCAAGGCTCCCTGTGAGGCTCGCGTTGGAGATGATGCTGCTAACTTTGCTGCTACTCAGGGCTTTCTCCTTTGCCCTCCCACGGTCCTGAACCTTCTAAGTCACCACCTGTTGCTGTTGTGACCGCTGGACTGGTCGTTCCTAAGGCCCCTTGTGTGGCCGACATCGGTGTTGGTGCTGTGAACCCTGTTGTTGCTCTGGGACCTTCTCCTTTGCCCCCCTACGGTCATGATGTTTATGCCCCTGCGGTTCCCAGGATTGGGCTTGATTGTGGCAAAGGGATTGCTTTGGCCCCTGATCTTGTTCCTCCGTAATAAGTTCATCTCAAGGGCGGTGTGCCGGCCCCTTCGCTTCCGCTGTAACCTTGTCAAGTGTTGATTGCATTGGCTGCCCCTAATGCGCCCCCTGCAGCTACTGTGCCCTCTAAGGTCACCCCCAGACAGTCCTCTGAAGAAGACATCCGTCAGTCTAATGCCTTGGCAGCCTCACTTCAAGCTCCACAGTCCTGGGCCATTGCGGTAGCTAGGATGACCATGTTGCCACCTACTTCTGGCACGGTTCCCCCACCGCCCTCCGACTCTGTTGGCACCGTGGTTCAAGAGGACACCGATGGCACTGATGGATATCTTGGGTGGGAGCTATACTCCCCTAATCGCAGGGTCACTAGGAGTGCACATCGTAGATCCAACACTCGCCATCGTTCTTAGCTATTTTCCAGCTAAATTGTTTCTAGACTCTTTGGTCCATTGTTGTATCCTGCTGTCCCTTATGGTGGAACTTTGGTTGTCTTGTTATTTGGGTTCATCCCCCTGTTCTGTTTTGAGCCACCTTTTGTTCCATAGCCCCTCTGCATAGGGTGACTATCTTTTGACTCTGTTATCTTGTATGTTTCTTTTCCTGTAATATTAATAAAATGCCTAGCTGATCCCCGGATCTGCCTAGGTATTGCCATAGTTAAAAAAAACAAAAACTGAGGGAGAGATAGCCAACTCATGTTCTGCTACGGAGGGGTCCAGCCTTGGCATCTCCTTGTACGTCCAGGCGAAGCAGTCTTTGTATTCAAGCAAGACTTGCTTGTAATCCTGCCTTTCTGTCTCGGTGAGGAGAGCACTGATGAATGTGGGCTGGGGGTCTTCATCTTCGCCCAAGTTGATCTCCACGAGATCATCGACGGTCGCCTAGCCGCCATCCTCCAGCTCGGGAGGAGCGGGTTGGAGGTCGATGAAATCTTCATCATCGGTGTCGGCTTTAGGCCTTTCTTGATTCTCAGGACCACTAGTTGGCGCCGATTGAACTGGAGGGTTATCGCTGCTGGAACCCATCAGAGATTGCTCTGGGTCACAGGCTTCTTGCTGGTAGTCGTCAACTGGGATTGCTAAAGCTTCCCCGACGTTGTTTGCCGAAGCTGACAGCTCTTCATAATCAGCATTCTGGGCATCCCCCTCGTCGGGAGAATTTGTCAGGGTGAGCCCTTCGCCCAGCTGGGTGACGGGAGGAGCTCCTTCAGCCCCCGCGTCTTCGCAGGGAGGCGAGGAGGATTCCTCAACTACTTGGGCTGGGGTGCTGACTTGGACGAGGGACGGGATTAAAATTTTCTCATCCTCATCCCTGGAAATGTCAAATTTTGTATCGATGCTTGCCCGGCTGTCCCCCGTCGGTGTCACGCTGGCAATGTTTACCGTGTAATGGACACAGAAGTCTGGGTCTTGGTTGTAGCCGAGTCCCCTAGTATCCTTATGAAAGGACGGGGGTTGCCCCCGGACCTAGGAAGGGGTCCACAGTTGACGAAAGTATCTCTGTTGTGCGGAAGTTTGCCACAAGGGGACGTGTTGCTTCAGACAAATTTCTTGAATATGCGGCGACAGATCGCCCCACACCTGAACTATTTTGGGGGTGTCATCGGCTCGTCCGGACCAGCCGAAGTCGTCATCTGGCGGGGCTTGAGGGACTGCGTCTCCCTTATAGAAGACAATGGGTTTGTCCCTGTTAGCCTTTTTCTTATTTCTATGCTGTCGCTTGAAGGTGATGATAAAAGTCGTCAGCGAGTCGACGCTATGCTCTTCTGAGGCACACGGGAACTGGATGTAGTCCGGTGGCAAGCATATACTCTTGCCAATGGCTCGACTAATGAGGTTGGTCTCAAAGTCTACTTTGCGTCTCTTGGGTGTTGATTTATATTGGTTCCTTTGCAAATGAATGTGATGAGATGAAAGCAATATAACATGGATGATTAACTCAATAATAGGCAAGTAAGTCACCAACTCAAGTAATCAGCATGAACTAAGCACATGGGCATATTGTCTTCATGAAAATAAGCTAAGGAAAAGAGAAAAACACACGTTGGGACGTGCAGCAAAGGGGAAAACTAAACACACACCGTGAGTATGGAGCAAGCAAATAAAGCAACTAAAGGAGAGATAGGAGAGAGAGGAGAAGATGATAAGCCAAACTATAAAGATGTGATCGCCACCAAGGTAATAAACAAGCCAAAGCTCTGAAAAATACCTTGGAAAGAGGTGGATGAAACACCCGCCCACGGGAGAGAGAATCAGGAAACTGTACTTCAAAAACGGTCGAAGACTAGCGCGCCAGAGAAATTAGCAGTCCTATGATAAACTGCCAGAGAACCTTGGTGCTCCAATCTACAACTGCCAGAGAACCACAGAGCAGCAAGTTTGGGAACTTTGATCTCCATGTCTTTCAGCCGGCCAGAAGACTTGGGCCTCGTGCTAGGGATGCTATAAACCTACAAAAGAAAGTAGAGAACACATAGAAACAACCCAAATTAGCCCGGTGACAAGTGTAGTAACTATAAGGCAAAGAAAACTAGAAACATGCAATTAGAAGGGTGGATACCTGGGAGGTTGGGTTTTTTTAACCCCTGTGGGGCGTTCTAAAGATGGGAGGAGGTTTAAAATGAATGCAGAAGAGTGAAAAATGTGAGAGAAGAGGAGGAAGATGCAATGATGCTTGGAGAGGGAAAGAAATAGAGAACTAAAGAAGAAATTGACTGAACTAAACACTTGGAACCAATACTCCCTGGACTTAGGAGGCAGATGGACGTGGGAAGCAGTTCTCCTTGATTGGTTCTTGCTCCAGGAAGCAGCAGCACTTCGATGCGAACTCCAGAAATCTCCTCCTCAAGCCATGAAGTCAAGGGTTCTATTTATAGACCCTCAAACTCTCTAGACGAGTTGGAGAGAATCCAGCTAAAAAGTAGGATAATTCTTAGCAAACTCTTGAAGATAATACTCCCAAGAGTGATACTTTCATGTCTTTCAAATTCAAATTCAAGAATACATTAGACTTATACCAGTCTAGATCAGTGGAGATTCTTAAACCTGTATGATAAGAGTTTCTGAAGGTTTTAGATTCATAAACAAGGTACACAGATTTAAATCTCTTCAAGATCAATTCAATCAATATATCTAAATCACTAGCTGAGTCTGAAATGCAGACAGATCAGCATGAAGGTGGTGACAAGGAAGAATCTGAGTAAAAATCTCCTTCAGCAACTTAGGGAATGGCAGACAGAGATTTCAGCTTCAAGAAGGGTGTAAGTTTAGATGATGAATAACTCTGAAACTAGTCAGGAAGGGTTCCGATTGAAAAAGACTAAAGGGTCTAACATGCTCCCCCTGTCTATATGCATTGTACCAACTCTTTTTGGTATTTTCAAAATTAATGATATGCAATGCAGTTCACTACATGTATGCATATGCAGGGACTTTCCTAAAAGTATTACATGATCATGAGTTGCATAAACATCATGCAGGGACAGCCAGACTCCCCCTGACTATGCAACATAATCCAAGATTCTAAAACCCACAAATGCATGACCATTTATACATCTACACCCCTTGACTAAATGTAATGTATGAGGATTCTAAATGCAACATGACATGTACAAACATTTAACACAGCAGTTGTCATATTAGATATCAGTCACATGCAATTCAGATTTTTCAGAAAGTAACATTCAATTTTGAAATCATTGTACGCATGAAAGCACATGCCCATGAGCAAACGATGAAGTGTTGAGTCGATAGGATGGTGCAAACAATGAAGCATTTTATAGCAAAGGACAGAACACTTTCAAACTAATGTTGACTCTAGGTGTCGACATTTCTAACAAGATAAGTGCATTGATGTGTTCAACATTTATTTATGATGCAAGACTTCCATAAACAACATATCATATGCATTGAGAGGTTCAACTGCAAACTACAAGTATACATGAGAACATGTATTCATGAGTTTTCAGATGACAGAATATCATGATTTTACAGTTGTCTAATCATAATTCAGTCAATTCAAATATTAGACTAGAAAAGCACAAGAGTGGGGTTTTACCTTACTTGGGTGCCTTGGTTTATAAAACCCCTTTATTCATTTCCTTCCAAGGCACACCTGCAAAGACTAAACCTCATTTTGCATATTGAGATACCTAAGAATTCTTGGGTCCTCTATGGTGAGTAATACTTCTCTTGGGTCCATTCCATGAATCCAGGATATTCAAGTTATCAAATTTCAGAATTTTACAATCAAACATGAAATGTCCAATTTGGCCACAATAATAACATGAAATCACATGCTGGCTATTTTTCATGTTCACATGGGTATAGAAGTTATGTGTGAGATCATGAGTGTTCTTCTTCTTATCATGAAATTTCTGTTTGTTGCAATCAGCAAGCATGCCTCCTCTATCCTTATGGCCCAATGTTCCACGATTAAAGCACATAGTGTGCTCACCATTTGAAACATTTTTATTTTTGTGAGAGACATGGTTTTCTGGAAATTTATCATGACCAGGATAAAAGTAAATTTTTTCTTGTGCATTAGCAAACCAACATTGGGCTGCAATGTGGCCTATCTTGCCACAGCAAAAGCAATGAGCTTTCCTTTTCTGATTTGCAGGAATGTTCTGAAAAATTTTTGCATGTAAATTTCTACCCGGAGCATGCCAATAGTCTTTAACGGTATGGCCATTCTTTCCACAGTGGAAGCACGCATTGTGCTTTCCTTTAGAACTAGAATTATTTCCATCAAAAATGTTTTTCATGGCATGGATGTTGACAGATTTGAAATCGAGTTTTCCTCCCTGAACATCCCAACATTGAGCACTAGTGTGGCCAAACTTACCGCAATGAAAACATTGAACATGCTTTTTCTGAACAGACTGAAGTTTCTTAACATGTTTTCTACCAATGCTCAAATCATCCTTTTTCAGCACAAGACAATTGTCCATGAAGTGACCATGCTTGCCACAGTAATAACATAAAATATTATTAGATTTCTTTGAAGCATGGATTTTGTCAAATGATTTCATAGCATGCAGATTGTTCCTTTTATTTTTTAGTGGTTTTTCATTTTCAGTTGCAGTAGACTGTTTTGGGGATTGCCTTGAGGTTCCAGCTACTTCAGAGCTTTGAATAAAAGTAGTATGCAGCTGGTTCCTTTTGGATTGTTTAATTTCAAAGATGTTACCAGTCCCTTTTCCTTGACCACTTTCATTATCTTCCAGAGACATTTTCATTTTACCTTTATCCTTCACAGATTTAGACATAGAGTTCCTTAGATCTTGGATCTCAGAGTTTAGAGACACAATATCAACCTCATAACAAGCAATGTCAGATTCACAGCTGATGACCTGTTGATGTAAGGCATCATTCAGACTTTTGAGTGTATTAATTTCCTGTTTCAATCTTTGTTCAGAGTCATTTTCAACACATTTTCCCTTTTCAATGGTTAACAATTTCTCTTCTAGCTCAGAATTCTTTCTCTTCAATTCTTCCTTAAGACAGTCAATTTGTTGTTTCTGCATTTTCAGTTTGGATTGGAGACTGTCATTCAAAATTTTCACAGAAGCACATTTCCAACAAGAGTTTTCAATTCTTTATATTTCTGTTTTCACTTGTTCATTTTCAGACCTTAATAGCTTTACTTCAGATGACATTTTCTTTGTTTTAAATTTGACAGTTTTGTATTTATCTAATAAGCCATTATAAAGATTCGTCAAATCTTCAAAAGTGATTTCCTCTGATTTAGAGATTACATGAGAAGATGTCTCCTCTTGTTGATCACTACTTCTTGCCATGTGACATTCTTCTTCCTCTCAGTTGTGGATACGAATCAATTCATCCAATATTTCCTTTGCTGAATTACAACCTGAGATAGAAGAAAAATCATCAGAGTTAATTGCATCATTCATTAACTCCAGAGCTCTCACTCTGGGAGAGAAAGATCTGGAGTCACCTCGGGCCAAACAGAATCCTCAAGCACATGAGAGTCATCGGGCATATACTTTCGCAACATCGAGACGTGGAACACGTCATGCACCGATGCCAACTCAGGGGGTAACTGCAACCGATAAGCTACCGATTCAGACTGTTCATCTCTGGGAAAATCGGTCGACCGAACTGGGGCCATCGGTCGACCAAACTCTGTAACATTATAGAGTTCTAAATTCTGGGAGGTTTGGTCGACCGATCCAAGCCCATTGGTCGACTGAAATATGTAAAACCTGTAAAACAAGCTTGTTAGCCCAAGAAAACATGTGCGGATAAGAAGGCCTTGTATTTGAACAACTTTGACATCCATTTGGAGTGCATTTGGCTCATTTTATACATTTTGAAAAAAATTAACCATTTGAGCATGTGAACATGATGCAAAAAGGCCTTAATCGCGTTCTAATGCTCGCTCTTGAGCAATTATGCACGGCATGAGACAGAAATCAAGTCTGAGATTTTGTTATCATCAAAATCAACTGGTGAAGCTCAACAATCTCTCCCTTTTTGATGATGATAAATCTCCACTTTAGTAAGTGCATTGGCATGCCGTTAAAACCAATTGGACCCTTAAATCAATCATTACATTCTTGCATAGCTTCCACGTGATTTTTGTACGTGGCGGAGTTTACACTTACACATAGTGAGGGATTTCATATGAGCTGACATGTATTTCAGCCAACACCATTTGATATACAGAACCAATTGAGGGGCAATAATCAAAATAGTCTGCAAGGTAATCTGTTCACAATAAACCATCATTTAAGCAAACACCAAACCTTTCATTCATTCATATTCGCTAAATCCAAATGACGAAGTAAAATGGAGAAACCAATATCCATGCCATAATCAAGTGCTACATTTCATTCATTAATGTTTTCATTACATAGTACATGAACACTTGACAAAGGATATGACAAATGACATTGACTCCTAGACACTTGGACAATGCAGATGCAACTCATGTCGAATGGCAAACATGCATACAAACATAGGAACACGCATGCATAAGCTATATAAGCCCACAGAACTACTACATACTTCTACCCCCTTGGCATCATCAAAAGAGGGGATGGGATACAAGGAAAATATGGACCACAAAGGAACTCAAAGACCCAAGGACAATCATTGAGGAGATGAAATAGAAGGTCCTCAGTTGCCATCTTCAGGAGGCCCCTGATTGCCAAGGCGGCGTTGAATATTAGCAAGAGTTTGATCTTGATACTGCAGTCAGTGCTAAACATTGGCAACACTATTCTCATGAGCCTGGCCATGGTGCTGGATGTCAACAAGAGTGTGGTTCATGAGATGAAAGGCCTAGCGGGAGTCTTCATGGCTAGTGGTGAGGGTGGTCATATGAGTGGACACGGTATCCAAAACTGTGGAGAAGGAATCGATCCAGCTCGACATGGATTCAAGCATAGTGCCAAAAGTGGCAAAAGATGTGTAAATGTGACTCCCAAAGTTAGAAAGTTACTCCCCAAAAGTATCCACTGAAGTCTCTAGCCTAGTGAGGCACCTATCAACTCCCTCTAAATCTGCCCAAGCTGGTTGTCCAGCACCTTAGGAAGATGACTCCCAGTGATGGAACTGTGGTGGCATCTCCGGATCCACGTGCTATGGAGGAGGAGGAGGCTACTCCTCCACCTGAACTACAGGTGAGGCCAGCCCTTGAGCTTCATGCTATCCTTCCTCTTCTTCTCCCTCATCTTCTGTGCCTTCTCCATAAACTCTTACATCTCTGTATAATACACCATCTGGACCCCAATAATACCAAAAAGATGAGAAGAGCTTGTGTTTATTGTAGATGTCATCTTGCCTTACTGTAATTAACACTTCATCTGCCAACTAATCCCAGCATAAATGAATATCCCAGTCAACTATGATGCATATGCCAGTGATCTCCTTGTTTGGGTATGGCGGCATGACCCAATCAAATCTGACATAAGGTGGCCCATATTGATGGTCATCCCATTCAGAACACAGTAAAACAAGAACTTGTGCACTTCTGTAACTACATCTCTACTACCCTCTTAGGGTAAATGAGGGTGGTAAACATATGGTGCAAGATGTGCTGTAATGGAGGAAAGTAGTTGGCATTCAATGTGATCAAGTTGCTAACTCCATGCACAAATTCACTACAGGTCCAGAGGATGAAAGTTTCCTCAACATGACCATGACCAAAGACCATATCTTTGCCCCAAGCTGAAACTCCTAGGGCATTCTAAAATAAAACTGGATTGATTGTAATCTCAACTCCTTTAACAACAGTATACAAATGTTCATTTCTCGTGGTCAAATTTCCATAAAACTATTGGAGAAGGCTGGGATAATATTTAGTATACCTTGTGACAAAGTCAATCCACCCATCTTGTATCTCAAAAACTGCACTTAAATCTGGAAGAACGTCATTCATCTCGCTAAAATCAACCAGACGGGGGTGAAGTATGGGCCATGGGCACATCGGCGGTGCACGTGGAGGTGCGCCTGCCTGCTGTGGTGGAGGAACCGGGTCCTCTCCTCTCCTAGCACTGGATTCCCCCTGGGTAGACCTCTGAGAGCTTCTTCTAGGCGCCATCTGACAAAAACCATAGTAGAAAACATAAAGGGGAACAGATCTCCTTCCTTGGAGTGAAATGGGATCAAAAGACACACCAAAAGCCTTAAAATGTAATGCTCCACACATTGGAACTCAAGGAGAGGGTTGCGAGGTCGCACATGCCACCGGAGGGATTTCATCCCAAACGACGACGAACAGGCTGGATCTTGTGCGGAGAGGTGAAAGATGGGTTTCTAGGGCTTGATAAGAGGTGGTTTGGGGTGTTTAGGGTTGGAGAAGTGTTGTGGGAGTGAATGGAGGGCGAATGGGGTGAAAAGTGGGGTGAAAACCCCTTTAAAACGAAGTTTGGTAGTGACTCCAGCCCGACAAAAACATGACAAAGAGAGGACTATTCCCTTTACAGTAATTTAATGCTTACCCGAGCCGTCTTGGGCCACTATCGGTTCCTACTCTCTGACCTACGCGGGCACTCCATCCTGTGCCTCAGGAGGGGCCTCGGCCCCCGACACCTCTGCTGTCCCTACGCAAGACAAATAGCTATGTTAGTAACCAAGATCAGGCAAAGTCATGGCCAACATATATCCAGTGCCAAAAGCCCTCACCCGAGTGGGCCTCCTCTAAAGCCTTCCATGACTCGAAGTCGGGGAATGCCTCGATGTTGGGGGCGATCTCATCCATCACACGGAGAAACCCCTCCACATCTATCTCACTCTCAGCCCCATCGTCAGGCAGGGGGTCCAGCTCCTGAGGGGGCGAGAAGGCCGCCTCGACGCCAGGCTCCAGTGGAGCTGTAACAAGCAGATCCAGTGAGACAGAGCTAATTAATTATCATCATCGAACCAATAAGGAACAAAAAGGCAAATGCAATACTTACTCAAAGTCGGCTCTGCCTCAACATGCTCGCCAGCCTCAAGTTCCCTAGAGGACTCGCCAGCTCCTACTGCTCCGGCATCCACTCGGGGGCGCTTTTGCCTAGGCTGCAAGCCCCCGTCTCCACTCTCTGAGGATGTCTCTATGGAGGGATGATCACCCTCCATCGCAAAGCCTGTCGATAAGCACAGCAACACACAACATCTCAACAACATACCCTAGAAAATGATAAATCTGAGACAACATACTAAGGGAAAGGATCTCACGTGAGGCCTCGAAAGGGGTCAACGGTAGAGGGACTAGCTGCTCAGGCCTCAGCGCTAGCACCCGGGCAGCCTTCGTAACTGCCTCCTGAATGTCCCTTAGAGTGTGAGCACACTCAATATGGGACACAAATTCTATGGGTCTGACTGACCCGATCGCCTGGCCGATGTGTCTCCTCCAGTCGTCGACCGTCGTATCAGCAAAGCTCCCTTTAGGGAGCACCCGGTCCAGCGAACCCTTCTTCCTGAAGTTGCAGTCAGTTAGGAATTGGGCCCACCAAGTCTTTGGCCCCCTTGATTGAGACACCCCTACTCCAATCACCCCGGGCATCGCCTGCACCTGCCTTAGGAGCCTCAGCACCCCACTGCCACCTCGACCCATGGACAACGAACCCCAGCCGCTCTGAGGCCACTACTGCGCTACCCGCTCCACCTCCCGGTGGATGCGAGCAATGCGGGTCCTCAAATACTTGTCGTCTAGAGGGATGGGAGGCAGGTCCTCCCTTAGAAGATGGCTCTCCTCAGCCTTCCTGATCACTGAAGCCCTCTGTCAGTATAGGTGGCTGTGCTCGAACCACCACCTGGCATAGTGGATGTCGAACCGTCCTCGACGCCCCAGTCCTGGCGTTGGTAGTCACTCCGGCTCCCAGCGATAGTAGAAATCCCACCATGCTGCAGCCAGCAAGTGGTGTCTCGGCCTTTATACTGTCGGCTCGTCAAAGGAAACTCCTAGTTTGGCGGGATCCCCTAGTCATAGTCAAAGTTCGTTGCGAACCTGTTAGGGTAGTACAGATCCAAGGAACTCGTCGCGGACTGGTGCAACCCTAACACCGCCGGTCGGGTGCTCATCGCCCACTCCGTGTACAATGACACGTCTGGCTCCCACTGGTAGGGGAGGGCACTAGTCACCCCTCCACTCGATGACACCAGAACTAGGCGGGAATCCCTCATGGCGCAGTCAAAAGGTAACCTCTCCTCGCCCTTGTCGGGCAGGTAACACAAGTCTCACCTAGCCCCCTCCAGCTGTGCCTTAGCGTCTCCGTCTGGCTAGCTGGTGAAGCTGAGCAGCAAAGGTGCTGCTAGGTTTGCCACGGTCCCTTGAGTCACTAGCCCTAGAAATAGTAGGCCAGTCCACAGACTGAGGTAGTGGGTCGGCAGAAGCAAACTCCTCTCTCGTGGCATAGGATGCACCGCCAGTACTCCCTGTCCCTGTTACATGGTGGCTAACGCTGCAGGAGCCAGGGCCAGTCGTCATCCCTCCGCCAAGAGATACACATGCCACAGTAGCTCGACTCTCAGTAGGACATCCTCCCCGTGCGGGACCACAAACGTCGCCAACTAGTAGGTAAAGTAGGCTGCTAAGTGCATCACGTCTGGTAGCCATGGGATTTCCACCCCTCTCGTGGTGCGTAAATGTACCTTGAGTACGTCTGGAACTGCAACTCTACCTCTGTATACTCCTCCCACAGAGTCTGGTCTCTCGTGAACTCCTAGTAGAAGCAAAAGGGCCCGTTGTAGAAGTGGCAGACCCACGCATTCAACGGCACCCTAGGAGTCTATGCAGCTCTATCTCTCCCAACCAGGGCTAAATCCCACCAAGTCTTTAGTAGATATCGATAACTGTAAGGAACTCGGTATCGCCCCTGCCCGTCAATATGGCTGCGGTGAAGGTCATCCAACACAACCTCCTCATAACCCTCGTCGTTGATCGGTAACCTAGAGATCCTGAATGGAGACCACAAGTCAAGTGACGTCTCTCCCTCAGTCATCACCATTGTGTTCCATCGATGGTTGAAACGCTCCAGTAATGCCTCCAACAGCCCCGTGTAGTAGGGGTACGCATTCAAAGTTACGGTCACAGCATACCTGATGCCAGATCTGTCCAACAACACCTGGTAGTGGTGCACTATCCCCATCAGCCACTCCGTGGCTCCCTGGCGGTACCGGTGTGAGGGAATCACCACCCAACGACCGTACCAACTGACAATGGCCTACCATAGGATCCCGTCCAAAAGACTATGGTCATCGTACCCCTCTCCAGCATACTGCAATCCAGACGGCTCCAACACCAACCCGATCATACCCTCTGTGATGGGGGCATCTCTTGCCCTTCATATTTTTTCAAGACCCCGGTTGCTCGCCAGCATGGCTCCATTGTGTCCGTCATATTTTTCTGAGTCGAGCCTTTTTCTTTTTTTTATAACCCACCCCCTTCTCTCTCTCATCACTCTCACGCTCTCTCTCTCTCTCCCTCGTTCTCTCTCGTTCTCTCTCTCGGAGGTGCCTGACTGCAGACAGAGCGATCCGTGGGCGAGGTGACGACGAGTGGGACTTGCTGAGACGCGTGGTGGAGCGAGGAACGGCGTGGATTTGGCACGATCCCGAACGGCGGATTCGAAGTCAGCGGTTCGATTCGCGATGACATTTCGACGCGGTTTACTCGCCCATGGCGCTCGGTTTCATCGGTGGAGGTAGGGAGATGGACCCCCTCCGCGTTCTGCACGTTTTCCCTGTCTTCGTGCGTAGTTTGGTGGCCGATCGGGGGAGATCGAGCTAGTTTAGTATAAATCGTAGTTTTTGGGGTTCGTAGGGTTGGCCGAAAAATGGCAACCACTCGCGATGTAGTTAGTGTCAAACTGACCACTGGGATGTCAGGATCCCAACCCCACTAGTTTCGTGTCGATTGGTCGTCATTTGGGGCCGGTAGGAGTCTGGGAATCCCGGTGACTCGATTTGGGTCGATTCATTGAAATCACCCTGATCTCACTTTTTAATGCATGCATGTGATGTTTTTGGCCTCCAGGGGCTGTTTCTCATCATGTGGCTTTGTTTCCCCTACGCTTCGACATGAATGGGACGTGGAACGGGCCAATTCGGCCATTCCATAGTTTTACTTGCCGGATTTGTGTAACGGTACTTCCGGAGACTGTCACACAAGTAACGGTCCCTCGATAGACTGTTACGTATCACTCATCGTTTTTAGTCTTTCGCGGCTTTGTTACTGTGACAGACCAGACCTGGTCCATTACGTGAGTATAATGCCCCTGTCTAGGCACGTTATGCTCGGGTTATTTTTGAGGTCTGCTGCTGTGTCAGACCCTCAACGATCGTGCTTCCTCGAAGACCATGTCAGTCGGTTCTCTGTAACGGATCTATCCCTGTGCGTTATAGTTTAGGTAATGCACTAGTGTGAGACAGTGAGATCGTGCTTGACTGGCGTTTGTCTGGCTATGGCGGTTGGTGTAACGGGCCCACCCCCATGCGCCATGTGGCTGTGGCGGACTCAGCCTTGTCCGTTACATGCCTCTTATCTGTGTTAGTGTTTTGGGTTTGTTGGCTTTAATGCCCCTATCGTGGTGTGTTAAGCTGGTGTAACGTACCTATATAGGTCCGTTACATGCCCTTTTATCCAAGTTGTGGTCTGCTTGCCCTGACGCCCCTTCTCTGGTGTGTTAGAGTAGGTAACGCCCCTATAGAGGTGCGTTATAGTTCTGTTATGGCCGTGATGGCCATTGTTCAGTTCTATGTCTGTTCTGTGTGTCTATCTATCTTAGGTTTATGTTTTAGGGCGGTGTCTGTGTGTCGATGATTTCTAGATCGGTCGGTTCAGGTGACTGGGTGTGGTCTTTTTCTTGACTGTGACACTACCCTAACGACTTGATCTAAACCTGCCAAAGTCGTTGCCTCTTGTTGCGTCACGGCTGCCTCTTGACTATCGAGTTCACCTAGCGATTGAGTGATGGTTCGCTTTGTCTAGAGTGTTGTTGTTGTCCACCACTTCGGTTTCTACTTGTCTTGGCTCGATCTCGTGGTTTGCCCGTGACCCGTGGGTGTCTGTTGACATCCTATGACGACTATGACCATGATGGGATGGCCAGGAGTGCTCGTGCATGCTGTGTGTATCTCTGTGTATTTGTGTCGTGTTGGGTTTCGGTCAACCGGGTGAGACCAGGGGTTGACATGTGACCTTGTGTGTGTCTCGACGGCTTTGTCCAATTTGAGACCGTGTTTCTGGATACCTCGAGGTATCGTTCTACCTTAGTTTACATATCTAGATGTGTTGAGAGTCCTCGGTGTTCCCTTGGGTCTCCGTGAGTCATTTCCTGTGGAACACTGTTTCCTCTGGCTTAGGAGCAGACTTATTGATGGCTTATTCTGTCGTTTGTGACAATCTTTCCTTTGAGTTGTCTGACTCAAGGATCATTACGTGAGTAGGTCTAGTTGCCTTGTCCTGAGTTGTCGGTAGTGGCTGTACTGCCATTGGTGCTTCGTAGTACGTGCGTTAGTGCTCTCTTACCTGTCTGTACTTTCACAGTCATGTTTTGAGTCTCTATGTCTTGTGAGTCTCCACTAGTCATAGCCTTACGACATGCTTCAGCGTGACGGCTCTTGTAGCGGGGCACTTTCACAGTTTATAGTTCTTAGGCTAGTTTCGTGGGCTGCTCGTCAACCGTAGCACCCTTCAGAGGGGGAATACTAGCTAGAGGCCTAGCTTAGACGATAGCCAGTGTGTGCACACGTGGTCAGGGGCTTTGGACTTGTATCGTTAGACGTGACCCTGACTAGTCACTTACGTTATGGTACTGTTCTGGTTCTGACAATGTCTTGATCTTGGCCTAGTCCTTGCGATAGGTGATGTGGACAAGACGCTAGTAGGCGCAGCATAAGACGTCAATGGACACATCTGGCTGTTCTTCTGGCGGTAAGGCACTCCAGTCACGTGGCACGTGACTCTCTGTGGTTCTCTTCATGTTTTCTATGCGTCGTGAACTTCCGAGTTAGCCCTCTAGCGGCTACACTCGAGGTCTGCGTCCTGTCATATGCATGACATTCTAGTCATGTATGGCGCAGTGTGCACGACGTTCTAGTCATGTTGCCTATCGTCCATCTAGGTTTTTCCTAGGCTTTGTTGTTGTCCTCGCAGCTCTTCGTTTGGAGCCTGGTGTCTTGTCAACACTTCAGTAAGCTTCTGACTTTTCCCAGTTCAGAGTTCACCCTTCTGTCCTTTTTTGGTGTAGTGTCTGCTTGGAATAGTTCTGGGAGCCGAGGTTAGTTTAGCAGTCGTACTCGTCTGGTATGGCTTCTTCCCTTTCCTTTTAGCTCCCCTAGCTCTTAGCTTGTTCCTTACTCCTACCACCCTTTCTTTACAGAAAATAGGCAAGTATAGAAGTAATTGCAAAGACCAAATACACAATATGCACACTGATGAACACACAATTGGATTTTATTGCAAGTCATCTTCAGATAAAGCACATAAAATAATGATTATGAAATGGCAGATCAAATGAAGAGTTGACAGTTAGTGTATGACATCATCAAAACAGTAGGAGCAAAGCAGTAGAGATCCAACAGTCTCCCCCTTTAAGGTTCAACATAGGAGTCTGGGAACCCCGGTGACTCGATTTGGGTCAATTCATCGAAATCACCCCGATCTCACGTTTTAATGCGTGCATGTGCCATTTTTTGACTCTAGATGTGTTGTATGATCGTTTGGCGTTGTTTCCCCTACACTTCAGCGTGAATGGGGTGTGGAACGGGCCGATTCAGCCATTCCACAGTTTTACTCACAGGATTTGTTAACGGTCCTTCTAGAGACCATCACACATGTAACGGTCCCTCGATAGACCGTTACGTATTGTTCATCATTTTTAGTCTTTCGAGGCTTTGTTGGTGTGACGGACCAGACCTGGTCCGTTACGTGAGTATAACTCCCCTGTCTAGGTGCGTTACACTCGGGTGGTGTTTCGAGGCCTATTATTGTCAGACCCCTCGACGATCGTGTTGCCTCGAAGATCATGTTAGTCAGTTCTCTGTAACGGATCACTCCCTGTGCATTATGGTTAGGTAACGCTCCTGTGTGGGTCCGCTATGTTAGATTTCGCTAATGTTTGTCTGGATATGGTGGTTGGTGTGATGCACCAAACCCCATGCGCCATGTTGCTATAACAGACTCAGCTTGGTCTATTATATGTTGTTCTGTCCATGATGAGTGGTTTTGGGTCTGTTTGCCATAACGCCCCTGTCCTAGTGTGTTAGGCTTATGTAACGTGATTATGTAGGTCCGTTACATGCCCTTCATTTGAGTTCTGGTCGGTTGGCCATAACGCCCTTGTCCTGATGCGTTATGTTGATGTGGCACGCCTGTTCTAGTGCGTTACATGGTCTGTTTTAGATTTCAAGTCTATTTTCCCTGGCACCCCTAATCTGGTGTATTAGAGCAGGTAACGCCCCTATGCTGGTGCGTTACGGTCCTGTTGTTGGCCATGATGGTCGTCATTCTGTTCTGTGTGTTGGTCAATCTTAGGCTGTGTTCTAGGGTGATGTCTGTGTGTCGGTGGTTTCTAGATCGATCGGTTTAGGTGACTGGGTGTGATCTTTTCCTTGACTGCGATAGTTCCCTAATGACTTGATCTAGAACTGCCAGTGTCTTTGTCTCTGGTTTCGTAGCGGCTGTTCCTTAACTGCTGGGTTCACCTAGCGGTTGAGTGATAGTTCACTCTGCCCAGAGTGCTGTTGTCATCCACCGCTCCGGTTTCTGCTTGTCTTGACTTGATCTCGTGATTTGCCCATGACCCGTGGGTGTCTGTTGACATACTATGAGGGCAGTAGCCATGATGGGATGGCCAGGAGTGCTTGTGTAGGCAGTTTATGAGTCTGCGTATGTCTGTGTGCATCATGTCTGGTTTCGGTCAACCTGGTGAGACCAGGGATTGACAGGCGACCTTGTGAGTGTCTTGGCGGCTTTGTCCAATCCAAGGCTATGTTTCTAGATGCCTCGAGGTATCGTCTTACCTCGGTTTACATGTCCAGGTGTGCTGAGGGTCCTCAGTGTTCCCTCAGGTCTCTGTGAGTCATTTCATCGGAGTGTCATTTTCCCTGGCTTAGGATTAGACTGATTGGCAGTTGTTCCGCTGTGAGCAATGATCTTGGCCTAGAGTCTGGTGACTCGAGGATCGTTATGATAGTAGGTCTAGTTGCCTTGTCCTGAGTTGTCGGTAGTTTCCTATACTGCCATTGGTGCTTTGTAGTACGGGTGACAGTGCATGATTAGCCTGTCTGTACGTCAGCACTCGTGTTTCGGGGTTTGTGTTTCGTAAGCCTTCACTAGTTGTTGCCTTACGACAGGCTTCGGCGTGACGGCTCTTGTAGTGGGGCACTTTCCTGATATGCAATTTTTAAGCTAGTTTTCGTGGGCTCCTGATTTGGCAGTACTGTTGCCCTCGACCGTAGTGTCCGTGGAGGGAGAAAATTAGCCAGAGGCCTAGCTTAGTGCTCTACGGCCAGTGTGTGCACACATGGTTAGGGGCTTTGGACTCACGTCGATGGGCGTGACCCTGAGTAGTTCTTGATACGATAGTTCTGTTCCTGGTTCATTCCAGAGTGTAACTAAGATTTTGCCTTCCTAGGCGTTGGTTCAGTAGACGCATCTGGCCTTTCTTCTAGTGAGGGGTTGCTTTGTTACGTGGTACGTGACTCTTCGTGTTTTCTGTGCAATGTGACCTTCCGGGTCAACCCTCTTATGGCTACACTCGAGGTCAGCGTCCTGTCATATGAATGGCATTCTGGTCGTGCATAGGACAGTGTGCATGATGCTCTAGTCATGTTGGCCGTTGTCTATCTAGGCTTTGTCGGTTGTTCTTGCAGGTCTTCATTTAGAGCCTGGCATCGTGTCGACAGTTTAGTAAGCTTCTGACTTTTCCTAGTTCAGAGTTCACCCTTCTATCTTTGTTTGGTGTAGTGTCTGTTTGGAGTAGCTTCGGGGGCTGAGGTTAGTTCGGTAGTTGTACTCGTCGGGTACGGCTTCTTCCCTTTCTTTATAACTCCCCTGTACTTAGTTGCTCCCTACTCCTGCTACCCTTTCTTTACAGCTTTGTAGTTTAGCTTTCCTGCTTTACTACTGCCTGTTGCTTACCTGCTGTTACTTGCTGTTTTAGCGTGTTACTACGTATTTTTCAGTGGGGATTCACGTGACCCCTACTGAGCCAGTGACACGAGGCTCACCCCTGCTTTTCAGGTGGGTCATTATTCGTTCTGTTTCCACAGTTCTTGGAGTTAGCGTACTCGTAGTGGCCAGCTGGTACCTTCGTCGGGCTTCCCCTGACTTTCTGGTACGTCTTAGAAATAAAATTATTTTTTAATTAATAGTTTAAATTTAACAATTATATACCAGAGTCTAGTCCAAAGGACAGACAACAAGTCTAATAGTACAGTCGACAGAAAGGAAAGACGTACCAAGAAAGTGGGGGAAGCTCGATGAAGGTACCAACTGGCAGCTACTAACTCGCACACCAGGACCCGTGAAAGCAGAACGAACAACGACCCACCTGAAAAGCAGGGGTGAGCCTCGTGTCACTGGCTCAGTAAGGGTCACGCGGATCCCCACCGAAAAACACCTAGTAACACGAAACAGAAAATAGCAGGTGTAGCAAAGCAGGAAAACTACACTATAAAGATGCAAAGAAGAGAAGCAGGAGTAGGGAACGGGCAAGGGAGAGGGAGGCTAAAAGAAAAGGGAAAAGCCGTAGCGAACAAGTGCGACTGCCGAACTAACCTCGACTCCCAAGCTACTCCAAATAGCAATAGAAGGGCGAACTGTGAACTGGCGAGGTCAGAAGTTGCCAATCTGTTGACAAGCACCAGGCCTACAAGGCCAGACAATAAGTCTAGAAAAGATCTAGACAGACACCGACCCGACATGACTAGAACGTCGTGCACAAGGCATAACACTGACCTCAGGCAAAGCCACGAGAAGGCTAACCCAGAAAGGTCACGACACTCGAGAAACACGAGAGCCACGGAAGAGTAACTGGTCACGTGACTGGAGTACCCACCACTAGAAGAACAGCCAACTGCATACCCTAATGTCTTATGCTGCGCCTACAAGTATCTCATCTACGATGCCGCCTGTACAAGCATGACAGAGAACTAAGACACTCTGAGAACCAGAACAGAAGTACCGTCGCGAGTGACTAGACAGGGTAACGCCCGTCGGTGTCAGTCCAAAGCCCCTGACCACGTGTGCACACACCAGCTCGTGCCTAGAGCCAGGCCTCTAGCTAGTATTCCCCCCCTGCGGACGCTGCAGTACAGAGCCGGGGGCCCATGGAACTAGCCTAAGAACCGTAAACTGAGAAGTGCCCCGCTACAAGAGCTGACATGCCGTAACGTGTCGTAAGGCTACGACTAGTGGAGGATCATGAGACACAGACTCTAAAACGCGAGTGCCGAAGTACAGACAGTCAAAGAAGCCCTGTCGCACGTACTAAGAAGCACCAATGGCAGCACAGGCAACTGCCGACAGACTCAGGACAAGGCAGCTAGACCTGAAATCACAACGATCTTTGAGTCTCACGACTCAAAGTCAAGATCGCCGTACAAAGCAGAACAAGCCACCAATCGATCTAATCCTAAGCTAGAGGAAATGACACGTCGTACGAAATGACTCACGGAGACCTGAGGGAAACACCAAGAACCCTCAACACACCTGGACACGTAGGTCGAGGTAAGACAACACCTCACTGCATCCAGAACCACTGTCTAGAACTGGATAGAACCGTCGAGACACGCACCAGGTCACCTGTCAACCACTGGGTCACACCGGGTTGACCAGAACCAGGCAATGATGACTCTACAGTAGGAAAGAGAATCCTACCACAAGCAAGAAGACTCCTGGCTGCCTTATGATGTAGTCTTAGCCCTCATAGGATGTCAAGAGACGTCCACGGGAAAGCGGGTAGACCACAAGGACAAGCCAAGACAATCAGAAACCAAAACGACGGAAAGTAGGACTCTAGCACTGTGACGGTCCACCCTTAGACTGCTACACGGAGGTGACAGTCTAAGGATGAGCCGTTACACTCTAGAGGAGATAGGACTCTGGCCGTCTAATGAAGAAACGCAACATAAATGTGATGGTCGAGGAACGGAGCGTCACAAACACCGCCATACAACAGTAACCTAAGACGAATGACACTGTAACGGCCTAAGAGAGGCACGTTATATGACTCAAATGCACAGGGGAAGGACTATTAAAGCCAACCAACTTAACTAGTCAAACCCTGGTCAAACGCTGTGACGGCCTAAGATAGGCACGCTACAGCACCCTGACGGTCTAAGGCAAGGCCGTCAGAGTGAACCGACTGACACGAACCTTGAGAAATGAGAAGGCTGTGATGCACCAAGAAGGAGGCGTCAGAGGACTGTGACGCCCCAATGGTGAGCCGTCACAGTCCCATAGCCACGAACTCACCCACACGCCTGAAGGCATGTGACGGTCTATCGTAGGACCGTCAGAGCATGAGACGATCTCTGGTACGATCGCCACAATGATCCGACGATCAAAATAGTGGAAAAGCCGAATTGACCGGTTCCACGCCCCATTCAAGCCGAAGCACAGGGGAAATAGTGCCAGACAACAAAACTAACCTTCCACAAGCCGGAAGGGGCGCATGCGACGATCAAAACGTGAGATCGGGGCGATTCTGACGAATCAACCTTAAACGAGTCACCGAGGTTCCCAGACTCCTACCGGCCCTAAATGACGACCAAACACGACGAAACTTATGGGAATGGGATCCGGACATTCTAGCGGTCATTTTGACACTAACTAGATTAAGAATGGTTGCTATTTTTCGGCGAACCCTATAAACCCCAAAAATAATAGTTTTTCTAGAACTGGCTCGATCTAGCCCGTTTGAGCACCAAACAACGCACAAGGATAGGGAAAATGTGCAGGAGGAAGTGGCGACCTGTCTCCCTACCTCCACCGAAGAAACCAAGCGCCGAGGTGACTAAACCGCACCAAAAACAGCAACGCGAGCTCAACCGCCGGCTTTGAATGCACCATTCGGGATCGCGTCAAAACCGATCCGATCCTCGCTCCATCACGCGTCTCAGTAGCTTCTCGGCGTCGTCAGCTCACCCACTAACCCCTCCGTCTGCAGCCGGAGGTGAGAGAACAAGAGAGAACGGGAGAGAGAGAGAGTGAGAGCACGAGTGAGAGGAGAGAGAAAGGGGTGGGTTTTATATAAAAAGAAATTAAAATTTTTTCTAATTTTTAAAAATCCATAAATTACGCTGAAAATTATGAGACATGTTTGGACCTATATGCTATGTGCTTGGATGCAGAAACTGCTTGAAGCCTGAAATGCAAACACATGCATGCACTAAGGACACACTAAGGACATTGTGATGCCAATGTGCACGAGGTATGAGAAACAACCAGAAATTGCACTTGTACACTTTGTGGCTCTTTGTTGCTATCATCAAAACAAAATACACATGCTTGTGCCTAGGGCACAACACGTGGAGCGTGCTGGCGTGGAGGATGGAGCGTGGCATTGGTGCGATCCCTCGGTGGATTCAAAGCCGGCGTGGTTTGGTCGTTGTGACGTTTTTGGCGTAGTTTAGTCGCTTCAGTCCGTGTGAACTTTGGTGGAGGTAGGGAGATGGATCATCTACTTCTCTTCTACGTTCCCTCGCGATTTGGAGCCGAACAGTGCGAGTATGAGCGGGTTTTGTTGCATTTGGGTAAAATCATACTTCGGGGGGTGTGAGACGAGTCTGCCTTTCCCGGTGATGATTTCTTGCTAAATTAGTATCATTGGAACCCCTGGCATGTTAGCAATCCATTCCTTCCAGTTTCATTGCGATTGGTTGTCGTTTGGGACAGGTACGAGCCCGGGAACCCATGTGACTCATTTTGGGTTGATTCGGTGGAATCACCCGTTTCTTGTCATTTATGCATCTATTTGATCCCTTACGGATTGTGGAAGGCTTATGTGGCCATTAGGATTATTTTCCCTTCGTTTTACGGTGAATAGGGCATGGAAAGGCTGGGTTAAGGCCAATGCCCTATTTTTTTCACCGTAACACCTTAGCGGTCCTTCCAGTGACCATTTGTGTCCTCAAGCGGTCCAGTATGCCACCATTTGCATTATGTCAGTTTGTGTCTTTGCGGTCTTGTGATAGACCATTTCTCTTAGCTCGCGGCCCATTAGTCGACTGTTAAGCCCTGTCAAGTAGCCCATTAGGTGACCGCTAGACTGTATAGGTTAGTCAGTTTGGCTAAGCAGCCTTACGATAGACCGTATGGCTTGCATTAGCCGCCCTATTGTCGACCGCTAAGCATCGTTTGACTTTAGTTAATAGTTTTAGGTCGGTTCAGGCTAGCGGTCTAGCTCTGACCATTTGTGGTCTTTAGCGGCCCATTAGTAGACCGCTAAGTTTCATTTGACTTCGGTCAATGGCTTTAAGTCGGTTTGAGTTGTGTCCTTAGCGGCCTATTTATAGACCGCTGGGCTCCTAAAGCAGTCCTATATTAGACCATTTGGTGGTTTGACAGGTTAAGTCGGTTCGACGGTTGACTGGTTCTAGCAGCCATTTATATGACCGCTATAGTTACGTCACGGCCCATTCTATGACTGCCGCGTGTCTATTTTCTTTGTGTGAGGGTAAGTGGCCCTTTGGCTGATCGCTTGGGTTGCCTAGCGGTCAGATGGTCGACCGCTTATCCCCAGAGTGTTGTTTTCCCGATGTTTTGACTTCCAATTATCTTGGCTTGACCTTGTGGTTTCCCATTGTCCCGTGGATGTCTTTGATGTCCTATGAGGGCTATGACCATGTTATAAGGTAGCCAAGAGTGTGTTATGTCGATTAGTGTTCTGTACTGCTTCAGAGTTGTTATTGGTTTCTGATCAACCCGGTAAGATCCAGTGGTTGACATGTGACCTCGTGAATGTCTCAAAATCTTGTATAGATTGAGACATGGTTTTGGATGCCTTGAGGTGTTATTTTACCTCGATTTATGTGTCCATGTGCTTTAAGGGTCTTGGTGATCCCTTAGGTCTCCGTGATTCGTATCTTACAGATGTTTTTCCGTTATTGGCATTTTTCCATGACTTTGACTTATGGATTAGGCTGATTGGCGGCATGTTACCACTTTTGTGTGACAATCCTGACCCCGAGTCCTGAGACTCAAGGATCGTTGTGTCAGTAGATCTAGTTGTTGTCCTAAGTCTGGTAGCAGTTTGGTATGTTGCCTTGTGTCTTGTGCTTGGTGCTTTGTGGTACGTGCGACAGTGCATGCTTAGCCTGTCCGGACTTCAGCACTGGTGTTTCGGAGTCTCTATGTCTTGTGAGCCTCCACTAGTCGTAGCCTGACGACACTTTCCTATGTGTCGGTGCACATGGGAGTGGTGGCAGGGTATGTTCCCGATAGATGATCTTGAGGCTAGTTTCCGTGGGCTCCCTTGCCTTGCAGTAGCATCCTACTGGGGGAGAAAAGTAGCTAGAGACCTAGCTCAAGGCATTGAGCTTGTGTGTGCACACGTGGTTAGGGGCGTTTGGATGAGCGGCGATAGGCATGACCCTGACTAGTCACTCATTACTGTTGTTCCTTGTACTTAGTTCTGAGAGTATCTCAGTTACCGCCGTTCTAGGTGTGTGGGAGATATTTGTGGCGCAATGTAAGACGTCAGTGGACGCATCTGGCTGTTCTTCTAGTGAGGAGGTGCTTTTGTCACTTGACATGATGACTTGTATTTTTGTGACCTTTCTGGATAGTCTATTCTTGGCTTCACCTGAAGTTCATGTAGCATGCACGATGATCTAGTTGTGTATGCATTAGTGTTCTTGACCGTGTAGGTCGTTTCTAGGGCTTTTGCCTATTTTAGTAGGCCTTCACTTTGGAGCTAGTGCTTTGTCGATGGATTGGCAATGCCTGACTTTGTGAGTTCGGGGTTCACCTTTCTGTTGTTGTTTGGAGTAGCTTAGAGAGCCGAGGTTCGTTTGGCAGCCATGTTTCTGTTCGATACAGCTTTACTCTTTCTTGTAGCCGTTCTTACTCCTATTTTTACAGCTTTACTGTTGTTATTTAGCACTAGTGTTACTCCTGCTCTTTCTATTCTTCCTGCTTTACTATTTAGCACTATTGTCTTGTGTGTTACTACGTTGTTTCCAGTGGGGATCTACGTGACCCCTATTGAGCTAGTGACACGAGGCTCACCCCTACTTTTCAGGTGTGGTTTTTCTTCTTCCTTGCGGTTCGTGGGCCCTCCCGTTTACCTCATTTCCCACCTCCCATCCTCAACCTGCACTTCCTAGTTTGCAGGCAGTAGAGCACTAGAGACTTGTAGAGCCAACCATGACTTCATCCTGGCATTCTTGGGTGCTCAAGAGGCACCGTCAGAAGCGTCTCCCTGTCTTCTTTGCAACGACGGTGGTCCAGATACTGTCTGAGTTCGTGACTACCAAGGAGAGCCGTTCTTCGTTGACTGCACATGATAGATCTGGTCAGCAACCTGAAGCGACTTCTAGAAGCTCCCATGGCCACAACCCAGTGATTATTGAGACGCCACTTGGCTGAGAGCTTCGGCGACAAGTCCTCTTCCATTACCAATAAGCAGCACCCCGTTTGGCATCTAGAGCTGTGATTTCTCAATTTTCTCCCTCGAGTAGACTATTCTATCCACTCTGGGACTGAACAGACACCCGATCACTCTTTGGACAGCTTTGCTCTGCTCCGACCACCTATGGCATTCCTGCGGGTCTCGTTTCGAAGAGGACTCAACAACGGTTCCAACGAATTCATCCACGCTTGATTCAAAGTTCAGGAGCGCTCGTGACGGCCTCAACTTCCTGCTGCTGTGGTACCATAGTGGACAGAACTGGAAAGTTGGGACCCTGTTTGTGGCTCTTCCCTGACCGGAATCGCCAACCTGGGAATTCCCCAAAAATTAGACGTCATCCTAATCCAGTCTCGAAGAGTTTGCCATTGGTCTTGTCAAAAATTGAGTTCGGGAGTGGTCGCAGCGGCGCTGACAATGACCGTCTGCCTCCTGTTCCAGAGCACGGACAGAATCGGCATACTTCGCTTAGTTTGCTTCTATTTCATTTTCCCTCCCCGCCTGGCCGGCTTACCGTCCCTCCCTACGGGAGGTAGTGTTTGAATGTAACTTTGACTTCCCTTCCCCAAGCTCAACCCCCTTGCGTGGGGCATAGTGATGTAAAACTTTGAACAGGGCAAAGCTACTTCGACGCGGCGTGTGGGGAACCCATGCTTCCCCGCTCGCCCTCGTCTCCGACCGGAGTCGATTTCTTCAAACTGTCTAGGTAAGCCCTCGACCCTTGCTCCCATTATGCTTGTTCATTTAATATTCTTCAATTGCGCCGTCGGTTAAGGGAGAGAGTGCCCAGCCCCCAAGGCTCCACCGCCTTTATGTGACTACCGTGGATGCGAGTGAGGGAACCCATCCCCGTCGGCCATTGCTGCCTCGTTGAATTGGGCATCCATACCTAAGGGGAGGTTAGCATTGAGCCTTGCTGGCCCTCTAACAGCAAGGGTCTTGTCCCACATCCTCAACTCGGCATCCCCGGGTCACCCCCGGGTCGAGTGTGCACACTAACTATTGTCCGGTTACGTAGGCCTCTTGGCCTTGTGGTTGTACTTGCACTCCTAAGTCCAAGGATCATTTGGTCAGTCCCAACTCATCCCTAGGTCATGTCACATCATTAACCAAGGGGATGACCTTGTTCTGCAGGTGCTGCTCTCGCCTATCCTCAATGCGGATGGAAAACTCTGGGGGAGAAAGATCTAGAGTCACCTCGGGCCAAACAGAATCCTCAAGCACATGAGAGTCATTGGGCATATACTTCCGCAACATCGAGACGTGGAACACGTCATGCGTCGATTCCTTTCCGGTACTCGGATCCCAGGTCATCACACAGGCGGTCCAATGGTGGACCACCAGGAGTTGGTTGGCAGCCATACGATAGATCGCTAACCGTGGGCTAGCGGTCGTTCTCTCATCGTTTGTCCCATTTTTGACCATTGCGCCCTCGGGGCGCATGTTTTTGACCGTTGGGAATCACATGTTCCCTAGCGGCCGTAGGTACGACCGTTTGTGATACTTAGCGGTCTAAGCATAGACCATTTGTCTTGGGCTAGCAGCCTTACGGTAGACCGCCAGGCCCATCATGACTCGCCCCCTAGCGGCCTAAGGTACGACCGCTAGTGTCTGCCTCGCGGTCTAATGTATAACCGCGTGTCTTCCCTCACGGTCTAGAGTAGGACCGCTAGGCCATGGGATGCCCGAGTGGGTTGCAGTCCTATTTCCTTTCGATCCGTGGTTTCCGAGAGTCAGCTCTTACCTCCGGTAACCTGTCTACTAGTCGTAGCTTTCCCAAGGCACGCGTGTGCTGGCCCACCTGCGAGTGGTGGAGCGGCCTACCTAAGAGAGACGGTTGTTAGGCTGGTTATCGTAGGGCCCCCACGCGCAGCCGAGTCTGGGCTTCGGGGGAATAACCAGCTAGAGGACAGGCCTAGGGCGTATGGTCTAAGTGTGCACACGAGGCTGGGGGCGTCGGACAGCGCTGACAAGTGCAACCCCAACTAGTCCTTGTTTATGGTACTGGTTACTTGGTGTGTCTTTGCCTCCGCCTGGGGCGTTGTAGCTAGACATTTGTGACGCGATGTAAGACGTCAGGGGATGCATCCAGTCATTCTTCTAGTGGGTGGTGCTCCTATCTGCTGGCAGGTACAGACTCGCATTTTGATAAATCGAGGTTCGGTTGTTCGGTATGGTTAGTTTAGGTGACTTTTTCGTTTATTTATTACTGCTTGTTGGTTCTACTGTGCCCTCGTTAGTAGCATTACCTTCGTACTGCTTGCATTTCCTGCCTTGTTTCTTTCGTGGGAGGTAGGGGTTCACGGGATCCCTACTGATCCTATGAAATGAGGCTCACCCCTGTGTTTTCAGGTGATGTGGGGTCGTCGCGGGAAGTGAAAGGTTTTCAGCGAGGTTCTAGTAGCCGAGGTTAGTTGCTAGTTGCCAGAGCCGGGGTATGTCCCGTGTACTTGTACTTTTCTTTTGTCACGCCCCGAGCCAGCGGAAGATAACTCGGAGGTGGCGTGACGGAGTCTATAACGATCATGTCAATCAAAGCGTAGTGCATTCATCATACACAGACAGAGTGCGCGAAATATAAATAAATAACCCAAGATTTATTAATAACACTGTCTCTCTCTCTCAAACAAACAAAAATAAATAATCAACAGCAAGGTGTTTGAGTAAATGCCCGACACAACCCGGGTTGCCGAATGACTTGGGTAGTAGGCCGGGGGCCCCCAAAATGGGTCTTGGGCTAAGGATAAGAGCTCGTGGGAGCTAAGGGGAGGCATTTTAGGCACACGGGCCCTACCTCGAGCTACGTGCCATGTCGCACGGCGGGTTGGCAAGGTAGCCTCGGGTTGGCCCGAGAGCTAAAGACGGGTGACTCATCGCCACGTGTCTGAGGGTCGGGGGTGGCCCCGTCTTGCTGGGGGGTTGTTGTAGGACCCTATTAGGGTGCTGGCACCATGGGTTGGCCCGTGGTTTGATGTAGGAGGGCTGGGAGATATGCGCCCACAAGGTGTTCGGGAAAATGTTGAACACACGCGTGTGAGCCATACACGCATACTGCGGGCCTCCAAAGCTTGTGGTTGACTTGATTAGGTCTCCCTTTGACCTTGAAGGGTTGAGAGAAGGCATCTCGGGGCTAACTCCCTACCTTTTCACTGGGTGCCACGTGGCGTGGCTTAGTGTCGGGGCACCCCCAGGTTGGCCCGGGCGGCCATGTGAAATGCGGGCAAATCCCACAACTGGGTGGCCGAGATTGGTCCCGGTCAGTTGCTTATGTGACCATATGTTACGGCGAGTTGATTGGGGCCCTAGGAGGGACCCACAGAGTTGTAGAAAGGGCTAGATAGCAGATGCCTTGAAGGTATTCAGGGAAATTCCCGAACCTTTATTTCTTGGTATTTTTGCTGAAAAATTATCCGGGTACAACAAATGCCCCCCACGGGTCATGCGTCGGAGGTGAAGACGATGGCGTACGGCCCGTGAGCCCTCTGTTCCAGGTTGTTGTTGTTGTATTTTGACACTTCATGTGCCTTTGTTTTGCTATGTTATATATGTTGAATTTCTGATGTTCTGACCATTTTTGTGTGCCCTGTCTTGTAGCTATGGCACACTTTGGCAGAGATGAGCGAGCCCCAAGACGTGTGGCCCGGGAGGAGGACCACTGGGTGTGAAGGATCAAGCAATCGATGCCCCCTCTAGGTCCACCGATGATCACCACTGCTAGTGTGGTGTAGCTGGACCGGGGCCATACGACCGTAGCTGAGGGCCCCGTCGGTGAGAGGGCAACTGGGGTCGAGACTGTGGAGGTGGCTCGAATCCTGGAGGCAGGTGGTCAGTATAACTACGACCGGAGTGGAGGCTACCCTTTGGAGTTCCCCCTGGACTGCCATCTATTTGAGTTTATGAGGAGCTATGTCCCTCCTGGCATGGAGGAGGATGATTCACAGATCCCGGGAGCCCGTCGTCGTCTTGAGTGGGCTATCTTGCTAGGCAGGGACAACCTGCATGGCGTTGCACTTTATAGCTATCTGAGCTTTTCGGAGGACTATTGGAGGCAGCGTCAGTTCCCCAGTGTTGAGTGTCTGGGGTTCTTTGGTAGGACAAAGTAGTCTGGAGTCAGAGTTGGGTCGCTAGGCCTTGCTTCCTGGGACTTGCATGGCCACCACCGCACTGAGATAGAGGGGACAGTCGGGTTGATTCTGGAGCCTGCAGGTCTGCAGTATGCTGGGGAAGGCTATGACGACCACAACATTCTGGACGGGGTGATGCAACAGACCGTCATCAACTGGTATGACTGTTGGGCAGTGATCTCGTCACACCGGTATCGTCAGGGGGCCATAGAGTGGCTGATGGGAATTGTGCACCACTACCGGGTGCTGCTAGATCGAGCTGGGATTAGGTACGCGGTGACTGCCGCTTTGTACGCGCACCGGTGCTACACCGGATTGCTACAGGGACTGCTGGAGCGTTTTAACCACCGGTGGAATACAGTGGTGACAGCAGAGCGAGAGACCACCCTTGACTTATGGTCTCTATTCCAGATTTCTGGATTGTCGATCAGTGGTGAGGGGTACGAGGAGGTGGTACTGGATGACCTCCACCGTAGCCACACAGATGGATAGGGACGATACCGAATGTCTTATAGCTATCGGTATCTTATGAAGACCTGGAGGGACTTGGCCCTGGCGGGGAGAGAGAGAGAGCTGCACAAACTCCCTGGGTGCCGCTGAACGTGTGGGTCCGTCACTTCTATAATGGGCCCTTCTACTTTTACTAGGAGTTCGCCAGGGACCAGACTCTGTGGGAGGAGTATACTGAGGTGGAGTTACGCTTTTGGACATACTCCAGATATGTATATGCACCACAGGAGGGGTGGATTCCCCATGGTTTGCCGGATGTGACACACCTTGCAGTGTACCTGGCATATTGGTTGGTGACTTTCATGGTTCCGCACGGAGAGGATGGTTTGTTGAGAGCCGAGTTGCTATGGCCGGCTTGCTTGTTGGCAGAGGGACGACAGTTGGCCTTGGCTCCTATGGCAATGGCCAACATCTATCAGGGACTGGGAGTTCTGGCAGTGCACCCGACGTCGAGAGAGAGAAGCGCACTTCTACAGACCCACTATCTCAGTGTGTGGGCCGGATTGCTATTTTCGGGGCTGGTAGCACGAGGGACTGTGGCGAATCCGACGACACCACTCTTGTTCAGTTTCACTGGACATCCGGACGGAGACACTGAGGTATAGCTGGAAAGCGCTAGGAGAGCCCTTTGCTACCTGCCCGCCCGGGGTGAGGAGGGATTACCCTTTGACAGCGCCGCGAGAGACTGCAGTCTTTTTCTGCGAGCTGCAGGTGGAGGGGCGACCAGTGCCCATGCCATTCAGGGGGAGCCGGAGGCTGGACCGCGGATGGAGTGGGTGATGAGCACCCGGTCGGCAGTGTTGACATTGCACCGGTCTGCGATGAGTTCCTTGGAGCCGTACTACCCACATCGGTTCACAAGGAATTTCGGGTATGACCAGGGGATCCCGCCGAACCGAGAGTTCCCTTTGACAGGCCGACAGTACAGAGGGAAGGACACCCACCTGGTCAACACTAGAAAAAGCCGGCCCACAAGTGCAAGAGGACACAATGGCCGAAAGAGGAAGATGTAGTGACTCCAAGTGATACAAGCTGCCCACTCTATGACCTGTTCCAATCCTCTAACCTGTATGCGGATCCTGCACAAAATATAAGAGGTGAATGAGATAGTGTATCCAACATCGGCAAAGTGGCTAACGAAAATTAAGTTCATAGAAAGTTGGGGAACATGAAGCACAGAAGAAGGATTAAGCAACCAGAGGGATCAATTTTTTGACTGATGAAGCCACATTGAGCGACACAAAAGAGAGTGCCATTAGTAGTGTGAATCTGCAAGTGAGTGGGAACAGGAGAACAATCTACAAGTAATGAGCCATCAGAAGTCATATGATGAGAAGCCTCAGAGTTTAAATCCAGGTAGAGACAATACTTGAGGCGGAAGACATAGTAGAGGGTTCATGTAGAAAACCAGTGGATTGAAGGAGCTGCTGAAGTTGCCGAAGCTGAGACAAGTTGAGTCTGCTTTCTGGCCAACTGTGCCACATCTGGTGTAGCAGAAGACGTGGCTGAGAGATCTAAAGTAGAAGACTTTGCATCAACCGTAGCAAGTGTAGGGCGAGGATGAGCCGGGCATAAAGGCCGGAGGTGGCCAGAGTGTGAGGCCGGAGGCGGCTTGACTTGAGCGGGCAGATCTGAGGTAAGTCAGTACTGCAAGGGCTAGTGGCAGCCAGGGAGAGGTGAGCCAACACTGCAGGTGCCAGATGTGGCCAAAGAGAGGTGACTCGGCGCTACAAGGGCCAATGGCAGCTAGAGAAAGGGCAACAGGCACTACTGGGGCCTGTGGCAGCCAGAGCAGGGATGTGCCTCGCCGAAGAAGGGGGCCCGATCTCTCACTCAGGAAGAGAGGCTACTTCAGATGCGGAGGGCAGGACCATCTCATATAGCCCTGTGGAGCACTGGTCTGGAGGTTTGGGGCAAAGATCCTTCCAGATCGATCCTTCGCAGATGCTGTGAGGAACACCCCCAGGAACACGGTTGAGAAGTTCGACAGAGGGAGCTATGTAGAGGTGGTGCCTCTGCCATCGGAGGTGGTGCAGGAAAAGCTACTGCGAATGAGCAAATGTCTTAGGGTGGATCTAGTGGAGAGGTCTACAGCTCCGTCGAGAGTGAAGGCGATATTGGATGGTGGCCCGAGTTCAGGGGATGGTTGGGAGGCGGCGGCCACGAGGGCTAAGGCAGGGTACGTGGTGATACAAGCAGAACTGCTCCTTCTGCGCAGGTGGACTCTTCAATCAAGGGCCTTCCCCGACCCTAGGGCGAGATGGCTTTGGGTGCGCTTCATCAGAGTCCCCCTTGTCCTTTGCGACAAGAAAGGGGTGTCGTCGTTGGTCTAGCATTTTGGGAAGGTAAAGCCAGGAACAACGGGGTTCTACAGTGGAAGAGGCCTCACGGCCCTAGAGGCAGTTGTCTGGGTCTACAATCCACAGGATACCGACGGTTGTCACTGTCAAGCTCGAATGCGAGCTCTTCCTGGTGCGGCTAATGGCCAGGCTGGATCTTCTTCAAACGGTGTAGGCGGCAGACAGGAGAAGCCTCCCCCCCCCCCCCCACAGCACACCTAGGGCAACCAGGGGTTCATCGCGAGGAGAAAGGAGGCAAGCTGGGGGGTCGTGGCAGTCTCTCAGAATTGTTTCAAATTTCGAATCTCAGGGCACGCAGGAGCCAGTTGCGAGCCAAGTTTAGCCCATCAAAGGAGCATGTTTGGGCTGGTTTCTCTGCCAACAGATGAGGCAGGCTAGGTCAACGCACGGACGAACTAGCCGGAGCCTCCACCAACAAGTCAAGCGGGTCAAGTCATTTTACCTAAATCCGCGCCTCTGCCAGGTATCGGTTCACCTGGAACCAGTAGCGGATATCTTCCTCACCCGATAGGCCCCTCTTAGTACGACAAAGTGGGTTGAGGTGTAGGCAGGCTGCAGGTGGCAATCCCAGCTCTGGTGCCAACTGTGGCCAGCAACTGGCGATGACGATCACGTCAACGGAGGTCCTAGTGGGGAACGGCGGCAGACTCCTGCAGAACTCGGCGAGGGTTCTTCTGCAGATCTGCCCTCAGTTTTCCGGTGAGCCCTCGTTACATCCACCTAGTGCAAGTTGGCTGGACCCCTCGACCCCACGCTAGCAGACGGAGGTGAAGCAAGAGGACCAAGGGAGAGATGCCTTGCCGGCGGCAGAGCCTTAGGCATGCGGACCCCTCCTCCTGCCGTGGAAGAGTGATGAGGGTTCGTAGGTTGGCAACTGTTGTAGCATCGAGTGGACTGAGGGAGTCCTCCCCCTCCTTCGCAACAATGATGAGCATGAGGAGGAGGAGGCAGGTGCCGTGGTAGCTCCGTTGGAAGTGGACCAGGGAGACGCATCTTCCCGCCAGCCAGCAAGGGCTTCCTTTGACTTGGTGCCTCTAGGCGGAAGAGAGGATGTTGTCGTGGTAGTGGCGGCTTCTTCGATCCCGATGAGCATTTGCAACTGCAGCGGATCTGTTCCGGCTGATGCGGACGAAGTCTCCATTTGTCAGCTACCTTGTGGCTAGAGCGATGAGGAGGGGAGCGAGGAAGGCCTTCGTTTCCTTTTCAAGGAGGCAGGTGTTATGGATCCTTTTGTGGATGGCTCTCCAGTAGACCTACCTTTGGTCTCGGTGTCTCTAGAAATAGCTTGTGCAGCAGCCCCTACGCTACCAGTCAAACTAGTGCCACAGGAAGAGGGGGTGTTTGGGGAGGCTTGTGTGCTTTTGGGCCTCACACTTGAGGAGCAAAACAGCGGAAAAAAGAAGATGTCAAGGAAATCTTCTCTGACGTCGAGAAGATTATGGCGAAGCAGGCGAGAGATATGGCCGACTTAATTTTAGTATCCTATGAAGGAGTCAATAAGAATGTTAAACCCATGCCCAACACAATCCAGAGAAGACGACATGCGAAGCTGGGACCGTGGGTGAGGTAGCGACGCCGGGAGGTTGCTGAGATGCGTGGGGGAGCGAGGAATGGTGTGGATTTGGCGCGATCCCAAACAGTGGATTCAAAACCAACGATTCGATTCGTGTAGTGGTTTTCGGCGCAGTTTAGTCGCCCCGGCACTCGGTTTCGTCGGTGGAGGTAGGGAGATGGACCACCACTTCGTCCTCTACGTTTTTCCTACAATTTCACATAGATTGGTGCTCGATCGAGGGAGATCGGGCCAGTTTAGTGAAAGTTGTTATTTTTGGGATTTGTAGGGTTCGCTGGAAAACGGCAACCATTCTCGATGTTGTTAGTGTCAAATTGACCGCTGGGATGTCAGGATCTCAACCCCACTAGTTTTGTGTCGATCGGTTGTCATTTGGGGCCGGTAGGAGTCCGGGATCCCCGGTGACTCGTTTAGGATCGATTCGTCGGAATCGCCTCTATCTCGCGTTTTAATACGTTTCGATGGATACATGTGATGTTTTTGACCCCCTGAGGTCGTTTCCCATCGTTTGGCATTGTTTTCCCTGTGCTACGATGTGCATGGGGTGTGGAACGGGTCGATTCGGTCGTTCTACCGTTTTACCCACCGGATTGATTTAGGGGTCCTACCAAAGACCGTTATAGTCTATAACGGTCCCACGATAGACCGTTATAGTTTGTCATTTTTCATCTTTCGAGGTCATGGAGCATAACGGACTCATCCTGGTCCATTATTTGAGTATAACGCCCCTACCTAGGCATGTTATATTCAGGTTATTTTCGAGGCCGTCTGTCATTGTCAGATCCCTTGACGACCGTGCTTCCTCGAAGACCGTGTCAGTCGGTTCATTTAACGGATTGTTCCCCGTGTGTTATGGTTCAAGTGACACACTTGTGTGGATCTGTTATGGTTTGTTTGATCGATATTTGACTGGGTATGGCAATTGATATAACGCGCCTAACCCTGTGCGTCATGTGGCTATGACGGACTCATTGTGGTTCGTTATATGCTTCTTATTCGTATTAGTGTTTTGGGTATGTTGGCTTTAACGCGCCTATTGTAGTGCGTCAAGCTGGTATAACGCGCCTATGGAGATCCGTTATATTCCTCTTCATTTGTGTTTTTGCCCATTGGCCATAACGCCCCTATCCTGGTGCGTTATGCTGATATAACGCCCCTGTCTTAGTGCGTTATATTGTCTATATTGGTGTTCTGAGTCTGTCTGCCATAATGCCCCTTCGGTGGTCCGTTATAGCAGGTAACGCCCCTATGCGGGTGCGTTATAGTCCTGTTGTTGGCCGTGATGGCCCTTGTTCTGTTCTGTGTGTTTGTCAGTCTTAGGTCGTGTTCTAGGGCAGTGTTTGTCTGTTGGTGGTTATCTGGATCGGTCGATTTAGGTGACTGGGTGTGGTCTTTTCCTTGACTATGAGAGTACCCTAACGACTCAATCTAGAACTGCCAATGTCCTTGTCCCTGGTTGTGTAGCAGTTGTGCCTTGACTATCAGGTTCGCCTAGCAGTCGAGTGATGGTTCGCTTTGCCCAGAGTGTTGTCATCATCCACTGCTCCGGTATCTATTTGTCTTGGCTTGATCTCATGGTTTGCCCATGACCCGTGGGTGTCTGTTGACATCCTATGAGGGGCAGTAACCATGATGGGACGGCCAGGAGTGCTTGTGCATGCTATGTGTATGTCTGTATGTGTCGTCATTCTTGGTTCCAGTCAACTTGGGGTCACCCAGCAGTTGACAGGCGACCTTGTCTGTGTCTCGACGACTTTGTCCAATTCGAGACTATGTTTCTGGATGTCTCGAGATATCTTTCTACCTCGATTTGCGTGTCTAGGTGTGCTGAGAGTTCTTGGTGTCCCCTCAGGTCTCCATGTGTCATTTTCTCGAAGTGTCGTTTTCCCTGGCTTAGGATTAGACCGATTGGCGGCTTATTCCGCTATGTGCGATGATCCTGACTCAGAGTCGTAGGACTCAGGGACCGTTGTAGCTGTAGGTCTAGTTGCCTTGTCCTGAGTCTGTCAGCAGTCTCTTGTGCTGCCTTTAGTGCTTCGAAGTACGTGTTACAGGGCACTTTTGCCTGTATGTATTGCGACACTTGTGTTTTGGAGTCCGTGTCTGGTGAGCCTTCACTAGTCGTAGCCTTACGGCACGCTTCGACATGTCAGCTTTTACAGCGGGGCACTTTCGGTTCACGGTTCTTAAGCTAGTCTCCGTCGGCTCCCGCAGTTATTGTTGCGTCCTACGGGGGGAGAAAACTAGCTAGAGCCTGGCTTAGGCAAAAGTCAGTGTGTGCACACGTGGTTAGGGGCTTTAGACTGATGCCGACAGGCATTCCTCTGTCTAGTCAGTCGCGACTTGGTTACTGTTCTGGTTCTGACAATGTCTTAGTCTCTGCCCGTCTGTAGGCATCGTAGACGAGATGCTAGTAGGCGCAGCATAAGACGTCAGTGGACGTAGCTGACTGTTCCTCTAGTGTGGGGCACTCCAGTCACGTGACGCGTGGCTCTTTGTGATACTCTTTGCGATACTCTTCGCGGTTCGCTTCACGTTCCTCGTGCGTCGTGACCTTCTGGGTTAGCCTTTTTGTGGCTGTACTCGGGGTCAGTGTCTGCCGCTTGCACGACATTCTAGTTGCGTATGTGGCAGTGTGCACGATGTCCTTGTCGTGTCATTGGTCGTCCGTGTCAGTCATCTGTCTAGGCTTTCCTAGGCTTTCTTGTTGTCCTTGCAGGTCTTCATTTAGAGCCTGGCGTCGTGTTGACAGTTCGGTAAGCTTCTGACTTCGTAGTTAAAAGTTCACCCTTCTATCTTTGCTTGCTGTAGTGTTTGTCTTGTAGGTTCCTCGCGTCGGCAGTTCGGCAACTCCTGACTCTGTCAGCTCCGAGTCACTCTCCTGCCCTTGCTTGGAGTAGTTTGGGGTACCGAGGTTAGTTCGGTAGCCGTTGTCTGGTACGGCTTCGCCCTAGTTGTATCGACTATAATAAACCATTGTAACGTAGATAGGATCTTAGTTGACAATGATAGGGCCCCTGATGTACTTTCTTACGAGTGTTTCCTCAAGATGGGTGACAATCCATCTAGACTTTGCCAGATTCGAACCCCCCTCTGTGGGTTCAACGGCTAGGCAACTTATCCTGAGGGAGCCCTGGGCCTGCCGGTCACCATCGGCACCCCACCCAAAACCATTACGGTTATGGTGGATTTCATCGAGATTAAAGGGATGACGGCTTATAACGCCATCTTCGGTCGGGGCCTCCTCAGCCGAACGAAGGCGGTGCCCTCTACCTATCACCAAAAAATGAAGTTTCCCACCACAAATGGTGTGGGGGAGGTCTGAGGTAACCAGGCAATCGCCAGAAGGTGCTACATAATCTTGGTTGAAGCCATAAGGCCAGAAGGGAAATGTAAAGGGATTAAGGGAACCGAGGAAGGACAGACAACATCCGAGCCTGGCGGCGAGTTGTTAACGGTCTTCCTCAAGGATGACCCGACCCTAGGAGTCAAGATCGGAGCTGACGTCCCACCTGATGTTCAGGAACAATATAAAAATTTCCTTGCTGTCTATATTCAAGTCTTCGCATGGTCTGATGAACAACTTCCTGGAATTCCCGGGGAGATCATGATGCATAAGCTCAACCTTGACCCGACGGTGAAGCCTATCCAAGAGTGCAGGAGAAAACATGCCTCAGAGAAATAGATGATTATCAAAGAGCAGATCACCAAGGGGAAAGAAACTGGCCTCTTTCGTCCAGTCCTTTACCCGACATGGCTCACCAATGTCGTTCTGGTACCAAAAGCTTTGGGAAAGTGGCGAATGTGCATGGACTTCACTGACCTTAACAATGCCACTCCAAAAGACTGCTATCCATAGCCAAGCATCGACCAGCTCGTCGACTCTACCTCCGATAATGAACTGCTCAGCTTCCTAGACACCTACTCCAACTACCATCAGATTCGGATGGACCCAGAGGATATTGAGAAGACCGCCTTCATCATCGACTTTGGCGTGCACTGCTACACCCCGATGTCATTCAAGTTAAAGAACGTCGAGGTGACATATCAAAGGCTGGTCAACCACATCTTCGAAGGACAACTCAGTCAAAATGTCAAGGCCTACATCGACGACATGCTCATCAAAATGCCGAAGGCTGAAGATCATTTCACCGACTTAGCAGAGACCTTCGGCACTCTCCTAAAGTACAAAATGAAGCTCAATCCTGCCAAATGCACCTTTGGGGCCAGATCTGGGAAATTCCTAGGTTTCCTAGTAATTCAACGCGGGATCGAGACCAACCCCGACAAGGTTCAGGCTATCCTGAACATGCGGCCACCCACATGCGTCAAGGACGTCTTACCGGACGCATTGCTGCGCTTAATCGTTTCCTATCCCAGGTGGCCGAATGATGCCTGCCCTTCTTCAAATTGTTGAGGGGACCCAAAATGACACATGCCACATTCGTCTGGGATGAGGAATGTCAGAAGGCCTTTGAAGATATCAAGGAATTCCTAGCCTCACCCCTGGTGTTGTCAAAGTCAGTCCCGAGTGAAGTGCTACACCTCTATCTCTCGGGGACTCCCTCCACCGTAAGCTCGGTCTTGGTCTGAAATAATGTGGGAGTCAAGAGGCCGGCCTACTACACCAGCAAGGTTCTCAACAAAGCTGAAAGAAGGTACCCTGCAACCGAGAAACTCGTGCTAGCATTGGTAACCTTGGCCAAACGCCTCCGACCTTATTTTCAAGGACACTCTATCATCGTGTTGACCGGCGAACCCCTGAAGAAGATCCTCTCTCATCATGAAGCCTCGGGATGCCTCGTCAAATGGGCCATCATGCTCGGGGCCTACGATATCTCTTATCGCCCCCATGTAGCCATCAAGGGACATGCCCTCATGGAATTTATCGTGGAGAGCACCGTCCCGATCGAGGAAGCATCTTCATCCACACACGGGACCTATCTGGGACTTGTTCGTCGACGGGTCATCCAACTCACCTAGAAGCGGTGCTGGCGTCTGCCTCAAGTCACCCGAAGGAGTAGATCTTCAGTACGCCTTAAAGTTCAACTTCCAGGCATCTAATAATGCCTCCGAGTAGGAGACCCTTATTTCGGAGGCCAGGATGGCACAACGACTAGGAGCCGAATGAGTCAGGATCCACACTGACTCCCAGCTGGTCGCCAGCCAGGTCAACCGTGATTACGAAGCTTGGGAAACGCCGATGATCAAATATCTTCAAAGGGTCTGAGGATTCGCCCAACTATTTGAGAGTTTCGAGGTAGTCTGAATAGCTTGGGAGGAAAACTCCCGGGCAGACACCCTCTCTCGTTTGGCCTTCTCCCTTGGCCCCGAAGGTACACGGTCGGTCTTCCTCGAGGAGCTCAAACGACCAAGCATTGAATCCGAGCTCATGATCGTTGACCCGGCAACCACGAGTGACTGGCAGACCCCTTACGTATCCTGGCTCCAAGACTCCCAGGATCCCTCCGACCCTCGGGAAGCTCAGAGATTGAAGTATCATGCCCGACACTTCGTCATCCTGGACGGTGCCCTATCCGTAGGTCTTTCTCTGGTCCCCTCCTCAAGTGCCTCAGTGCCGATGAAGCCAGCTAAGCAATTCAAGAAGTTCACGAAGGCATATGCGGTGTGCATCAGGGAGGAAGCTCGCTCACTAGGATCTTTCTACGGCAAGGTTACTGGTGGTCCACTCTTCAGCGTGATTGCTCGACCTACGTGTAAAAATGTGACAGATGCCAATGCTTCGACCACCTGGTCCACCAGCCTGCCTCAGAGCTCATCACCTTTACCGAGCCATATCCCTTTGCTCGGTGGGGAATCGACATCCTGGGACCATTCCCTACGGCTCAGGCCCAAAAGAAGTTCATCATCGTCGCCATCGACTACTTCACAAAGTGGATTGAAGCTGAAGCCAGGGCGAAGAAGAGCTCGACTTTACATCGCGCCTGATCCTTCATCCTCAAGTGAGAGTGAAGAGCAAGAGGAGGTGCATGCTCGGACGAGCCCATCCTCCTCGGCTACGACTTCTGTAGAATTGCAGGAGAGCGGAGCAGATGGAGGCGAGGGAGGTGCGGCTATCCCCGACGAGGGGCTGGCCGACCACGGTGTTACGGATGAATGTGAAGAAGAAGAAGATGGCTCGGATGATGGGGAGGCCGGCCAAGAGAGGGGAGGATGGCGTGGAAAGGTAAGTCCCATGCATCTGCACTTATATTCATTAGATCTGGCATCTGTGTAAGCTCGGTGGGAAGATGGGGCACCAGAGTGTGGGTTTGTGGGGAGAGAAGCCAGTGGGCGCCCAGGTTCCTGGCCGTCCACAGGCCTGGGTGGTCAGGGAGCTGGCCGTCTGCTGGTGGACTTGGGTGGCCTGGCTTTTGGCCGCCCAGAGAGGTGGGTGACCAGGCCTTTGGCCGCCCTCCTCTCAGGGCAGTAAAGTTTGAAAAAGAAAAAAGAAGATAGGGTGGATTGGTTGGAAGATCTAATGAATTTCTTGTGTTTTCTCTCTTGTATGTAAGGTCAAAGAAGGATTAGAGCCCGCGTCTCATGGGACTTGGTGTGGGCTTGGTACCACGCCTTACCTCCTGGGCAGCGGGGGAGGGTGGATCGAATGGGTTTTGACCCGTTCTTCAGGATCCGACCTTTCCCTGTCGATGCTACCTTCCTGGCGGCGGTACGGGAGAGATGGGTGGACAGTTGCAGAGCTTTCGTGACGTCGTGGGGACATATGATCTCCACCCTTGAGGATGTGGCTTTCTTGATGGGGTTGCCCATGGCAGGGAACCCGGTGCATGGTCGAGAGCTCAGGAATTATCGGGAGGAGGTGGAGAGCCTGCTCGGGCCACAGCTAGCTCAATCCGAGAGACCGGTGACCACTCTTCCCCTCAGGAAGATCAGTGCTGCAATGGGGCTGGCGAGAGTGGTATGCGGACCACTAGAGGACTTGGAGGCATACCTAGGGCAAGTGAGACAGAGACTCCGAGCCCGAGGGAGGAGTGAGCAGCAGGAGTTGAGGCTTTTTCTCTTATATTTCTTTGGGAGGCTACTGTTTGCCACGGCCTCGAACAAGGTGAATCTCAAGTATCTCCTGTTGGTACGGGATCACGAGCGGGGACCCCAACTCGCATGGGGAAGAGCGATGCTGGCACACCTCTTCGCCAACATGGATCCAATGCGCCCAAGTTCAGGGAACCTGGGTGGTTTCACACCCTTCTTACAGGTACAAGTCTACCCCTTCACATTTTTTTATTCTTAATTTGATTGATTGACTGATTGTTCTTTTCTTGTGTTTCCAGATTTGGGGGTACACTCAGTTCCCTCTAGGTCGCGGTATGATCCCATGAGCCCTGATGCAGGCAGTCCCTCTTATGGCAAGATGGGAGATGGTCCGGGACCAGTGCCTGGTGGCCACTAGACTCTCTGATCTCAGGATGGCTTTGGATGAGTACCCTCCCCACCATGTGAGTATTTTGGCTAAAGAGTCCTGTGATTTTCAGCATTTGTTATATGAACTCAAATTAGCAAAATTTTCCATTTTTAATATGGCAAGTGATCTGGACTCCTTATGTGACGGAGGACACCACCCCTCAGCCATGGGTGAGGGAGGGGCGAGCTTGGTTCCATAGAGATACAGTGTTGTTTTGCGTGAACCTGAGGGAGCCACTCTTCCTTCGCCTAGTGCAGAGGACGCTGGGGTGGCATCAACCGCCAGTGGCGGTTCCAGCTGAGCATGAATTAGATTGGGGATGCCGACGGACTTCAGCGAGCGATCAGGACTAGGCCTCTCACTACTGTGCCGAGGCAGAGGCGCTACAGAGAGGATCCTCACTAGAGCATAACCGGACCTTGAGGAATAGTGAGACTTACTTAGTGGATTATCAAGACTGGTATGCTGGACGACTTCATCTCGACACCTGAGCGGTAAGTTACTCCTTAGCTTTCAAATATGATGTTTTCTTTTAAGCATTGGAGTTTTGTAAATTTGATGTGTAGATGCCCGAGACTAAGGCCATGAGGATTCTCAAGGATCGGATGGTCATCCTTAACTAGACGATCGTGAACTTGCGACACGAGATCTGAGAGATGGTAAGCCAAAATTAACTTGATTGATGATTTTTTTGAATTTTAGGATTTGTTGCATTTGACTAACCGTTTGCCCCTATCTTGACAGCGAGGGGAGTTGGCCTATGTGAGGGCAAGAGCAGGTGGAGAGGCCGGCCCTTCGTCCCAAATTGATACTGTGAATGAGCTAAAAGATCATCTAGCCGGGGCCATTGAGCGGGCTGAGGAGCAAGAGGCCGAGCTTGCCGAGGTGGTGAGAACCTAACACTCAAGTTGAAAGTAATTCCCTTTTTATCATCTTTGTCTGTCTTACATGATGGTTCATTTTCTGCAGAGGAAGGAGCTGGCAGCTAGCTTGGCCGTTCGTCGGGAGCAGGAGGCCTGCATAGAGGAGCTGACATGCCGACTGGGAGGAACGAGCACCGTCGAGAGACTCGAGGGTCGCCTTGCTGAGGTAAAGGAGAGGGAGGCCAAGACACTTGCTCGAGAGATGGTGATGGCAGTGCGAGAGTAGCGAGCTCTCGATCAGCTAAAGGCCTTACGACGGCGGGTGTTGTGGAGGTACCAGGGCAAGGGTGCCCCAGGAGAGGGAGCCAAGCCTGTGACTCCTTCTGAGTCACTGCAGACCATGGGAGACATGCATTTTACAGTGGATGAGCTTTTGGGCATGATGCAGCCTCCTACAAGGCATGAGGCGATCCAACCGGTCGCCTTGGGTTCAAGGGCTTCGCGGCTATCAAGGCTGCGAGGCAGAGGGAGTAGCGACGGAGATGAGGCTGATAGCCGAAGTATCCGACCTCGCACCGATGGGGATTAGGAGGAGGCCAAAGTAGCCTAAACCCCCCAGCAACTATCAAAGTCTTCATCTTCAGAGTCGCCCTCCATGCTTCACCCGAAAACCATCACAGAGGAAGAAGACAACCGCTTCGCAGGAACGGGAGGAGGAAGCTAGAAATTGCGAGGGAAGCCTTAAGCTGTGTGAAGAGGAGGAGGTGCCCTTCGAGACCTTTTATAGGCCGAAGGGGGAGACCCTTGTCTTAATTGAATCTCCCATCAAAAAGACGCAAGAGGTAGACGTACTTCCCCAGAAGCAGTTACGCTACCTCTCTCCCAAAACCCCTGTGGGAATACGCAAGAAATGGCAAGTCATTTAAAGCATAGAAGGATGAAAATATGCCAGCCCCACGCTCTATCGACACACAAGCCTGATTTTTTGGCTATGAATAGTATGAGATCTCTAACTCTCTGGCAACCACAGATATGGTAAAATCTTACTCAATCAAAGGCGACAACATACAGTCAATCACATTTTTGAATATTACGTCCACTATGTAGAAAAAAATCATTACATTGCTAAGTCCAGAAAGAAATTACAAAAAAAGAAGTGGAAATGAACTAACAAGGTAGGTACAAATTTCCTAATCTATAGAGATAGGAGAACTTGGGGAAGTCTGTGACCCCTCCTGCAGCTCAACAAGCGGAGGACGCGCGGTGCTCGGAGATCTACCCCCGATACCCTCAGTGACGGTCGGCCCGAGCACTGACCCCATTTGTATGGGAACTGCTCCGTCTGCGTGCCCTCTCGAGGCACCCAAAGTTGGCGATCTCTCCCCCATCGAGGCAGTGACACCCTCGCTCTATTTTTCATCACTCGACGTCGACGAGGGAGAATCTGAGCCATCCTCGTCAGAATCATAGTGCTACCCAGCGGTGAAGATGAGCTCATCAAGGACCTATTCCTGAAACAGACTGGCTGCCCGCCTGAAGCCTTGGGCGAAACCCTTCCACGGCCCTCATCAGTAGCCCGACTCGTAACACATAAAGGTGGCCTGCTTCAGGGCTTCTTGGTATTCCTCTGAGCTCCGATATCGCTCAACTGCCTCCACCCCAGCTCCCGCTACCTTCTCCTCAAGCTTAGCCACCCTCGCGTCAGCCACAACCAGCTTCGCTTATACCCTGGCCAACCCTGTCTTGGCTTCGGTCAGCCTTGCTTCAGCTTCGTCCCGTGCCGCCTTGGCCTCCTCCTTGGCCAGCTCGGTCTCTCAGACCCGACCCTCAAGCTCCACTCACTCAGCCACCCACTGACCCAAGCGCTCCGCATGAGCATGACGCTCTTCCTCCAAGAGCCTGCTCTTAAGCTCGGCCATATACTGAGCTCTCGGGTCAATTGCTCAGCCAGTGACTGAGCCTCCTCCTGGATCGCCTGATCACACACTCAGAGTGAAGTCACCTCCTACCGAAGCACCCCAAGCTCGGATGTCAACCGACCAACCCTGCGGTCAGACTCGACGCGAACCTGGGACTGGGCCATTCCCACGTTCACCAGCCGCGCCACGAAGTCAGTGATCTCTGCTCCCAGCTGAGCCATGAAGATAGCCCCCTCCATAACCCTTTCAAGGAGCATGGAAGGGGAACATCACCGACACTCCTCCCGAACAGACGGAGGCACCAGATCTTGACATCAGTTGTACAAGGAAGCCCAGACGTCGAATCACCCTAGCTGAGGAGGAGTAGCCTCTTCCGAGAGTGTCGGGGCCAGAGCTTCCCCTCCAGTCGTCCCCAACCTAGGAACGACGACACTCGGCTCGGCCCGAACCCACACTTCAACATCCTCCTCATCGTCGTGCGTCCCGTCAGCCCCGACCGAAATCTCGGAGCTGACCTCCTCCCCCTGCGCTCCTATCGGCCCAGAGGAAGTCCCCCCAGTTGCTGTGGGCACCTCTGGCTCAGGCAGTGGAAGGCTCGGGCGACGGACACCCTCCGCTACGAGCTCCTCAGTCGGGCAGGAAGTCTTCACCTTCTTCGACCAACTCTTCTCGATGGACAAAGCCTTCATCAAAGCCAGCAATAGCCGCTCCCCGGCATCTTTCTGCTTGGACCCTCGGCGCTCGGAGGCATCATCCCGAGCAACTTGCTTGCCCTTACCCCGGGTGGAAGAAGGACCTGTCGAAGCTTGAAGCATGCTCGGAGTAGTCGCCCCCTCTAGCTCGGCGATCTCCCAATCGGTTGGTCGCCCCTCGCCACCACTACATCTTGCTTCTGCCCAGCGAGAGGCAAATCGTCAGCAAGGGGCTAGACCGACCGCAATAAGAAAATGCAAAAGCTAAAGCTTGAAGTCCTTACCACTGGGTGGCAGCGCTCGGCGAGGATAATCCTCAATATTGGCCAAGGTCATTAACTCTACGGTGGATCGATGATTCTCCAGAAGGATCCTAATCTCCTCCTCCAGCTCTGAGGGGATCACCGGCTGCTTCGGTGGGAAAAATAGGAAGAAAGTTTGGCTGAACAGGGAATTCCCAGTCGGGATTTCCCTAACTAGCCCCGACCAAGAAAAATTGAGTCTTCCACTCTTTGTGCGAGAAATCCTGAGGAGAGAGAGTCACATAACTCCTCTTCCTCCTTGCGTGAAGATAGAAGAAGCCCTTCCCGACATGGGTTTGCTCCTTCAGCTCGAAGAAAGCGTGAAAATGGTCCAAAGAAGGGTCAAAACCGCACGAGCGACATAGGAAAATGAAAGAGAAGATGATGGAATACGAATTAGAAACCAGCTAGATAGGAGCCAACTGGTAGAATTGTAGCAGCCGCAAGGCGAACGAGTGGAGAGGGAGGCGAAAGCCGCATTTCCAAGCCAAAAGGAAGGTGCAAAAGAGGCCCGAACGAGTGTCGAGCCTGGACTCATGCGATTTGGCCGGTGAAAAGAAATACTGCCACAATAGTTCATAGTGGGTCTCGATCCCCTTCACCTCGGCCTCACCAAATTCGCTACGCAAAGGATGGCTAGGCACTGAACCACACCCTCTCTCCTCCCTCATTTCTCTCAACCCTTTCTCTACCTCGTTCTCTCTCGTCTCTCGGCCGTTCGGTGTGGGGCACACGACCGTGCGGAGCTGGCCAAGGCGAGGACGCAATGGAGTGATCGGATCGCAGGATGGAGCGGCGATTTGAGCATGGCGTGGTGCGATCCCTCGGTGGATTCTGAGATCAGCGCGGTTCATGTTTTGGCGATTCTGGCATGCATTAGTCACTTCGGCGCACAGTTTCTTCAGTGGAGATAGGGAGATGGATCACCTACTTCTTCTGCACGTTCTCTCGGTAATTTCACGTCGAACAGTGCTAGAACGAACGAGTTTGAGCTCGTTGTGGTTTTTGAGAGTTCATAGGGTTCGTCGAAAAATGGCGACGGTTTTACGATCAGTTGGTGTCAAACGACTCCTTGGAATGTCAGCGTTCCATAGTCATTGATTTCGTGTCGATTGGCAGTCATTCAGGACCGTTAGGAGCCCTGGAAGTCCGGTGGTTCCATTTGGGTCAATTTCGTAGAATTGCCCATTTCTCGTTGTTTCTCAGTCGATCTAACTCCCATCGGAGTCTAAATATTGTATGTCATCAATGTGGTTGTATTCCCCTTCTTTTTGGAACGAACGGGGTGCGGAAAGGTCACGATCGGGCCGATCCCACGAATCTCACGCCGTGATGCCTACACGATTTAACAGAAATTGTTTAGGGCTTGGCGTGGCCTGGGTGCGACCGTTCAATGTAAGTCATTGGGCGTCTGCGCGGTCGCACGACAGACTGCCCAGTGGATGGCACGGCCAGGTGTGAGCCATCCAGTACTTGAGTAGCTGGTGCCCAGCCGTTCTGTTTTCCCCGTTGTTTTGAGTGGCTCTAGCCTAGCCGTTCCAGTCGTTAGACGGTCGGTAGGTAACCGTTCAGTGGCTTGAGGCGGTTCGTGGGGCAAATTTCCCCTAACCATTTTGTGATTTTGAGCAGTTTGGTCAAAACCGTTCTGACCGTTGACTAGGTTTGACCGAGCTACTATAGTAGGTCGGTTCGACTGAGCGGCCTATCCCAGACTGTTCAGCTCCCTTGGTGCGACCTTCTCCAGACCGTTCCTTCCCCTTTGAATGGCCTTGCCCAAGACCGTTCATCTCCCTGAGCAGCCCCTTTGTGACCACGCTATGGGATGAGTCCGTAGTATTGTTGGTTGACCCCAGTGGTTCAACTGTTGTTCGTCTGTCTTAGGTCCGTATCTTAGGATGGTTAGTCAGTCCGTGCCGCGGGTCTTCTATAGACCGCTTGGTGGTTGTTTGGGCAGGTCAGTTGGAGTTGACTGATCCTAGTGGTCATATCCTTGATCGCTACAGTCGCCTCATGGCCCTACCCATGACTGCCAGTATCCTTGCCTCTGTGTATGTAGCGATTCTTTCCTTGACTGCTTACGTCGTTAAGCAGCCAAGTGATTGATCGCTTATGCCTAGAGTGTTGTTTCCTGTCGTTCTGGTTCTTCGATGTCTCGGCTTGACCTTGTGGTTTGCCATTCCCGTGGATGTCTCCTGACATCCTATGAGGGCTAAGACCATGCTATGAGGTAGCCAGGAGTTTTCTTGCTTGAAGTGGGATTCTCTTTCCTATTGTAGAGTCGTCATAGTCTGCTTCTAGTCAACTAGGTGTGACCCAGTGGTTGACAGGCGATCTTGTGTGTCTCGACGGTTCTGTCCAGTTCGAGACATGATTCTGGATGCCATGAGGTGTCATCTTACCTCGTTCTGTGTATCCAGATGTGTTGAGGGTCCTCGGTGTTCCCTCAGGTCTCCGTGAGTCGTTTCCTATGGTGAGTCGATTTCTCTGGCTTAGGATTAGACCGATTGGCGACTTGTTCCGCTTTGTACGATGATCTTGACTCTGAGTCGTGAGACTCAAGGATCGTTGTAGCTTCAGGTCTAGTTACCTTGTCCTGAGTCTGTCGATAGTTTCCTGTGCTGTCATTGGTGCTTCGTAGTACGTGTGATAGTGCTTCCTTGCCTGTCTGTACTCTAGCACTCGTATTTTAAGTCTTTGTGTCTAGTGAACCTCCACTAGTCGTAGCCTTACGACACGTTAAGGCGTGTCGGCCCTCGTGGCGGGACAGTTCCCATTGTACGGTTTTCAAGCTAGTTTCGTGGGCCCCCGGTCCAATTGTAGCATCCCCCAGAGGGGGAATACTAGCTAGAGGCCTGGCTTAGACAGTGAGCCAGTGTGTGCACACGTGGTCAGGGGCTTGGACTGACGCCGATGGACGTTACCCTATCTAGTCACTCGCGACTATAGTTCTTGTTCTGGTTCAGCATGTACCTCGGTCTTCGCCATCCCAGGCGTCCGTAGAGAGGTACTTGTGGCGCAGCATATGACGTCAGTGGACACAGCTGGCCGTTCTTCTAGTGAGGAGGTACTTCCGTCACATGACACATGACTCTCCCGTTTCTCGCACGTCGTGACCTTTTCGGGTTAGGCTTCTCTCGACTTTGCCCGAGGTCAATGTTGTGTTGTATGCACGACGTCCTAGTCATGTGTGTGTGTGATCATGTCTAGAAGAGCGTGCACGACAATCCAGTGGTGTATGCTTTAGGATCTATCTTGTCTGTCTAGGGCTTTTACCCTTTTTCTTGTAGGTCTTTGCCTGCTTGGTGTCTTGTAGACAGATTCGTGACTCCTGACTTCGTCAGTTCAGAGTTTGCCCTTCTGTTGTCGCTTGGAGTAGCGTAGGGAGCTGAGGTTTGTTCGACAGTCATGCTTCACTCGGTACGACTTCTTTTCCCTTTTCTTTTAGCTCCTCTACTCCTTCCGTTTCTGACTTTCTTTTACAACTTTGTAGTTTGGCTTTTCCTGCTTTACTACTACTGTTGTTTTAGCTGTTGTTCCGTGTTGCTGCGTTATTTTCCAGTGGGGATCCGCGTGACTCCTACTGAGCTAGTGACACGAGGCTCACCCATACTTTTCAGTAGATGGTCCAGTAGGCCCATAGGGCTTCGTGGACTTTTTCGCCCCAATCTCGCTTGCGACCACCCACTATCTTAGACAGCAACTTGCAGAGGGTCTTGTTGATGGCCTCGACCAACCCGTTGGCTTGGGGATTATAGACCGACAACGTCCTCTAATCAATATGAAATTTGGCCAGCAAAGCATAAATAGTCTTGTTCTTGAATGGCGTGCCATTATCAGATATAATCCGACTGGGGGTGTCGAATCTATATATGATGTAGTGCCTTACGAAGCGGGCAACTATCTCTCCTGTGATTTCCCGTAGCGGGATGGCTTCTGCCCATCTGGAGAAGTAATCAGTGGCGGTCAATGTGAACTTGTGACCATGAGATGATGGTGATAATGGTCCCACAATATCCATGCCCCACTCCCCGAATGGCCACGTAGGCGCAGTTGGGTGGAGTGGGTTAGGAGGCCTTCGAGGCACTGGCCCGAATGCTTGGCATTGGTGACATGTACGAGCGTATTGGTTGCAATCTTCATACATGGTGGGCCAGTAGAACCCTTTAAGCTTGATGCTATTCTTCATGTTAGCTCTTGCTTGATGAGCCTCGCACAATCCGGAGTTGACTTCGTGCATGACAGTCTTTGCTTCCTTAGGTGAAAGACACCGTCGGAGGACCGACCGGTCCTTTTCATGGATGAGCCTGAAGAGTAGGCCGCCAATCAACTGGTAGGATGTTGCCCTGCATAGCAGTTGCACCATCTCAGCCTGGTCAGGAGGGAGCCAGCCATTCTTTGTCTTGATGATTGACTCGCACCAGTCTTCTTCTTCGGGAATATTCCCTTCTTAGATGTTGTCGACCTCATAGATAGTGAGACCAAATTCTTCATCGAGCACACTTGACATTAGCCTTCGGTGTCAAAATGTAATATTCAGCTCTCCCTCAAGTGAGAGCTTTAGGGCTGCTGTCAATTTTGCCAAAGCATCAGCCTGGGAGTTGCTGTCTCTAGGGACATGACCTATTTCAAATAGGTAGAATTTTTCTTTGAGCCTTATGATGGCTGCATGATAGGGAATATGCTCCTTCTTCTGGACGTCATAGATGCCCAAGACTTGTCGAATGATGAGCTGAGAATCTCTGTACACCTTGATGCACTTGATGTCTATCTCCAGTGCTAGCTGGAGCCCAATGATTAATGCTTCATACTTTGCCTCATTATTAGTCAGTGACTTCATGAGAGTGCAAGAGTTGTGAAGAATGTCACCTTGTGGAGATACGAAAATGATCCGCGTGCCTGAGACGAAGTCTGTGAGGTTGCCATCCCTCTTGATTGTCCGGGAAGCGCCATCAAAATACAACTTCCAGAGGGAGATCGAGAGTGAGGATGCTCGGCTCCATCTGTGGTGGGACATTTTCAGAATGCTCCCCAGTTTCTTGAGAAGGCACCAGCACCTCTTCATCGGGCAGCTTGAAGTTGAGTGGTGAATCTTCTGGCACATAGTGTGCTGCTAAGAACTCAGCCATTCTTTGTCCCTTGATCACCTTGCGTGGGATGAAGGTGATGTCAAACTCCATGAGGATAAGTGCCCACTTGCCAAGCCTAACAGAGAGGACGGGATGACTAAGCAAAAATTTGAGTGGATCATACTTTGAAATGAGCTCCACCCGATGAGCTAGGAGGTAGTGCCTTAGCTTCTTAATGACAAACACCAAAGCTAGGCACACCTTTTTCATGGGCGCATAGCGGTGCTCCGGCCCGATCAATTTTTGACTGAGGTAATACAGCGATTGCTCCTTGCCCTCTTCATTGATCTGGGCTAGCAACGCTCCTAAGGAGGCACCAATGGTAGCAATATATAGGATAAGGGACTTTCCTCTGACAAGTGCCCCTAAGATCGGAGGAGTCAACAGGTACTCCTTAATTTACTCGAAGGCCTTTTGATAGTCTTCATCCCATATGAAGGGTGCTCCTTTCTTCATCAATTTGTCGAAAGACAGGCAGGCACCTTCCTGAGAGGTTAGAAATGAACCACCTAATATAGGCGAGCCTTCCTTGAAGAGATCTGAGCTCTGTCAAGTTCTTGGGCGGAGGTAGTGCTCTAATGGCCTTGACTTTGTCAGGGTCGATTTCTATGCCCCGATATCTGACAATGAAGCCAAGGAATTTACCGCTGGAGACGTTGAAGGTGCACTTCATTGGGTTTATCTTGAGCTGGTACTGTCGAAGCCTTTCAAAGACGTGACACAGATCAGCTAGGTGATCTTCCTGCCTCTTTGTCTTGACGACCAGATCATCGACATAGCATTCGACAAGGTCATGTAGCATCTCATCAAAAATCTTAGTCATTGCCCTTTGGTAGGTTGCGCCAGCATTCTTCAGACCGAACAATATCCTTTTGTAGTTGAAGACCCCCTTAGGAGATCGAAAGGTCATATGATCTTTGTCTTTGATGGCCATGCGGATTTGATTGTAGCCCGATGATCCGTCCATGAAGAACAAGGCTTCATGACCAGTGGTCATGTCCACCATTGTCTCGGTGATTGGGACATGAAAGTCATCCTTCGGGCATGTCTTGTTTAAATCCCTGAAGTCGATGCAGACTTAGACTTGGCCGTTCTTCTTCTTCATTAGGACTATGTTGGCGAGCCATGATAAGTGTGTATTTTTCCATCTTAATTCATGTGATTTACATTTGTTTATGGGCTTAAATAATAAATAATATACATTTATCACACTTATTTATAATTTAGCATACAATACGTAATTTGGTGTAATTAAAGGAGTTGAATAAAGATATTTCGTCATTTAACAAACATTAAAAATTATAAAAAGAAGAAAATCAAAATACAAAAATTACATATATTGACATGAGTCAAAAGCACATGAAATTGTTGAAAAAGAAAATAAAAAAAATAAAAAAAATAAAATCAAAATAATTTGCTTCTTTTTTGGAGTTTGTATGCATTTAAAATAAGTATTTAAGAACAATCGAGGGTAAAAAGGCTTTAACCCAGCTAAGGTGAAAACCCGAAAGGGCGCCTTAGGCAAAAATGGGTATCCCTCAGTGTGAAAACCCGCAAGGGCGCACTGGAAAAAGCTAAAGGGGGCCAGTCTTGTCGAAAACCTGAAAGGGCGGTAGGGCTGGTAAAGTGATAAAAAAAAGTGCATACATGCCAGAGGATAGAAGCAAAGCTACTGAGCTCTGTCCTTTGTTCATCGTCGTCGTCAAAGAAAGGAGCCCGAGACAAGCCCTCGGGTAACTCAGACAAGAATGGGCAAAATACAAAAGCTCTGTGTACAAGAATGTACCAAAGCCCATCAAGCACCAGACTCGCTTCTCCTCAGGTCAGCAAGGCGAGTCTCACTCTGAAGAGCTCCCTCCTGGAGCCCCTCAAGCCTACGGCGAAAAGTCTACATCGGCACGCGCAAGACTGCGCTCCTCGGTCTCTCCGACCTCTCGCAAAAGCTCCTGGAGTCCCTCCAGCCTATAGCGGAGAATCTACATCGGCACGCGCACGACTGCGCTCCTCCTCGATCTCTCGGACCTCTCGCAAAAACTCCTCTACTCTACGGGAGGCCGCTTGCTCGCGCTCGTGAGCGTCCTCGACCTAGGCATCCACCTCAGCCTAGGCCGCCCGAAGTCTGCAAAGCTCCTCCTCCTCCTGCTGAATCATCAGTTGAGTCCACCGCCTCCACTCCTGAATAGCGTGAAGGTGGCCGAACTCCTCCCATAAAGACGCAAGCTCAATCATCCAAGCGTCCCGGGGGAGACCAAATGCATGCATCTGACAATGCTACACCAAGTTGATGACCATTCGGCCACTCCATCCCAAGAGCCAGGAAACTCTGAGGTAGCTATGAAGCCTCACCAACTGAAGCTAAAACAAAGAAAGGAGACAGAAGCCAATGAGTGCCCTTTCCAAACAAAATGAAATGTACAAAATTCTGATGTACAAGCTACGACGCCCTTGCCGAGGGCTCTGTTGTGCTCAAGTTTGTGCTACATGGTATCTGCCTCAGCTCGTGTACGCTCGACATCAACCCAGACCAACATGCTCTAAGGGTTGGTCTACGTCAACTCTGGCTATCACTAGTCAACGCTTAGCCAGCTTCAACATTCGGCTGCATACTTCAGTAGTTAGTCGACACGTCTTCAGTGACACCTCGACAGTCAACTGACCCAACGACTTTTGGCCAACGCATCCCCAAGGGTTAGCCAATATTAGTCTCCAACTGTCGCGACTCAAGGTTTACAACAACTTTGGGTCAATAAGCCCCGCCGAGGCAGGCCCACAGCAACACTAGGCCAACAAGCCTCGCTGAGGCAGGTCTACATCAACTACAGGCCATCAAGCCTCTCCGAGACAGGCCTGCATCAACATTGGGGCAATATGCCTTAAGGGCCGGTCCGCATTAACTTTGGCTAATGCACCCCCAAAGATTGGCCAGCATCCAACTTCAGGCCAATATGTCCTAGGGGACGGTGTACATTAGCTTTGGCCAGTATACCCTAAGGGTTGGTTGACATCAACTTCAGGTCAAAGTGCCTCGCCGAGGTAGGCTTACATTACTTCTAGATTGGTGAATCTTACTGAGACAAGCCTGCATCGACTCTCACCTATCTGGAAAGCAACGAACCTGTAAGGTGCAGCCCTACAATGATCTCCCCATGTCATGAAGACTCAGGAGAAATAAAAAAGAAACAACGGAGAGCGCGGACCGTCCGCCTCCGCCCCCGGCGTCGACGAACATTCCGTGGGAGACATTTGTTAGCAGTAATTTTTGCCTACAAAAAACAAGAAGAGTAAACTACCCAAGGACAAACTCCCATCCTTTCTTGAAGCAGGGAGTCACAATATGTGGGGGTGAGATATTGCCTAAGCTCACCACTGTAGAAAGGGGTAAAGATCTCCTGCCCACCTCTCCGGGGTCAAACAGCAATGGGGTGAACAGACAGTAGCCCAAGCCCAGGTTAACAACACCTGTACCTTCCGGGGGTGAAGCCTGGCAGGGGTGTTGGACCTGTTCGGGGTGAACATATAGCAGGGAGCAGACCTCCCCGTGGTGACAACCCCTCATGTCACCTGCCCGGGGTGGTCTGTAGCAGTAGGGGGACAACCCCTGGACAGCAGCAGCAGCAGGGTCCTGGGCCAAGGGACCGGATCTGCAGCAGCGAGGCCAAGGGGACCTGCAGCAGCGAAGTAGATCCTCCACCTCTGAACATACAACAGCCTGCGTGATGAAAAAGCAGTGGCTCAGACCCTGTAGTAGGCCTCTCCGGGGGTCAAGCGGTTGCCCAGCAGGTACCTCCTCAGAGTGGAACAGCAGCCCAGCAAGTGGACCTTCCCGGGGTGAAACAGCAGCCCAATATGTTTGCTCCAGCCAAGTGAACAGCAGCCCAGCAGGGGCAGTAACGGACTGGGTGCAGCAGACTTCCCTGGGGCGGAGTGCTCCAGGCGAACAGCTTCCCCGGGGTGGAGTGCTCCAGGCGGACAGAAGCCCAGCGGGTGCAGCAGACCCGTCTGGGGTGCAACAGTAGGGACCTCCCCGGGGTGAAATGGTAGATGGAGTGTGGTCACCCCACTTCTCTTCCCCCCTCCCAGGGTTCCGGTCACCTCCTTAGCTAATGGTGATTTTAAGCCAGCTCTCACCTCCTCTTTTACTTAAATGGAGCAGAAATGGACCTTTCTCCTTGACTCTCCTTGACTCAGGATGGCAGAAAAAAGGAGAAAAGATACGGAGAGGGGCCAAAAGGGGCGCCATGGGTCCATTTGACCCCACTGCCCTGCGCACAAAGGCGGCCGACCCCGGGGGTTCGAGCCCACCCTGCTAGTACCCAGCGGGGTCAAAATGACCCTGGTGGGGTCAGTCCACCCCGTTGGCATCCCAGTGGGGTCGAACTAACCCCTGCGGGGTCAGTCCACCCAACTGGTAGCCAGCGGGGTCAGATTAAACATGTGCACCTAGATCATCATCATTTTTGTTAAAGGAGAACATCAGATCCCAGAACACATGAATGACCAGTCGGGTCTCGAGGTAATATACCATAGATACCATATAGTAATGCATTAAGGGAGTAAGGGATCGTGATACTTACCTGACTTATCTGCATGGCGAGGAATGATGCGACGCGATGGCGCTCAAGATTATGACATTAAGAAGTTGGCCATCAATAAGCAAATCCACAAAAAATAAGCATGAAGTATCAAAGATAAGACAAAGACTACACAAGGCATGGAACAAATATAGCATCGCAAGCATCACAGCACTCAGCAACCAAACGGTCATGCGATGACTGCTAGGGGAAGCCTAACGGTCCAGAGATAGATTGCTACCCTTAAGGCGGTTCACATTCTCCAATGGGCGTGACCCTGAGGAAAAAAAATGGTCCAGGGAGGACCACTAATGACAACCTAACGGTCCATCGAGTGACTGCAAGGCGCTTAGTGATTTCAAAAATGAGAACGGCCGTTCAAACTTCCCTTCCACTCATTCAAACCCTCTCCAAACCCCTCTAGCGACCACCACCTCTGGCAGTAATCTCTCCACTGAGGCTAGAATATTCACCCATAGCCAAACCCACACGCAAGGATGGTGAAGAAAAGGGCAATATGATGATTTCAACCCCGTATGGACGAGGAGCACACGCCGGTGACTCCGGTGGACTGAACGGAGAAGGAAGTGCTACCAGCTCGAACCGAGGCCGGGGAACCGTACACGACGCCCACAGTGCCGGAGGGAGGCGCTGGAGATGAGGAAGGTGAACATACGACTGAGGACGCTCCCGAGGTGTTGACCGAAACCCCCTCATCCGAGGTAGGCCAAAACCCAAAATAACCATTTTTAATTTTTCTCAAAGCATGCATGGGTGTAGGATAGCAAGGGAATGGGTTAGGGGGACCCATAAAAATCATGTACGGTCCTCTAGCGCCATCCTCCAAGCTTAGGGAAACGGGGAGAACACTACCTGCCATGGCGAGAGCCTAGCGTTCCTTCCAGCGACTGCTAGAGCACTAGACGGTCTGACTAAAATAGCTAAGGCTAGAAAAATAGTCAAGGGATGACCGTTAGGGTTCAGAGGGTGAATTTTTTTAATGCAATGCATGACTTATTAAACTATATGGATGACTGACCTGGGATGTTTAAATGCATACAGGGAAAGCGTCGGACAAGGATATCGTGGTTGCAGGTCTGAGCAGTGTACCTGGCCCTGTCGGATTTCCAGAGAGACAGACTAGTCGCGATGGGGTTTGCTGAGTTCCTTGGGATAGAGGTGATGAGGCTGGACACCGCCCTCTTGTATGCGCTCCACGACCGGTGGGATCTAGTCAACAAGGTTTTCTTGTTCCCGTGGGGACATATGATCCCCATGCTAGAGGACATGGCGAGAATCACTAGATTGAGAGTCCACGGAGCGCCAGTGACAGGGACAACATATGCCCACTATCGGGAGTTGGCGCATGAGCTGCTAGGGCTGGAGCTGATGAGACCAGGACACCACTCGTCCATGCTGGCACGAGCGACCCTCCAGGAGAGCCTGGGATTGAGAGGAGCGGTGATAGCCATGGGAGAGCTACCAGAGGAGCACTTGGGGTGGCTGATAGACCGAGCGAGATAGAGAGTGGCAGATGGACCAGGCCCAGAGGCAGACGTAGTCCTCCACTACTTCCTGATGCTGCTATTCGGGAAGCTCATTTTCGCGACGAGAGCAGATAGAGTAAATTGCAAGCTCCTCCCTCTATTGAGAGACTGGGACGGAGTTGGAGACTACGCTTGGGGTGTGGCTGCTCTAGCGTTCCTGTTCGACTCCCTTAGCACCACTGATCGACAGACGATGCTGGGCGGGTTCTCACCTCTGCTTTAGGTAAAATGCTCTACCTTAGATGCTTATGCAACTATGATCATGATTATGACAATTATATGATGACACTTGACAATGCCGATATGGGCTTACATGTACCTCCCTGTCTTAGGGAGAGAGAAGGAGGTACATCTGGACCGTGTGCCCATCACGAGGTGGTGGATGGCAGTACGGGACACCGGGTCACTACGACTCTTAGCGCGAGTGATCTTGGACGACATCGACATGCTACCTTATGCATCGGTAAGACTCAAATCCTTAAACTTCTAAATATAATTAAATGCTTTTAAATGCTGATGCTGACTCTAATGCTTCTCCTTTTAGGTGTGCTGGACACCGTTCAATGATGATGGTCACGAGGGATAGCCCTGGGCGGAGGTAGCCCTGGCATACACGGGACGAGGGGTGTGGCTGCACTGCATGAACATCATCGAGCCATGGCACCACTGCCTGATCATGAGGACCAGAGGCATCCACCAGGTAGAGGTGGAGTTCCCGGCAAGGGACAAGGAGCGTGTGGGGCGGTCTTCCAGGGGGCTGACCGGGAAGATCGACTGGATCACCCGGGCGGTGGACCAAGTACGGGATTGGATGAGGAGAGGGTGCCTAGTGCAAGCCAGAGCTACCAGCGATGAGGCCTATCTGAAGGCCTATGCCAAGTGCTACGGAGACCAGGTCTTCCATGGCTCCCGATGACTAGTATGACTCTCTAAACTTATACTCTTTGTAATGATTCTGATGCACTGATAACTCGACTTTCTATATGCAGCTACACCCCCAGGGGCGGATAGCGGAGCTCTAGGGTCTCCTCCACTCTAGCATCTAGTAGAGGGATGAGTCCCAGCGTACACTGGAGCTTCTGGTGAGCTTTAACTTAACCTTAGACTTAATATTTAATGCTTCTGGTGAGCTTTTGGTGCCCAGTCATACCTTGTGCTGAAGCCCCCCGTGCCGGGTGTGCCGTGTCCTATTTAGGGTCGAAGCCCCCCGTGCCGAATCCAGGCGCGCCGACTACCTTATATGATGGGAATCGAGTCCAAGCATCAGTATTTTACCGCTGACTAACAGCGTGCGCTGGGAAATTACAGCTTGACCTGACCCGAGAATACTTCTTTGCACGCTGAGAAATTACAACTTAACCTCTGCTGATAAACAGCTTGAATAACAGGTTCGAAGAAATAAAGAACAAATGTAATAAAAATACGAAAATCCCAAATGGAAAATATAGCTCAACACTGAGCAATCTCAACTTTGGTTTTGAACCAGAAGACTAAGTGACCCTTCTGTCTTACAATTCACTCTCAAATCAACTCTTCTCTTCTCCTCTTTTTCTTCTCTCTTTTCTCTTCTCTCTTCCTCTTCCGTGGATCGCACAAGATGGCTTCTACTTGTCTGGAAGCTATTCTCGATCAATCTTCTCCAGGAAGGAGAAAGCTTCCTTTTATACCAGTAGCAGAAGTGTCATGTGTCTTCCATGAAATCCCGCCATAAAACCTTTACACGTGGCATCATCTTGCCATTCATTTTACACGTGTAGCGATCTTGGCACTGCATCTAATCTTGGATCACGTGCCACCCTTGTTTTCCACGAAACATTACCTGTTAATACAGAAACAGACATTAGTTCAGTTGAGAGTATATAAGACAGAAAAAGATGCACGGGCTATGCACAGAGTATGAGTGAACTGGCTGCGAAGGGATCTACACGGACTTACTGTAGCTAAGGCAGTCTCAGTGCAGACCTGCTCAAACTTGCCCTGACTAGAAAATATGCACGGGGTTGTTATGTGCTTGGACATCGGAAGGGCATACACTGACTCTGCTACAGTGTATGCTCCGACTTCGATGAGCAGCCAACAAAAAAATGCACGGGCTTTATTGCAGACAGAATGTGTGAGGATAGAAATGTGCACGGGATTCAGGTGCGTATTTGGAAAAGATGCACGGACTTGTGTTTTACTTGCACGGAAAAGATGCACGGAGTTTTGTTTGGCCAGAGAAAAAATATGCACGAGGTTTTGGACTAGAGGTAAAGCATGCACGGACTTTACCATGCTCGGACATGGCATAATGAGCACGGAGTTGTGTTCAGCAGAAAAGTCTGCACGGGGTTTTACAAGCACGGACTCTGTGACGGTGTGCGAGGCCTTTATGACATTAAGAAACATGCACCGGGTTTAATGTGCATAGACATGAAGATGAACAAGTTAGAACTTGCACAGACTTTGACTATGCACAGACTTGATAGATCATGCAACCCAATAGCAGACTGTCTAAGTCTAGAATGTGCACAGGGTTTGATGTGCACGGACTCGAAGGATGAAATGTGCACGGGCTTAATAAATCATACAACCCATTCAGCAAACAGTTCAAGTCCAAAATGTGCACTGGGTTTGATGTGCACAGACATCAACACAAAGTGCACAGACTTAGTATTAAGAGCAGAATATGCACGGGGTATGGCTTCCACGGACTTCGTGAAATTGTACACGGCCTTCATGTTAAAACATGCACGGACTTCATGTGAAAACCCAAATGTGCACGGACTTCATGTTGAAACCCAACGTGCACAGACTTCATGTTGAAACCCAAACATGCACGGACTTCATGTTGAAACCCAAACATGCACAGACTTATGTTCTTGGCCAAGGCCAGAACAAGCATGGACTTTGCAATGCACGGAGTTAGTGTTAAACGTGCATGAACTTTATCAGTTTATGCCTTAACCTAGTATGAAGCGCCTTGAAGACTCTGCACGGACTTTACTTCGTGCCTTAGACAGATGTGCACGGACTTTTAGTCACAAGGTCATGCAAGATGTGCACGGACTCTAAGTCACGAGGTCATGCAAGATGTGCACTGACCATGCACGGACTTCCTGAAGGGAAGCTCTGACTCTACAAAGCTAAGACAATAGAACTCTGAACAAGACATAAGTGTTGGTCATCCACAAACCAAGACTGTTGGCCATCATCAAAACATCAAAACAAGGTTTACAACATAGTGAGTGCCGTCGGATCAGCTTCAACGGATCCAACATGCTAATCACCCGCCTGATCACCCATTTCTCTTCACATGTCATCGGATCACCATTTACCCTGGCCACCGGATTGCTATCTTCCCCATGGTCATCGAATCAATCAACCTTTCCTTTACCATGGTCGCCGGATCACAGGGCCATTTTCCTTATTTACATAGCCGCCGCTTCAAAGGGGGTATATCCCTACTTGTTTTGTCACTAGATCAATGGGTTTACCCATGGCCGTTGCCGCTAGACTAAGGGGCATTTCCCCACTCTCATGGCTGTTGAATCAGAAGGGTATCCCTCTTGGCTGTCAAATTAGGAATTCTCCCTCATACAGAGGTCGTCGTAGCACCTGTTACCCAATTTCTTGGATTTTAGTTGCTATTTAATCAATCCTAGTACCGACAGGGGTTTGCTAAGCTCTTCTGGCATGACCCATGGTCAATGAGAAGGGTACAAACAGATTAGTAGCGCATGCAATTGTTTAATTCTATCTGTTTCTAAATTGTTCTGGTTTTTCGATTACTCCTCCAGTGAACAATAAATTGCCTCACCGGTGAACAGTGTCCCGACATTTTCAAGACCCATTGACCCATGGTTATACCGACACTCCCTTGAGTCTCTATGTATATGCCATGGCACCAAAATGGGTCAATACAGCTGGCAGGATGTTTGATAAACCCTTTGGTGACATGGGTCTCTTGGTAGGCGAGTCGTCAGAGAGTTAACACACGTTAAAGGGTTCGGGTTGTCATTTTGACATGCCTACTCTCATGGAGTCCGTCCCAGCTTGCTGTGGATTGGCCTCCGGTACATCTCCCCCAATACATCCTAGGGCTGGGGGAGATGCTACTAAAATTTACCTAGCATTCCGTGGCTTTTCTGTTTATGTCCTTTCCCTCCCTTCTTAATCCCTTGGCTGCCCATGCATGTGTAAAGAAATACATAAATGAAATAATAAATAATAACGATAAAAAAGGAGATATAATAATAACATGATTAATAAACTAACTTGAAAATAAGGCCATAATTTCAAATGTGATGTTAGCCACATCTTATATGATGAGGTCGAGGCAAAATTCTAACAGGGTACTAGAGTTATACTCAAATTACCTCAGGCTATCGAAAGGTCGCGACTGGAATGGGGTAAAATAAATGATAATATTGAGAAAATCATAACTCAGGATAGGTATAATGACATTTGATGAAATGATAACCCAAAGTTATATATTTAAGTTCTCTTGATTTCATCTGAAGACACGCCAACCTAAATCCCAACAGAAGAGCACCCCCACTTGCATTTATGGCCAAGTAGATGAAGGGTCACGACTGAAACGGGGGAGAAAGAATATTAATGTTGCAAAAACCATAAATCATGCTAGGATTGATGAAACACGATGAAACCATGACCTGAAGTTAGATTAAGAAGTCTTGTTGATTTCATATCAAGATGTCCTAACCTAATTCCCAACAAAAGAGTGCGCCCGCTAGCACTTATGACCAGTGGTCGATGGTCACACCTATTCAAACCCGATGGGGTGCATGACAGTAACTCCTCTTCAAACCAGCGACATTGAGGGCTGGACTGAGCCTTGTACAACGTGGGAAAAGCTCTTGGGAGGTTAGAAATCTATATAAGGAGGTAGGTTTCACAAGTAGTGAGCCTTTAGCAACACCTATTTTTAATTTTCTGCCATTTACAGTTCCTCTTGTATAAGAAAGAGAGGTGAGGGACCTTGACCTTGCCTAGGAGGGTGGACCTACAGTTTTTAGGATGACGGGCAAAGTCTTGGGAGGATTTGGGGTGTGGATCTCATCCTCGGATCGAAATAAAATGCTTAGGAGAATCTTGGGTGTGGATATCATCCCCAGATCATCGGTTTAACATTTCAAGGTAGGCACCTAACCTCAAATTTTTGGGGTCATTGATGCATTAGAATGATTTTAAAATATTTTTTACACTCTAAAGAGGGAGTAAAGGTATGTGGGATCGACCACCATGTTCATTTTCTATTTTATTTTTTTTTAAAGTGATGAGCTTTTGTGAGTTTCCTCTGAGTCTCTGGGTGTAGTCCATGGGAAGGTCAGTGCAGGTCCCTGCTAAGGTCGATGCACATGTGGTGCAGTCCCTGGTAAGGTAGATGCACCTGTGGCACTTTCCCTGGTAACGTCGATGCACATGTGGTGTAGTCCCTGGTAAGGTCGACGCACATGTGGTGCAATCCCTGTATGGTCGATGCACATGTGGAGCAAGTCCCAAGTAAGGTCGATGCACATGTAGAGCAAGTCCTAAGTAAGGTCGATGCATATGAGGTGCAGTCCCTAGTAAGGTTGATGCACATGTGGTGCAATCTCTGGTAAGGTCGATGCACATGTGGTACAGTCCCTAGCAAGGTCGATGCACATGTGGTGCAGTCCTTGATAAGGTCGATGCACATGTAGTGCTGTCACTAGTATGGTCGATGCACATGTGGTGCAGTCCCTGATAAGGTCGATGCACATGTGGCACAGTCCCTAGTAAGGTCGATGCACATCTGGTGCAGTCCCTAGTAAGGTCGATGCACATGTGGCGCAAGTCCCTGGTAAGGCCGATGCACATGTGGTGCAGTACCTGGTAAGGTCGATGCACATGTGACACAGTCCCTGGTAAGGTCAATGCACATGTGTGTAGTCCCTAGTAAGGCCGATGCACATGTGGTGCAGTCCCTAGTATGGTCGATGCACATGTGGCACAATTCCTAGTAAGGTCGATGCACATGTGGCACAGTTCGTGGTAAGGTCGATGCACATGTGGTGTAGTCCCTGGTAAGGTCGATGCATATATGGTGCAGTCCCTGGTAAGCTCGATGCACATGTAGAGCAAGTCCCAGGTAAGGTCGATCCACAGGTGGTGCAGTCCCTGGTAAGGTCGATGCACATGTGGTGTAGTCCCTGGTAAGGTCGATGCACAAGTGGTGCAGTCCCTGGTAAGGTCGATGAACAAGTCTTTCACCAGAAAATAGGCTTATTCATTAGCAAGAGGGTAATGCTAACGCAAAGGAAAGACTTTCGTCGACTCAGACATAAGGTCCGTAATGGCGATATTGTTAAAAGTGTCGGCTAGGACACGAAGTCTTTCTCTAGAAAAGGGGCTTATTTGTTAGCAAGAGGGTAATGCTAACACAAAGAAAAGACTTCCGCCGACTTGGACATAAGGTCCGTAATGGTGATATTGTTAAAAGAGTCCGCTAGGACACGAAGTCTTTCGCTAGAAAAGGGGTTTATTCGTTAGCAAGAGGGTAATGCTAACACAAAGGAAAGACTTTCACTGACTCAGACATAAGGTTTGTAATGGCAACGCTCAATCATGGTTAGACTTAAGGCTTGCCATGCGGTGCCTTTGGTCTTGTTCATTCTTCAGGTGCCGGTTCAGCCACCCGATATAACTTTAAGTGTTTCCTATTGAGAGGAGAGAACTGGACTGCGCCCTTGTGGTCGGCCAAAACATAAGCACCTCCTTCATAGACCCGATGCATGACATACGGGCCTACCCAATTTTTGACCAACTTTTCTTCAGGGTTAGCCGTCATTAGTTCTCTTCTCTTGACCATAACAAGGTCACCTTTATTAAATTCTCACCCTTTGACCAGCTTGTCGAAAGCACGGGTCATGCGAGCTTGGTATAATTGGATATTTTGTTGCGCTCGGAGGCACTTTCCTTCGAGCTCGACAAGCTCTTCCAGTCTTCTTTCCACATTGGTTTGCTTGCTGCTAACCAACCCATTTGGAATGGCGACTCGTAGCGAGGGAACCTCTAGTTCAATTGGCACCACTGCCTCAGACCCATATACGAGGGAGTAAGGTGAGCACCCGGTTGGGATTTTATAGACTGTACGATAAGCCCAGAGTGCTTCGTACATCCTTTCTTCCCAATCTCTTTTATTGGATTTGACAGTCTTCGCCAGCAGGGTGCATAGCGTTTTGCAAAGAGGAGTCACCGACCTCACCCTACAAACTCATCGGCTCGACGGTATCCCCGTGCGGACCTGTCAGCTCCAGTCCCAGTGCCTCCTCCTCCTACTCCCCTGGAGACGGCCATCGCCAAGAAACAGAAGAGGAATAGAAGGAAGAATCTCAAAAGGTGGCTCAAGAAGCAAGCAGAACAAGCGACTGCCTTGCAGTCCCCAGCAGAGCTGACGCCTCTCCAGAGGTTACAGTGGCTCATTGACAACTTGGAGGAATACATCCCTCTTCGCCCTACCGGGCCTATCCCACTCGATAGCTACATCCCATGGGAAGACATGCAGAAATGAGCTCGCCTCCGGGACTGGGTCCAAGAAATGATCTAGAAGGTCAAGGAAGGTAAAACTCTCTGCGTCCTGAAAGAGCTTACCTTGTTCTATAAGGACAAGGAGATCACCATGGAACAACTGGAACAGATGCTTCGTGGCTGTACCTACAACATGGTGGCCATCCCAGCTCTAGACAATATCAACGCCTCCCGGTGAGGTAAGCTAGTAGCGTCCAGAACCAGACAAAGGGCTGCGGCTCCATTCGGACCGCAACCAGCTCCAGAGTACACCGGCCGTGGCCGAGGTCGTGGTCGTGGACATGGCAGAGGTCACAGTAGAGTCTCTGAGCCATCTCTTCGCCCCTCTCCCTTCGATCCTGAATGGGTTATCCTCCTCTGAGGAGAACAACCTGCCCCGATCCCACTAGTGGAGATCCGGGGGCAACCCAACATCTTCGACCTAGTTGGCGTCGAGGGGACTATCGCTAGCATTCCAGTCCCCGCACCAACTCCAGCATGCCCTGTAGAACAAGTAGGGCCATCCGGCAAGGACAAACCAATCCTCCAGTCTCCCTCAGATGAGCCATCGTTGGCTTCTTTCTTCCAAGAGTCTATGGCTGGCCGTAGCCAGCCCGACCGCAGCAACAAAGGTAAGGTGGTGCAACTCCCTGACGAGGAGGGGCATGACAGCTCACAGCAGATCCAGCCGTCACTGGAGGGCGCTCGAGCCCGAGCAGATTGGAAGGTCCTTCACCAAATAAAGTGCTTCCCTGCCAGTATCACAATCTGGGAAGCTATCGCTTGGAGTAAAGATCTGAGGGAAACCCTTATCAAGATAATTCAAGAGCCGAAAGTCTACGAAGCGCATACGGCAGAAATAAAATCTACAACATATGAAGCTTTCACAACCACTGTCACCTTCACGGAGAAAGACTTTTTGCTCTCTCCTCCGTGTCATAATCGGCCCCTCTACATGAAGGGAAAAATCAATGGGCATGAAGTAAACCAGATTCGGGTGGTTACCGGTGCGACTGTCAATATCATGCCCCTTAAGACTTTCAAGACTTCATATCTGACCCCTTTCCTCTAGAAGGTTTAAGCGGTCAAGATATCTAGCTTCAACCAGAAAATCGAGGAGGTCCTCGATCGAGTGGATGTCGACTTGGTACTCGCTGACTTTGCCTCTAAGGTGACTTTCTACATTATCGACTCCAACACATCCTACAAAGTGCTATTGGGTAGACCTTGGCTCCATGAAAATCGGGTCGTTCCCTTAACCCTCCACCAGTGTCTCAAATACATTAAGGAGGGAGAGCATCGTGCTGTCTTTGCCGACCTATCTCTGTTCACTCCAACAGAATGCAATCTGGTCGATGTCGCTTTGTACTTCAAGGGAATCAGTCCCTTTCCAGTGATTAAGAGCAAGAGCAATGGCTGGCTCTTGGAAAAAGGGGAGGGTGACCTCTTCTCAGTCGATGAAGAGAAGGCTAAGCTTCGCTGGCTGCACCTTAGTGCTATGTCGATCGTAGACCGCCCTGAGAGACGCAAAGTCGATTTCGAGGCTAATCTCATCAGCCAAGCAGTCGACAGGAGTATATGCCTGCCTCCAAACTATGTTCAGCTCGTGTGTGCCTCAGACGAGCACAAGGTCAAGCAGCTCACTACATTCATCGTCACTTACAAACTACAACACCAGTCCAAGAAAAGGGCCAAAAGGGACAAGTCTATCATGTTTCACAAAGGAGACTTGGTCCCACCGGCCTCACCAAAGGATGACTTCAGCTGGTCAAGGTGAGCCGATGATGTCCCTGAAGCTGTCCAGATCCTGGATGACCTATCACCTTGCATTCGGGAGATGTGCCTCAAACAACATGTCCCCTAGTGGAAAGGCTCTGCACAGTGATGGTACTTCCACAACTTGTGGACACCATCGCAGGTCCGGGGGCAAACCCCATCCTCCTAGAAAGACACCAGAGGTCTCGGTTATGACCAAGACCCAGACTTCTATGTCTACCACACGGTCCATGCCGTAGGACCGGTGCAGCCAGCCGTCAATCCGGTTGTCGCCAACGTCAAGTTCGACAGCTCGGGAGATGAGGGAGAGGAAATCTTAATTCCACTTCCCGCCAGAACTAGCACTCTAGTTCTAGCACTCGATGAGGATTCCCCGCCCATCCATAAGGATGTGGGAGCGAAGGAGGCCTCCGCGGCCTCCCAACTAGTTCCAGAGCTTACCTCGCCACACCTTCCCCATGAGGGAGGCCTCCAGAATGAAGACCGTGAGGCATCGTCGGCATTGGCAGACAACTCTGACCAAGTCTCCAAAATTTTGGCCGATAGCTGCCAGTCCAACGTGGATGACCCGGGACAACCCTTGTCTGGATGATGCAGCAGTGACGACCTTCCAGTTCCATCAGCCTCAACCACTAGCTCTGAAGACCCATGGGTGTACGAAGCCGCCACTAATGATGAAGACTTCGTTGACTTTCAGCCTGCTCCTCCTGAGCTGGAGGACGGCGGCCAGGCAACTGTCGACGAGATCTTCAAGATCAACCTGGGCGGAGACAAGGCCCCTCAGCCCACATTCCTCACTGCTCTCCTCACTGAAGCAGAGAGGCAGGACTACAAGCAATTCCTACTCGAATACAAAGACTGCTTCAATTCATCGTCAAGGCTGAGGAGAAGCGACAATGCTAGCGAACCCCTCCCATCGACAACCGACCAAATGGAAAAGAGATCATGATGATCTCCGGAGGGCCGACTTCGAGAGGTGACAGTTCTGGGAGATGCCGGCGGTATGCATCAGCAATTAACACTGTGGAGTGTGGCGACAATGGCCGATAGGTTTCTACTGCCCGGGAAGCACCCCGAGGATCTCATCATCTTCTCAGACGAAGACCTAGAAGGTGTAGCCACTCCCCAGTCAGACGCTCTAGTGGCCTCGGCCATCGACAATCAATGTACCATCCGACGTATTCTAGTGAATAATGAAAGTGGCCCCGATGTTATTTCTTACAACTACCTGGTACTCATGGGTGTGGAGTTATCACTAATAGCACCACTGCGTGCACCCTTGTATGGATTTTCTGGCACAATCGTCCTCTCGGAGGGACGCATCTCGTTGCCAATCATGTTCGGGACCGCACCACGAGATGAGATCTTCCTAGAAGATTTCACGATAGTGCGGGGAATGACCGAGTACAACACCATCATAGGGCAAGGCAAACTGAGGAGGCCCCACCTGAGAAGAAGGCGAGGATGGATGACCTGGGTCCGAGCACGAGCACCCCAGCGAAAGACCTATGTCCTACCCAAGTAGGGGAGGCTCCGAGCAAAACACTCTGGATTGGGGCGACGTTGCCCGAGAAGGAGAGGGCTAAAGCTGCGTCCCTGAGATAGCACACATACGAAGGGAAGAGAATGTCTGAGCAGATGCCCTGTCCCGCCTGGCGTCATCGACTACCACCTCTAATTCGAAGGCCATCCTGGTAGAAGAGCGATCGACCTCGAGCGTAGAAAAGCTAGCATCCCTGGTGAATGCCATTGATTATGAACTACCAAGGATGGACCCCATCGTGGACTGCCTTCTTCACCAACGATCGCGAACGATCGCTCAGAGGCCCAACGAGCAAAAGCTCGAGCGATTGATGCCACTTCAGGCGTTCTCTATTGGTACCCCTCCTCAAATGCTAGATCATCTCCGAAGTAAAGCTAGATATTTGTGAAGTCTATAAAAGACCGAAAGTCTGCTCAGACAAGGATACTGGTGGCTTCCAAGCACTCATGCTCCCTTATAAATTATGGTGATTTCCCAGGCAGGCTCTGAAAGATATACACTGAGTGAAGCCAAGAAGAGCATGCTGAGCGAAGCCAAGAAGGGAGGGCTTTGAAAGATATATGCCGAGCAAAGCCAAGAGGGCATGCCAAGTGAAGCCAAGGAGGGCATGCCGAGCGAGGTCAGCCGAGAGTCGAGCCTGACACAACTAGGCTCGGACTTCATGAGATAGAGCTCGGACTTTAGGAAACCAAAGCTCAGAAATGAAGGTGACTTCTAAGTCACCTAGAGGAGAGCACTCCTACTCCCCTCAGAAATGAAGATAGCTTCCAAGCTCCCTAGAGGCGAGCACTCTTGCTCCCCTCGAAAATGAAGGTAGCTTCCAAGCTCCCTAGAGGCAAGCACTCCTGATCCCCTCGGAAATGAAGGTAACTTCTAAGTCTCCTAGAGGCGAGCACTCATACTACTTTGAAAATGCTGGTGGCTTTTTAGCTTCCAAGAGGGAGCAATAGTCCTCTCCTCTTCACGAGACCGATGTGCGCTCACCTCCAAAATACAAAGGGTGGCTTCCGAGCCTCCAAGAGGGCATGCCAAGCGAAGCCAAGGAGGGCATGCCGAGTGAGGTCAGCCGAGAGTCGAGCTTGACACAACTAGGCTCGGACTTCATGAGACAAAGCTCAGACTTCAGGAAACCAAAGCTCAGAAATGAAGGTGACTTCTAAGTCTCCTAGAGGCGAGCACTCCTGCTCCCCTCGAAAATGAAGGTAGCTTCCAAGCTCCCTAGAGGCAAGCACTTCTGATCCCCTCGAAAATGAAGGTGACTTCTAAGTCTCCTAAAGGCGAGCACTCATGCTCCCTTGAAAATATTGGTGACTTTTTAGCTTCCAAAAGGGAGCAATAGTCCTCTCCTCTTCACGAGACCGATGTGCGCTCACCTCTAAAATATAAAGGGTGCCTTCCGAGCCTCCAAGAGGGAGCAATAATCCTCTCCTCTTCAGGAGACAGACGTACACTCACCTCCAAAACACAAAGGGTGGCTTCTGAGCCTCCAAGAGGGAGCAATAGTCCTCTCCTCTTCAGGAGACCGACGTACGCTCACCTCCAAAATACCAAGGGCGGCTTTCGAGCTTCCAAGAGAGAGCAATAACCCTCTCCTCTTCAGGAGATAGACATACACTCACATCCAAAATACCAAGGATGGCTACCGAGCTTCCAAGAGGGAGCAATAATCTTCTCCTCTCCAGGAGACACACGTACGCTCGCCTCCAAAATACCAAGGGTGACTTCTGAGCTTCTAAGAGGGAGCAATAATCTTCTATTCAGGAAACAGACGTACACTCACCTCCAAAATACCAAGGGTGGCTTCTGAGCTTCCAAGAGGAAGCAATAATCTTCTCCTCTTCAGGAGACAGTGATGCGGGATGATGACGCGAACTCGGTACCAATTGGATGTGGGACCTGAGACTCTAGGCAAGCTTGCGATCGTCCCACGTGAGGGAAGTGTGTGGATGTGTGCGATTAAGAAACTGGCAATGAGTCAAGGGTATTTGGCTCTTCCGTGTGCTCGGATCGAGTCACGGTACGGGTTACGCACTCACTCTCGTAGCGGTGATAAAATAATATGGTACAAGCTAGATATCGTAAAACTCAAGCAGCAGCATAACAACACATATGAAACAAGCAATGCGATAAATAGGGAGGCAAAAACGTACCTCCACGCTCCGGGTGTGGCGAAGACGACACTGACCAAGACTCATACTCCCGGTATAAATAATTAACAATCATTACAGAAATAATTTTATTATCCACTCCATGCAGGGAGGTAAAGGGTTACAGTGGGACCCGTGAGTACTCGATTTCTCCATGTGCAATGAATACTCACACCATTTTCCTGCAAATTTGTCTTGGATGACTTCAACCTTCTTGAGAAAGGCCAACAAGGAGATACTGGTATAATATATCAATAGAATACTAAGAACAGTTCTTAGCTACGACTCCCCTATGAATTCCATCAATTACTACTCCCCATTTCTTGAATATTATCTTTCCATCAAAAGTAAGCCTTATCATTATTAAATACTAAATACTAGACTAAGACATTGAGCTTCCTTCAGTAGTTTGGTTTTATTTATTTTTGTATTTTATTACCTCTTGTGGACATTATCTGCCAAAAAGTGTCAAGTTGGAATTTTAGGCACTTCATCAGATAGGCCTCCCACTGCCCGCCAACTTGTCTTAGGTATGTATCAGCATAGCAAATGGGAGAGTGGCATCAGGCTGACAACTGGCTGGGATCTGAGCTAAATCCTGGGAGACTTTGTCATCCAGGTCCTAAATGGAACTCCAATCAGTTGGACATGGCTTATGATGATGAGAACAATGATGATAAAGATGATTATTTGCTACTCAGCGGCGTACATCAGACAAGCCAAGGTACATCAACTAGGATTTTGTCATTTAGCAGGCTATTGCAGCTGTGACTTGCATACCTGCCGCCCATAACTCCATGCTTCCTGAAATCAAAAGCCATAAAAGAGGCTGCTTACTATCTCCAATGCAATAATGACATATCAATCTGCATTGATTCTCCCATGTGGTAAAATACACCTAAAACATTGTCTACATTCTGAAGCAACTGATCTTCCCTATTCCCTATGAATTTGTTTACATTATGTTAACACATAGACCACATAATGGTACAGGAAATACTACTCACTCTAACGCATACTAATTTCTTCCCTTAGGCAGATGCTGATGTGAACAGTTGAACTGAAAGACAACATTGTTATCCTTCCACAGCATTGAGTTCACAATTTTAGCTGCAAGCCACAATGCATCAGACCTTTAAATGCCCCCAAGACAAGTTTAACAGTGTTCAACGTCACAAGCACATGCTTGTAAAGATTTGCCGCCATGTATTACGTTAATTTCTCATCACACTCTCATTCAACCACCCAGAACAGAATCTTGTAAAATGTTAAGATAGTGTATATCCATAAGCTGCTAAGAGTAATGAGACTTGACGACCTAAAATTTGGATTTAGCAATTGGACGATGTAATTGAATACAAGGCACTGCATATTTCGTAACTAAAATTGTCATGGATTCACGAATGAAAATGTCCTGTTATCCAGAGACTCAAGAAACAGGGTCTTTCTTTTCCAAGTGTTTTTAATCATCCTCTTTGAAGCAACCACCTTAGAGATTTTAATGCCATAAAATATGTTTCTGATGCATCCTCCAGGGCACCTCAGAATATCAGACACCTAGGTGATAGAAACTTATGTTTACATTCCAAAGGAAAGTTTAATTTACATTACTTATTTAGTAGATACCATTTGTCATAAGTTCAGTCCAAAAAGCTGCAGCTTTTCATTTCGTCAGAGAAAAATCAGTCCATCATAACAGTTTCTCTCTCTAGCCTTTTCTAGAGAGAGGCTCTGGGAAAAGAGGGGGCGTCCGATGCATCCGTCGTGGCCCAACCGCATCCCGTTGGGGAGCGGCGGCCCTCGCCGGCCTTTGTCGGCAGCCCTGAAGCAGGTGGGACAGCGGGAGGACATGGAGATGGCGGGCGTATGCCCCGGAGATGTTTCAGGTGTGGGATGTCAGCCATGTCCGCGGGGATTGCCTGGGAGTAGGAGGGGGTCATCGAGCAGGAGTAGCTGGTGGGCGGCCTTACGCTGAAGTGCTCCGGCCCTTAGGCGGTGGCTCGAGGGAAATGGGGAAGGGCTGTCTAGACTTGGCACCCCTTCCGGCAGGGCTCATGCAAGCTCGTCTCGCATGGATAGAAAGGTGTCTCTAGGTGAGGCCTGTGGAGGGCAGGGTCTCATAGGAGAAGGCTATGCAAATGCTAGGGGGCGGAGGGGGCTGGTCGTTCACACGGATGCAGCGGGGATGCCTCCTAACAGTGGCCCCCACAGCGAAGGTGGCGGATGATGTGGCGAACCAAGGTTTCTTCCTTGACAGTGGCACCCTGCTGAGGGTTGGGCATTGGGGACTGCTGAGGGGGAGCTATCCTGACCCCAGGACAATTCGTGTTAGGCTACGGCTGGCCGGAGTGCTGTTGATTCTCAGCGACGAGCTCGGATTTTCTTGCTTCGCCAGTAGGTTTGGGACACTTGTTCCCTGGGACCGTCGGAGTCCATCCAGTGGGGGACTTGAACATATTGGAAGCGGATGTCATGGTCAGCTGCCTGAATGCGATACCAGCGGTGATCATGGCGGAAGTCGGCACGCAACGTGTCCCAGTCAAGGTGTCAGTGCCGCTGGAGGAGCACTACCGTGGGGTGGATGGGCGAGAGGTTGAAGACAGGTACGGAACCCGCCGTCGAACTGTTTCAAATTGCAAACAGAGCGGGTACACGGCCAGGTCTGGGGGCAAGGTGTTGGGAAATAGTCCGGGTCCTGCCAGGATCAGGATGGCAGTATCGGCCGAAACCAATACGTTTCGGCCGAAACGTATCGGTTTCCGCCGCACCCGAAACCGTTTTAGCCTCTTTCACTGTAGCTAAAACGGTTTCGGGTAGGGGCCCGTTTCGGCCGAAACACGTGAACTCCAAAGGGAATTCACGTGAAACCATACCCTGAGCCCACCCCGACTCCGAAACCCTTCACCCCTCCCCTCCCCGCGGGCGGAAACAGCAGCAGTAGCAGCTCAGCTGCGGCGGAGCAGCAGCAGCAACAGGCAGGCAGCAGCAGCAGCAGCAGCAGCAGGCCTTCAGGTGTCCTTGCGCCTGCAGCTAGCCCAGCCCGCACCCGACCACCGCCGCGACCCGCCAGCGCATCCCCTGTGCAGCCCGCCCAGCCCAGCCCCCGAACAAACTTTAACCTGGACCTTTCATCCTCGTTAATGAAAGAAAATCTACCCTTTGCTTTGGCATGTTACCCAATGCCGACGAATGCATTAGCCCCTGGTCTTGGTCATCATCGGCAAGACCAGTGAGTACATAGTCACTCGGGTCTTCCACCCTTGATGGCTTCCCATTTTCATTGCCTTGGCATAAGTTTCAATGCCAGCAAATACAATAACCCCTCGACATCTACCCCGAAATATTCCCTACTCAGGCTAGCATAGCCTTAACCTCGGGGGAAATTTGCGTCATGGTGGAGCGAACTCCTCATACCTTCCCTGAAGGTGTGAGTGCTCTCCTGCCTTAGCAATTAACGTACCCCAGGCTGGGTGAAGAAATTTCATTACACAAAAAGAAAGATACAAGGAGATTCGGAGCAAGCTCCGATGTACATGAAGTTTCAAAAAAAAAAGATACATTACTAGCTGGGGTGATGGAAAATATCATCAAGTTCCATGAGCCCGATAGAAGGGTGGTCGACCAGGTCTTGTAGTCGGTGCTCTTCGACTTCCAGCTTCAGTAGCTCCTCTTGGATAGATTAAGCGTGCCTTTCCACCAATGTAGCTTCATTTAAGTTCTGTATTTGTAGCTACTTGGCGTGTGCCAAATCCTTTTAAGACTGGGCCAATTTAGCACGGAGATCGAAAGTTCACTTTTGCAATAGTGAAATCTGATCAGTGGCTCCCTCGGTAATGAACCTCTGTTGGCTGACGATTTCTGTGGAGACTTGTAGTGCAATAAGGCCCTCCTTCCATTGAAACTTCAGGGCAGTCAGTTGGTCGCTCAGGACGTGGTCAATGAATTCTCTTCGATTTACATACCAAAGTAGCAAGATCACACGAGGCATCCATTGTTGCAGAGGACAACTGAAGGCCATGAGGATACGTGACATAGGCTCTACCAGCACCCTCAACTGTGCATACAATAAGTCTCGGTGGGTCAACATAGGCTGCTTCAGCATCTCTAAATTCTGCCACAACACCTCTTCAAATGATTGCAAGCCAAGCGATGGTGTGTTAGGGAGATGAAACTCCACCCTGCTGTCAACCTCAGCCCAGATATCGTCAGTAGGCTATGAAGAAGATGAAGGCAATGAGGAAGATGGTTCCACCAATTCCTTCTCAAGTTGCTTGATGGACTCAGCACTGACTGGGGCAGGAACTTCAGCTTTGACCTTTATTGAAGGAACAAAATCTTAAACTTCAAGGCCCGCATCTTCAGAGGTGAATTCTACATGTTGCTCTGGATGTGTCACCTTTCCCAATCCGGTACCAGCAGTGAGCATTAGAGTAGTTGTTTCACCGACTGTCTCTTCTCCAAAGTCTCCACCCTCCGAGGTGATTTCATCATGCTGCTCCAGCTGAGCTGCCTGTTCCAGTTCAATGCCAGCCTTGATTGTCAGGATGGAAGTATCATCGGTCACCTCTCTGAGCCTCGCATCAGTCAACGTCTTGGCAGAAGCAGCATCCATAAATCCTGACCCGACTTCCATAGACTGAAGCTAAAGTTGCTCTGCAGAGGGTTGACCAAAGCCCAGCATTGAGACAGACCCGCCCGAGAACTTTAGGGCAATCGACCTCAACATAGGAGCCGTGCCCATAACAGGGGTAAAAGCGGTGGCCCTTGCTTGAAAGGGAGAGAAGGCAGCCATGGTGTCTACTGTTGGCAATGTCAGCCCCACTGAGACCACAGGCCCCTGTAAAAAGACCAAGCACGAAAGATGGGGGAATAAAAACATGTCAAAGCTCCTACTACAAATGGTGGCACATGGGAAGAAGGTTATGTACAAAAGAAAACCTCACCTCAAACAACACGAGTCCCAATTCACTAGCCCCTGAGACTTCCAAGGCCGGCTCTATAAGGCTTGAGGTGACTCCCCCTTCCTTTGTAAGGAAGCTAGGCACACTCAATGGTCCTAACCTCAGTCGGGGCGGGCTGAATGTAGGGAGGTCACTCCCGTAATAGAGAGACGGGGTGCTGACTCCCAACTCTAAACCTTGCTCTTCTTCGTCACTGGAGGGCTCATAGTCGATAGGCTCTTCAGAGGGAGGACTCTCAGACAACTCAGCAACTATGACTCCAGGACCCTCTAGGCACACCGAAACGTCCTGAATCACCTCCGAGGAAGCCTTCTTCGCATCTAGGGCAGCCAACCTCTCTGAAGATCGCTGAGTGGGCAGCACATCGAGAGCTAAAGGCTTAAGAGAAGGAGCTACAATAGGCTCCTAAGGGACGACATCTGACCAATAAAAGGCAAGGTTGATAAACGAAGAAGAATGAACATCTACCCCTAACAGTCTTATGAGCAACGACAATACCTTCATGGCTGGGTGTCGACGAAGGGAGATCACTTTCAGCCGGAAGTATGGGTACTTTGATACCTTCAACCCCCACGGGTCCACTAGCAGTTACAACTTCTTCTACGGTCGGAGCAGAAGGGGCCGTTGAGTCTGAGTAAATAAGATGAATTAACAAAGGACTAGCCCATGTCTAAAGGGAGCAGATCATGGAAGTATACCTATCTAAGAAGGCGGCTGCTCTTGTGCGGCCTCAAACTCCTCGAAGGATGGAACCATCGGTAATGGAACGCTAGGTTTTGCCGCCGCCTGTGTCCCTTGGTTAGAAACCTCTACTCGAGCCTTTTTAGCCTAAGAAACAGCCTCCTTCACCCAGGATCTCTCACGCTTCCGAGACCCTCGGGAGGGCAATGGTGTAGTGGTTGGAGCTGTGACCGGGGTTTCAAAATAACTCGGCTTCTGCACCTTGGAGATTAACTTCCAGTATGCCAAGGTTATTTTGGAATCCAGAAAATCTACAGAAGAAATATGGGCACCTAGTGGTCACTCAGAAGACACGTATTTGTGCCGAAAGAAGAAATGAACTAAGATGAAGAATGAGCAAAATGGGACAGGACCTACCTGGTGGACCTGAATATAACCCATTCCAAAGATGAGATAGTTCCTCACCCTCAACATTAACTAAGCGATACGCGTTCCTGGGGTATACCTCCCTGATGATGCAAGGACCTTCCCAGTTTGCTTGCAATATAGACCTAGGACCTCCCGGCTTAACAAAGATGCATTTCACTATCATATCACCCACTTGAAACTTTTGCTTAATTACCTTCTTTTGAAAATGATGTGGGAAGGATCTTGGATCTTCCTTGGACCTAGGGGACAGTAAGCACAGGTGAACAATTCAGACTGTGACGACGATGGGCAGACACATGTGCACACTCGCTTCCAGACCTGACCCGATGATGGGAAGGGCAAGCTTTGTCCTGCGGGTAGCCCGACACAGTCGGAGCTCATAGGGAGGCCAGAGATGGCTGACCAGAGGGCAATGGCGGGCTCCCAGGCTTAGTCGGGGCAGATCTCGAGCCGACGGCTCAATCGGGTTCACTTACTCACTCGACAGCAACTAACTCTCACGAAGCGGGGGCTGAGGGCGGGCACTCACTTACGAATGACACAAGACTAGAATGGATACGGGTTGAGCAAGCCAAAAATGGGAAGCAGGGTCGAACCACGCACCTAGCCAGGTCTACAAGACCGGCACAGGTCAGAGATGAGGGCGAGCCAGGGAGTGTGCTCACCCGTCTAGCACACTACAACGATGATGCTTCTAACGGACCTGTGCATACAACCAAAGATAAACCTCCACGCAGGAAGGGGGAATGAGGGGCCGGGACGTACAACACTGCCCTTACATAGGAGGGGGGATCGTGGGGAGGGGAAGTAATCCAGAGATCACTACTGTGTGGAGGCTAGTCGACTACACTGTAGGGTGATCTAGTGAAGACAGCAGCTGGAGGGTGTTACCAGGGCCGTCACGAACGGTCTAGAATGAGGGTCAACCTCCTAGGGATGTCCTCTAGAGCCGTGGTGGATGTCGGGCGAAAGCTGGTGGTGAGAAGAACCCGGGAGATAGTCTATTTGATTGAACGCTATCTGCTAGTCTGTTCTGCTCACCCGGGATAGTCAGGGCTGATCTGCGTTAGAGGGCCGATTAGCTCAAATGAAGGCCCTAGGCTACTTTACAAACTTCTCCATAAGTAGGCAGGCGAGTGGAAACGACACTAGAGCGCCGGGAACGCTCCAAGATGTTGAACGGGCTACTCCGGTCATTATTGTGTAGTTCTATCCTCTGGTCATGGATAGTCTGCGCGTTGGTCCACCTGCAAGAAGTTGGGGGTATGGGGAGGGAAGGTGGGGTGAGGGATGGGTCTTAGAGGATGGGAGGATGTGGGAGAGAGGGTGAGAGGGGTTGGGGGTCGGCTAGGGGGTGGGGATAGTAGGGAGTGGTGGTGAGGGGCGAGGGCGATTGCTTATTAGCCTGTCCTTGTTGCAGGGTGCAGCCAGGCCTAGGAGTAGGTTGGGGGCGGGTTACTATGGCAGCAGCAGGCGAATTGGGGAGATGGGAGAAGGGAGGGCGAGAAAGGGACTTGCGATCTGTCTTTGCCCTGCGTTCTGGTCCACTACCTACCCTGCCCCCACCGATAGTTGTTCGCCACCTGACGCGTCATTTATGGCGACACGCAGTGGAGCCCCTTACCAGCAGGCCGACCAATCGTCCAACCCCACCCGATCGGCCCAACCCGAGCCCATTCTGGGCCAGCAGCCCAACTTGACTGCCCAACCCACCTTTGGGGATCCCGCTGTGATGGACACTATTCTGGGACAGCTCAGCCTTATTACAGGCCAGTTGAATGCCATCTTAACCCAACTAGAGCGCCACGAAAACCGTATGGATCAGATTGAGGGTAGGAATCCGGCCCGTGAGTAGAACCACCCCAAACCCCACCTAGCCGCACCACCTCGCCGGGACCATTCTCACTACTCAGGGTCCGAAGAGGAGGATGAAGGAGCCCACCGTTATAGGCAACGCAGGGAGTACCATGCTCGTGACTGAGAGGACCGACGTCCTCGAGAGCCTTTGGAGGACCCCCTCCATAGAATGATTAAACTGGTTGCACCTAGCTTTGAGGGGTCCAACAAGCCCAAGAGTATTTACATTGGGAGTCCGCTATGGACCAATATTTTGAATGGTATCCTATGCTTGAAGATAGGAAGATTAGGCTCGCTAAGTTTAAGCTTCAGAAATTAGCCAAAACTTATTGGCTTGACACCGAGAATTTGATGGTTGTGAGGAGAGAGCCTCCAGTTAGAACCTGGACCCATATGAAGGCTACCCTAAGGCAAAAATACTTGTCCCCATCCTATCACCAGGACCTCCTCGATGAATGACATACTCAGGAGGGCAAGACAGTAGCCGAGTATATAGAGGCCTTCGATAGCTACCTTCTTAGATGCGGCGTCTAGGAAGACTATGTTGTCACCCTCTCTCGATTCAAGAAGGGCTTAGCTCCCTATATCAAACGAGAGTTGCACCTACGGGAGGTAACCTCCTTCGAGCACGCCTATCAAGTGGCCAGGGATACCAAAAGGTTCCATCAGCCGCCTCGGGACTACCCTTCTCGTCAGCTCGAGCCCCACTAGGTCGTCACTTGCTTGGGAGGACTTCCCGCTCCCCCGAGCCGTGCTGTCCCTCTTGTCACGACCTTCTTCCCTACCCCTACCAGACCCATTAACCACCCATGTTAGGTCAATATCCCCTTAGCCCAGCCTAACCCGGGTATCCCTTCCACCCGGAAAGATGACAAAGGAAAGGAGGTTGCCACTGGGAATCCCCCACAGACCCAACCAACTAGAAACACCTGTTTCAAGTGTGGGGGATTCGGCCACTTTGCTGGGAGCTGCCCAAGTCGAGGTCTCTCTAGCTTCGTCTTGGAGGAGAGAGAAGAAGTACCCCCCCCACCCATTGTGGAGGAAGAGCTTGTGTACACTCCTGACCCGGGCCTCATTGAGCAGTTTGAAGAGGAGGCGGCCCCTAAAGATGCCACGGCATGGGAATGATCCTCTGGGGGTGGCTCTAGAGAGGACCCTGATCCAGCGGTGGCCAGAGGGCCTGCTGCCTCTACCCAACTTGGGCAGCGAGGGTACTGGCTACCTAGAGGGGCTGGGTGGCCACTGGGTGGCCACCCAGGGGCCTGTGTGCTGGGTGGACAAACCCCTGGTTACCCAGGTGTAGGGCGGCCAGAGGGTTGGCCGCCCTAGCCTCTGTAGAGGGCGACCAATGGGGTGGCCGCCCACGGGTGTCCGGCTAGGCGACCAGACCCCTGGCTGCCCAAAGTGCTGGGCGTCTAGAGAGGTGGCCGCCTTGGCCACTGTGGTAGGCGACCACAGGTGTCGCCTCCCAGAGTGTAGGGCGGCCAGTGATGTGGCCTCCCAAGACCTAGTGTGTCGTCAACCAATTTTTCATGTCTTTGCGTGATTAGTGGTTCCAGTTTGTATCGTATGCATCAACAGTCGATAGATTAGCTACCCAACCGTTTGTTCTTAGATTTTGTGATATCGAGCCACCTCGTAATGTGTTACATACATGTGATGGATTAGTATGAACTGGTGGTACTCTGGTGGTTTCCACTGTAACAGTGAGTTCTCATCCTTCCTACTAGTCATAGCTGACCTAGACACAGCTGTCAACCCACCTAGGAGTGGTGGAGGCTAGACTCGAGTAGACAGTTTTAAGTTGGTTATCATAGGGCCCCTTGTCTTTGTGGCCTCAGTCTGACTGGGGGGAAAACCGACTAGAGGACCCGACTTAGAGTAGATACTTTGTGTGTGCACACGTGGTTAGGGGTGTTGGACACGAGCTGATTAGTGCGACCCCAGCTAGTCCTTGTTCTATGGTACTATGTACGGTGTCTCAGTTTTTACTTGGGATGAGTAGGGAGACACCTGAGGTTGCGGACTAAGTCATCAGTGGACGCACCCGACCTTACTTCAAGTGGGTAGTACTCCTGTCACTTGAGAGGTAGCGGCTCAGGTTTTCTTCTAACTAGGTTTACTGTTCTGGCAACTTAGTGTATTCCGTTCTACGTGACTGAGGCATGGTTTTGTGCCAGGTGTAGTGGTCATGTGTAGAGTTCTTTAATTGTTGTTCTCTACCTCCTCTGTTATTTACTTGTTGCCCTTGTTAGATGTTTATTGCATTATTTATTGTTATGAGGAAGAGATCTATGGGTCCCTTACTGAGCCGATGAGACGAGGCTCACCCCTTTATTTTTCAGGTGAGACGCGGCTTACGTGTAGTGCTTCCGAGACTTCTTGTGGTGTTGGTGGTCAGGTCTAGCTGCCAATTTGCTAGCGGCGGGGTATGCCCCATAGTCTTATACTTTTCTTTTAGTGGATTGTACTTGTTATGGACTTGGAGTTCTAGACTGTATAACTGTTTAGTTATATAGTTGTTTATTTCTATTGACATGATAACCTCTCTATTGGACATTCCTTCTAATAGACTAGGATATCTTATTTCAAAGTCTCCGTAAGTCTCTGCGAGTCTAGGATTCCCACTAGGGCCCCGAGCTGGTTGTACCATTAAAGCCCAATTATCTAGAAAGCACTACCGGAGTTTCTAAAATTCTGTCCTGTGACGGTTCAATACTCGACCGCTAAATCCCATTAACGGTCCAATATATGACCGCCACTGTCACTGAGTCCAATCAATTTCTTTCTGGATCAGCCCACTCTAGCGGCCCATTACTAGACTGCCATATCTATATAGCAGCCCAGTTATAGACCGCCAGATTTCCTGAGTTTATTAATCTGAGGTTTAACCAATGGTTAATATTTCTATGATCCTAAATTGACTATTGATGGTCTAGGACTTGTCACCTTGTTCAAACATTTGTAATTAAATTATGGAAGACAAAGAAAGTGCCGTTATACTGTCGAATTCTCTCCAAGGCATAACTTAGTCATTAATGCATTTCTTGAACTCATGAATCCATAATTGATGCATTCTCTTATTGACATGGAATACTTATTACATTCTTGGCCTAACTTTATTGCTTGATACGTGGAAGTAGCTTGATTTATACTTGAAGATGCAGTTCGAGCACTGATTGTGTTCAAGGGCTCTATGCTAGTCCCCTCGGCTGATTGCCGGAAACATGCTGTAAACCATGGGGTATGATGCTACTGGCGTCGCATTGCGCTGGGAGTACTTTCTTTATAAATAAGTGAAGATCCACGGCATACACGAAATACATGAAATACACAGAAATTCACCAAGTACTTGCTATTAAGCAAATGGTACTTGCTTGCTTGTTACATGACTTGCTAGTACATTCTCGTTACATTCTTGTTCATGAAAGGCCATAACTACATTCTTGCTTGATCATTCTTACTCAATCTTATCTTAACTTGATCGTGTCTTGTTACTTTGGTTTATTTATATGATTTATTACATTTGCATGATTTCACATTATTCATTAGAGCCAAAATATTAATCACTTTAATATTGCCATCATGTTGATGTGAAGAATCCTACTGGGCAAGTGTGCTCATTACCTACGTTCCAATCTTTTCAGAAAATTCTAGCGGGTTGGATTCAGAGTATCCAAGTGATGGATCCAGGAGTGATTGATGGTTCGAGAGAAGCCATAAATAGTCTAGTCAAGAGTCAATTATGTAATTTTCGCTTTATTGAGTCCATATGTTAAATGAGTCAGAAGTATGTACTTGATGGTTATTATCAATAAAAGTCAGAATTTTGATCAATAATTATGTCCATCCATCTTGTGTGTGAATGATTGCGCTCTGATTTACTACATGCTTGAGGCTTCTCTTGTCGACTGTTCACGTTTCTGAAATCATCTTCCGCTGTATTTAAAGCTTGGGGCGTGACATTTGTGGTAGTCCGAATAACTCGGGAGGAATACTCCCGAGCAGACGTCCTCTCTCGCCTTGCCTCCTCCCTCAGCCTGGAAGGTACTCGTTTGGTCTTTCTCGAAGAGCTAGAACAACCAAGCATCAAAGCCGAGCACATGGTCGTTGACCCGGATACCCCGAGTGACTAGCAGACCCCTTACGTCTCCTGGCTCCGAGACTCCCAGGCACCTTCTGACCCTCAGGAAGCTCAGAGATCGAAGTACCAAGCCCAACGTTTCGTCATCTTGGACGACGCCTTGTACCGTAGGTCTTTCTCTGGTCCCCTCCTTAAGTGCCTCGGTGCAAACGAAGCTAGTCAAGCAATTCAAGAAGTTCACGAAGGCATCTGCAGTGCACACTAGGGAGGAAGATCACTCACCAGGATCTTGCTTCGGCAAGGTTACTGGTGGGCCACTCTTTAGCATGACTACTCGACCTACCTACAAAGATGTGACCGGTGTCAACGCTTTGACCATCTGGTCCACCAGCCCGCCTTGGAGCTCGTCACCCTTACCTAGCCAGATCCATTTTCTCGGTGGGGAATCGACCTCTGGGGGCCATTCCCAACCGCTCAGGCCCAGAAGAAGTTCATCATCATCGTCATCGACTACTTTACAAAGTGGATTAAAGCTGAAGCCACCGCCAGGATCACTGAATCGGTCGTTTGGAGCTTCATGTGGAAATCAAACATTTGTCATTTTGGTATCCCCCAAGTGATTGTTAGTGATAACAGTCGGAAATTTGATTCTCACTACTTTAAAGACTAATGTGCCGACTTAAAAATTCGCAACCACTTTACTTTGGTGGCCCACCCTCAGGCCAATGGACTGGTTGAAACTGCCAACAGGGCTATCTTAAAAGGCATAAAAATTAGGCTCAGCAAGGCCTAGGGCAGCTGGCTGGAGGAATTACCGAACATATTATGGTCACACCAAACTACCCCAAGAACGGCCACCGGTGAAACCCCCTTTCAACTGGTGCATGGCACTGAAGCTGTAAATCCACTGGAGATCGGCAATCCCTCTCTCTGAATCACCAAATTCTCGCCTGAGGTGAACGAGCAAAAATTACTGGAGAACCTTGATTTGGCGAGCGAGATCTGAGAGATTGCAAGCATCCGAGCCGCGGAATACCAGCGACGCCTTGTTTCTATACTACAACGCCAGAGTCTAAGATAGGCACTTCCAGCCAGGAGATTTTGTCCTAAGAAAAGTCGAAGCCTCTCGACCACTAGAGGCGGTGGGTAAGCTGGCCCCTAACTAGGAAGGCCCCTATCAAGTGGTCGAGACACTCAAAAAAGGGACATATCGACTTGCCACCATGGAAGGAACACCTATCCCTCGGATGTGGAACACGACAACACTACACAAATTTTATTTCTGAGCCTCTCTCACAAACGCACATGTAAGCAATATAGAGCAAAAGTAATTCCTCTTCTTCTTATTAATATTTCTTTGATACATCGGATAGGCCGAGGCCATTACTGTACAAATCAAAGGTACAACATCTGTTGATACAATCTGATCACTCGATGCAAACTCGGCTGGTACTCTCAGAGCAAGCGACTGACTCTACCCAGTGTAGAAACTGGCTCAGAAAATGGGATGACTAATCTTGTTTGCTTGGGAACTTCAGAAGGACAAGTGCCGGAGGAAGAGAGGAAGGAGAAGAAGGAATCCTCTGCAAACTCTTTCGAAGGGCCCCTTCCTATGGAATATGATAAAAAAGAGGATGGTAGGAGACATCCTCCAAAGAGTCAAAGAAAAAGAGATTGGTTGAAGAACAAAAGAAAGAAAAAAGAGAGAGAAAAAGAGGCTAGTTGAAGAGCAGAGGAGGCAAAGAAGGAAACTAGAAGAACTACCCCCCTTACCGATGGGATCGACGGCGGAAAGAGGGGAGGGGAAGAGGAAGAGGGGCGGCGCTTGATGCGCCCATCCGTCCGCTTCTACCTTCCTCCAAAGGCAGCGTCGGTGGTCCAAAAGAAGGAAGAGGGCATGCCACCACATGTCGAACCCTCTTTCAAGCTGCCTGTCGACCGTCGAACGCTCTTTCAAACTGGAGAAGCAAGAACCTCCCCCCTACTGCCATCTGCATCTTCATCCTCTGAAACATCTTCCATGCCTCACTAAGACTAACAGCACAACAATTCACGAAGAGGAGAAACTATAGGGATGGCCTTAAGTGATGAAAAGAGGAGGAAACGCCCTTCATGGCCTTTTATAGGCCGAAGGGGAGCTATTGCCTTAAATGATTTTCCCCCTCGAAGAAGTGCGAAAGGCAGACCCCTTTCCCCAAGGTAGTTACCTCATTTTACACCAATACCCTCTCGATGGAAACACGCGAAGCGGCAAGTCATTTAAAATAGGGGAAGGCAGACAAGCACCAGGACCATGCCAGTTGCTTAACCAATCGGCACGCAAGATATCCGCAGAAAGAATCGCCCCCTTTCCAACAACTACAAGTACAGTGGTCAAATTGCGCCAAGGGTGGTAAGGGACAGTCAATTTAGCATTTACTATTACCACCTTCGTATACCCAACGAAAAGTTTTTACATGGCCACACTAAAGAAAGGAAAGAGAAAAAGTAAAAAATCTACATCAAGCCTCGGGCCCACCACGAAGCTTGGCGAGTGAAGGATCCTCGACACTAGGCGACCTGCCCCCTGCACCCTCAGTGACGGTCGGTCCAGACACTGACCCCACCTGTGTGGGAACTGTCTCGATCGCGTGCCCTCCCGAGGCTGCTGGAGTTGGCGGTCACTCGAACGAAACGGAGGCACCCCGACTTCCGCCCTTGCTCGACGACGGGAAGGAACAATCCGTAGTATCCTCATCCGAGTCATAGCATTGCCCAGAAGGAAATTTGAGCTCTCCATGCGCCTTTTCATAGGCCAGAAAGGTCGCTCGATGGTAGCCTTGGGAAAACCCCTTTCGTAGGCCCCGGTAGTAACCCAGCTCGTAGTAAGCAATGGCAGCCTGCTGGAGCGCCGCATGATACCCCTCCAAGCATTGGTATTGCTCAAGCGCCATCAATCCAGCCAACGCTGCCTTCCCCTCGAGCTCGGCCGCCCTTTGCTCTACCTCAGACTACCTCCTCTCAGCTTTGGCTTGCACGCTGTGGATGCACTTTCGGGGAACTCTTCGTTCTTTTCGTTCATTTTGTTCGTCCTTTCGTTCATTCGTTCGGTTTATTGAGTGCAAGGGCGTGCCAGTCACCGAGGTGACGATTTATGTGGGCTTAAAGAAGCCCAAGGTGTGCTCGTTCTGACTAATCAGACGATTGTGTGTATCATGTCGGGACTGAGGACCCGCCGTACCATAAAGGCTACGACGTTAATTACATCCCCTCGGAGAGGGATTAATTCTGGTCTTGGGGATGGGAAGGGGTGCATGGGAGAGTGGGAAGTCTCCCTTGGGAGGTGAGGGGATGGCTTGGGAGAATGAAAGGGTGTATGGGGAGTGCCAAGGGGTGCTTGCGAGACTGGGTGGGATTCATGAGTATTTATTATTCTCTAGAGAGATGAAGAGGTGGGATGAGGTGGCAAGTGGTGGGTGGATGAGGTGGAGCTGAGGTGGACAGAGGAGAGAGAGGGGAATTCAGCCAAGAGAGAGAGTGGAGGCGGAGAGAGAAAAGGGGTCGCCCCTTCTTAAGAGAGAGAGAGAGGGGATGGGTTTCTCACCCTAGGAAATAACCAAAGGAATTTAAATTTTCTTTCAATATCTCATTAGCTTTAAATGGAGGAAATGGGGTCCTATTTATAGGCATCCCACAATGTATAATAAGTCCCTGACTTTTGGACTAATGACTGGACTGACCAAAGAGAGAGGAGCGCCCCTGGGCCTAGCCCACTTAATTGGGCCCAATAATCAACCTAATCAACCTAATGACACTCAACTTAGGTAAATGGCTGCCTAACCTAAGTACTGGACTCAAATAAAAGAAAAATTACATATTTGTGACTCAAATAAATATAAAAAATGTATGAGTCAACTTAAAAAATGTGACGAACACAATGGAGTACTGCCTGTGAGCATCAGGGGCAACGAAAAATGTAGAAGGGTCCGGGATGTCCCCGTCATACCCCCGGGGTGCGGAGAACTCGACTCCGTCGAGTATGAATCCTCTGGGAAAGTGGTCCTCCAAAGTAGCTCCGGGCGAGCCACGACCTCCAAACTCAATCTCGCGTCATTAGCCAGGGAACGACTCTTCAGCCTCTCAAGGTGGTGGCTCGGGCACACCCTCTTGCTAGTGATGGAACCTTGCTTGCCTAGTATTACCTCTGTGTGCTCACATCAGACTCTCAGGCTAGTATGTGGAGGCTCTCCGAGGGTGTCTGTCTCAAAGGAGGGTACAGGCTTGAGGTGCTCTCTAGGATCCACCGCGGTGCCCTTAGCGGGTGCTGGATCTGCCACGTGGAAAGTGGGGTATATCCTAGAACCCATTGGTAAATCCAACCCATAAGCCATGTTGCCAAAGTCACTTGGAACATGGGAAGGTCCAAGTCCTCGTGCCTTCGATTTGGAGGTGACCCTAGGATAGAGCCACTCCAATCTCACCATCGCTATGCTACCTACTTGGAATCCCAAGTGGCGCTCGCGAGCTTCTAACCGCTCCTCGTGAAACTCACCGCTCATTGCTGGATGCTTGCTTGAATGCGTATGCCATGCACTATGATGCAGTGTGGGTGTGAATACTATAGAGGGCAAGGGTCAGCTAGGACAACTGAATATGTATCTATCTTGTATTAGGGACTCATTGAATTTGACTGACTTGGGGGGGCATCCATAGGTGACTCTATCATGCATGAATGTAAATGTTGGGGGGCCAAGGCATCCATGTAGGTACCTATCATGTACTAGATCCATCATCATGACTACAACGGGTGGGGGAGGACCGGCACATCCGAAGGTAGACCAGCCATGTATCCTACCTAAAGTGATATGTGTGGGATGGCTTAGCCTTCTAACCATGTCGAATGATGCGGTGTGCCCAGACAAATGCTTTCCTGACCCGAAAATGACTTCCATATGTAGGGGTATGGTTTGGCCTTGGAGCTTCCATTCATAAGGGTCGAAGCGGTCTAGGAAGGTTGATAGCATGGAGTGGGACACTACCTCTTTACCTAGGGGTATGTGTCCCAAGGTCATGGCTCCCATGGTGTGTCCCCATTCAAGGAATTGGTGGGTTAGGTCAAACATGGTGGGTTAGGATAGGGAAAGGTGGGTGGTGGGTAAGATGGTTGGGTCACATCAGTATCTCGACTCCCATAGGAAGGGATCAAAGGGATCATAGTAAGGGTCACCTAGAGAGAGGTACTCAATGTCCTCGAGGTCCTCAAAAGGTGACGAGTCATCCTCCTCCATAATAGTTGGGCCAGTGTCTTGGGTGGGATGATCGGCCATGAGGGGATGGCTTGGCATTCTACTCGAGATAAGAAGCTCCAATTTGAGGATGGAGTCGGACTCATCGGGTGTGGGGAGGAATAGAAGGAGGCCGCTTGTGTAGCAACCAATGGTGCAAACTGAGGTGATAGACCTGACACATAGGTGTAAGAGGTCAAGGCTTCTAGGCTGGTTGGCCACAGTGGTTAACATGCTTGTCAGCTCCATTTGCCATGCTAAGACCTTAAGAAGATCCCCTTAGGTTTCCACGATTGGATGGTGGTCCGATAGGAGAAGAAGTGTACTATAGGGAGGTTTAGCTCCATGGGAGGGTAGACATAGGACGTCATGGGGAGAATCGGTCTCTCCTTCAGCCATCTAGCCAGGGGCCCATCTATGATTACAGTGCCATGTGTGAAGGTTTGTGGCTATTGAAGATCCGTGCTATGTGTGGAGGGGGAGATGATCTCCTCTTCTAAGGGGATGGGAAGGACTTTTGTGGAAGGGGTGATGATGATCGACGCATAGGGCACCCAGGGTGGCCGGTAAAGGAGGACTTGGGCTAGGATAGGGAGGGGAAGTAGTGGAGGCCTAGGACATGGGAGTTTGGGGTAGGAAGTGAGAGATGGGTTGGGTGAGGAGTCTTGGTTTGGCTGGTCTTGGGAGGTGTGTCTCTTATGGGGGAAGATGGAGGGACGGAGGCCAAGTGGGTTTAGGTGTGGGTTAGGTAAGGGAGTGTGGGTTGGGGGTTGGCGGCCTTCATGGGGGGAACCGAGTCGATTAGGGGTCTTTTGCCCTTGGGATCAGCCGGTGGTGGAGGGGTGGAAGTGGGGGCCAATTGGGTTTGAATGGTGGGGGTTGGGTGGTGAAGTGTAGAGGTGCTGGTCGGGGTAGAAGGTGAGGGGCGTCGTGGAGGTTGGGCCCTTATGGTGGCCTTAGACAGCTGGCCGATAGGAAGAGAAGGAACACTCACATCTCCCCATGCCTCAAAGGTAAATACGTGATCCCTCCTTTGTTATTTTATTAGTTATTCATTGAGGCCCACAGTCTCTGGCGATCACCCTCCTATTGGCATCCCACGCATGCTCCCACTTCTCTTTTTTCCACCACTCTTATTCCTTAACTTCTTAGCTTTTGTTTAATCTAAGTGGATTTCTTATAATCTACAAATTGGCGATCACAGTGGGAATCCTTTTGTTTTTCTTTTGATTACTCGTTCCATTTGGGCACCCACGTGTGCCATCTCCCTTGGCACCCATAGTGCATTTTCCATTTTTATTAGGGCCGCATGTAGCACTTTTCTCCCCTATTATGCACTGGCTGTACAATCCTTGATTGTTTAATTTGATCAGATTCATTGGCATTCCACTTCTGTTATCTTAAAAAAATCGTGCCCAGATCTCTGGATGCCCATTCCCTTGGAAAAAAATTGTGCCCACAGTAGCAGACGCTCATTCCTCTGTTGCTTCCATGATTCCCCATTAGCATATAACATGTTGTATTGTTAGCATACTCGTTTGTTGCATCTTGTTGCATGTGGCATTCATAGTCTCCCTGTTGCATAGCATACAGGTGGTTGTCTACCCCATTGCATTTACAACTTATGTTCACTTTCTCTGTTGCACACTATTCTCCCTTCCTGCATTTCACTTTTCTGTAAAAGCATACCTGTATTGCACTATTCACAAAAATTCCTATCTCCATTTGTTCTCCACAATTGTCATTATTTCTTTTGTTGCATTGCCACTGTTCCCGTCACCCTTCCTCTGAGTTTTCATAGATTTATCTTTTCTATGAATTGTTGTTTATCTTTTACATATTACTATTTACATCATTCTATCTGGTGTTTCTATATTCTTTTGCATTAGAATTTGCAGTGGCATCTCGGTTTGGGAAACCTCCTCTCCCTACCCTGCAGGAGACCATACCCCTCTCTTGGTTAAGGAAGGATCCTCCATTGAGCACTCCCTCTCTTTGGATCAGGAATTCCTAGACTAAGACCTCCGTAAGTCTCCGCACCCATGGATTCCCTCACGGACGTTTGGGCAGGTTGTACCTTTTGAAGTTCCCGAGTTTAGTTGGCCTATATATGATGAGAGTGCACCTAGTTGGCATTGAAGAAAATATTGTTGAAACTAGGTTCATGACCTTGAGTGGATCATATCAACTTTGATAAAATCATTTTAATTCACCAAGGTTCAACAAAAAAAATCACGCATAAACATCCACTTACTTGACATCTTTGCAATTGCGTTTTGATTGGACTTTGATTGAGTTTTGCATAATGTTTGGCTTGGATAACATGTCTAATAATTTTCACAATCATGAGGATGATCGACCGAGCACATCTTACAATCCTCAATTTCATAATTCTCACCACAATTCTTTCAAGGGATCACGTCCTCATTCACGCGGTCTTGCCCGACCTATGGGCAATTTCCAATTTCATGGTCCCTCACCTCAATCGTGAGCCGCTACTCCTTTGGGAGAGTCTCCTACCTTCCCAAATCCTGCATGCCATAGATCATCTCACCCCTCAGCAGATCCAAGCCCTTAAGGATGTTGTTGAGGGTGCATCTCATTCTTCTCATCCTCCTCCCACTCCCATTTAGGTGGCCCATCACTCGCCTCCTCTTTCGATTCATCATCCTCGGGTGGCCAATCACCCGCCTCTCACTCCTGTTCATACTCCTCTTCGGGTGGTCCATCACCCGTCTCCTTCTATTCCTCCTCTTTCGCGGCCCCAAGGCCCTTTTATTCCTTGCAACCTAGCCCGACCGGGTCCTATTTTGGGTCAGCCCATTAACCCCCCTCCACGGCCTTCTTATGCAGCCCCTCCTTCAAGGCCACCATGCCAACCCTCTACTTCTCAAATTACACACCTCCAACAAGTTCTCATTGATAAAGTCACTTCGTTGGAGGAACAACTAAAGAGGGCCACAAGCCCGTGGCCCGCTCCTCCTCCTCCTTCTCCAGTCAATCCTCTTCACGCCTTCTTGAACAACATTACTAAGATGGAAAAAGAATGGAAAGAGAGGAGAGATGATTACTACATCAACAGTTCAAATGAGCAAGAGTCGACAGGTTTCAATGATCAAGAGGACGTCGTCCACCCTCCACCTATTCACTCCATTCAATCACATGGCCCTCCGCCTCCGCCTCTACATCCTCCACAATATATTTCACCACCCATTAATACGCCTCCATCATGGCATCCACTTGAGTCTAGTTATGAAGAATTGAAGATGACACGAAATAATGAAGTTCCAAAGGCATCCATTCTGAGTTTCCATCACTTTCCTCTACCTCCATTACCACCAGATGAACCCCCTGCTCAGGACGATGCCCCCGTCCCCGATCTAACCCCCATTTTCGAGACTTACTGGTGTTATGATGATGGGTCGATACTCCAATCACCCACACCAATGCATCATGAGTCTTCTCCTACCCCTAACACCTCTCGCCCAATCCGGTGTTTACTATGCACCAGACCTTCTTCTTTTACACTTCCAACTATTGCACCATCAACCTCCACTCCACCGGCCTCTGTCGAGCCCACCACAAACTTCCTCCAATCAACCTGCCATTATCGCCATCTCGGCCCTCCATTACCCTTTTAACCCTTAACCCAACTATCACGTGGCGACAACATGGAAGAGATCGATGACACTCTGAGGACACGAACGGGATGGGATAACTACTGCCTCGTGTAGCTCTGTCTCACACTGAACGGTCTCTCACTGGGCAATCTCTCAAATCTCACAAGGGAGATGGAGGGAAGGGAAGCTAGAAGGGGAAAAGCACCTACATGAGTTGCATTCTTTCTTTTCCATTCAATCAATGAGAAAAGCCATACACTAGCCTCCTTTATATAAGGATGGCCAAATTACACTTGGACAAACATACCGCAGGGCAGAAAACACAGTGAGCACACGGAGTATACGATGCGGTCTGCACTTTGGAGAGGACCCCGGGGAGAGGGAATTATTACTGTGGCCCTTTTGGGGATAGCCCAGGGCGTATTCGGGGCATAAGAGAAAAAAAAACCCGATGATGAAGCATACTATAGGAGATTAAATGGACTCAGAAAGGGAAAAGGGAACGTAGACCAAAATTTTTATTCATCTCAGAATCTATTACACAAACTAGTGATCACATGGAGCGTCACACACAAATGCGGCTTGGCGTTGTCGCACGAAGCCGATTCCCAGCTCGGGGAAGAAGAGAGATAGAGGGAGTAGAGTGCAGCGGCTAGAAGAACCTACGGGCTCATATCATTGCCCAATTTATTGCAGCAATCACATATGAACAGATCTATGAAGAGGAGAAAGGAGGGGGAGGGAAAGAACGCTCCGCCACCCACCTCTGCAATCAGCAACGAAACAGAGTACCAGAATCGACCTCTCTTCCCTAGCATCAGGCTCCTCCTGGCAATCAGATGGGAGGACGGGAGAGATGGTGGCCCTCTCTGGCTTGCTCTCTTAGAAATCCCTTTTCTTCTTTCCCAATCCTCCTCTCCCTCAGGCGATTGGCTTCTTTGTTTTTTTTCTCTCTTCCCCCTTTTCGAATTGGTCGAACCAATTGGGGTTATATAGACGAAGCTATTACGGCATGGAGAAAGTGCACCGGGGAAAGCTTCATTCGATCATTTTGGCACGTTGGTAAATAGAGCGTCGGGAAGAGGGGCGCGCCGGTGAAAGGGCACGCCGGCTATATCCCCTTCACTTGACGTGGGTCAGCCAGTGGGTCCCGGACTGGTTCTGAGAGTCACCATGATCTTTCATCTTGCCACAGTCTCGCAAAACCTTGGTGAGAAGTCTTGATGAAGCTTTCGGGTCGGCATACAACCGCTTTTGGGATATTGTGTACCTTTAGTTCGGATTCACAGGTTTTTCGCTGACTCGGCCCTCGGTGCTACGGTTCGTGCTGTTGGCTTGGTTTGACTTATACTTGTAGCTTTCCCGGAAGGTGAAATACCACCCAGGATGTTTTTTGCCTTGACTGGGCGATCATTTGGCCACTAACGGACCCAGTTTGCTGAGAAGTCGTACCCACGCTGGGTCATCGGGGTCTTCTAATGACGGGGCCTTCGGTCCCTTGTTCTGAAGTGCCAAGGGCGTTCTATCACCTCAGGAGGATCTTATGTTTAGGTGGTGGGCCACCGGGTATATCGTCATCCTTGGTCAGACAACGGATGTTGTTTATGCGGCACGACTGAGTCGATGCCGGTTGATTGGGCATGTTTGTTGACACTGCTAGTTTGTTTGTGAATTCTCCTCGATTCTCCTGAGGTGAAGTCACTGGCGTTCATATTGGGTGACTTGAGGCTCTGGCAGCTTGAGAAGGCTTTGGTATATTGGCTTTCTTCGGCTTCTTCGCTTTAGTGGGCCGCATCATTCATGTCATTTAGGCTTGATCGCCACCGAATATATTTTGAGTGCCAACAAATGCCCCCCAGCCGCAGGTGCCGCGAGCAAGGCATGAGTGAAGCGGGGCCAGCGGATGAGCTTCGTCTGGGTAGATTCCCCGTATGGACGACAAAGGCTTGGAATGGCCCTCAAACCGGTGCGGTGGCCAATCCGACACGGTGGGGGTTCATTGGCTATTACGGCGCACCCTTATCTAGTACGCCATTTTGATGGGGAGGGTTAATACGATGCACTATTTAGCACGCCGGATTAACCCCAGTGGGGGAACTCCCCATATAACCCCCCTTCCCTTTGGGTTTTCTCTCACCCTCCTCATTTTCAACAGTCCTTTCTCTCTCCTCACCCCCATTCTCTCCGTGGCGTGAGTGAGCTTGGTGCGCGACCCACGTCCCTTGAGCTGGTGAGGGAGAGTCTTGCTTATTCGGGATTTGAATCTCAATTTTTAGACCCCGGGAGGCTCCTAGTAGGGCTTGCCCTCGGAGCTATTCCCCTGGGTGTTCCATTTTGGCCTTGGTGTAATACCCATGGCTTGTTTTAGGGACCGTTCCCTTGGTGGACGTGTTCCCACTTCTTTCTGCCAATCTCCCGAGCTGGGGAGACTGCCAAAATTATGTCAGAAATTCTGTCTTGATGAACCATTTTCTGACCTTGTTTATTTTTTCTTGATATGCTTTTGTAGACAAAATGGCATCTGGCTCTTCTTCTTCTGTGTCTTGTGCCGTGGTGACATGGGAAAATGTTCATTCCTTGGATCGGGGGCATGAGCAGCTTATTGCGGTCATGGAATCCTCGAACTCGGAGACTGATACAGTGGATACCAGCCGCCTCCTGATCATTGGGGGCGATTCCTTCAAGTATGACCGCGGAGATGCCGTCAGGAGAGATCATCCTAAGGACAAGCACCGGATGGCCTTCCTTAGGCGGTTCAATATTCAAGGGAAGCGGGACTTGTTCCTCGTCCGCAAGGCTAAGCAGACATTACTCGTCGAAAGAGATAGCCTGACTGATTTCGTTGTGCAAGGGAGGCCCATCTATCTCCCCGAGGAAATCAGGAAATGGAGCGTTGTGCTTGGATTGCAAGACCTAGCTCCAGAGGACGGGCTGCTGACCAGAGCCCCTGAATTCACACCTGCCCGATGGAACGAGTCCGCCGGCCGTGTTGACCGGGAAAAGCCAGTCTTCGATTTGTTTCTTGCCCCGTTGAAATGGGGGTACAGAGAGGAATCCTTCCTGTTGGACTATCTGGCAGTCCGTTTCAAGCATCAGGTTTCCGTGGGATGGTTTGCCAAGCTGAAGGCCACCGACGCCCACGCATTCAGACCCGGAGCTGTTAAGTTTACAGACTATGTGCTGCAGCATTACGCTCCTATCTTGGTCAGAGCTGGCATATACCATAGTGTGTATGCCTCACGGTACCGCTACCCTATCTCGAGGGATCTATGTTGAGCCAATGGGCTTGAAAAAGCCTTCAACATGATGCTCTACACTTTGATAGTGAAGATTGTTAAATCTAATAAGAAAGATTGGGAAGAAAAGATGAACGAAGAGCTGTGGGCTTATCGTACGGTCTATAAAACACCTACTGGCTGTTCTCCCTTCTCCCTTATATATGGGTCAGAAGCTGTGGTGCCAATTGAGTTGGAGGTTCCATCTCTACGGGTCGCCATTTAGCATGGGTTAGCTAGCAGCGAGCAAACCAACATAGAAAGAAGACTGGAAGAGCTCGCTGAGCTTGAAGAAAAGCATCTCTGAGCACAACAGAGTATACATCTCTACCAAGCTCGCATGACCCATGCTTTTGACAAGTTGGTCAATGGACGAGAATTCAAGAAGGGTGACCTAGTGATGGTCAAAAGAAAAGAAGTAATGGCCTCCAACCCTAAGAGAAAGTTGGTTGAAAATTGGGTTGGACCATATATCGTTCGCTGAGTCTATGAAGGGGGAGCCTGCATCCTCATAGATCATAAAGGAATAGTCCAGTTTTTCCCTCTTAATGGGAAACACTTGAAGCTACACCATACAGCCCCACTGGCATCCATAAAATGACTGAAGTTCACCTTGGTCTAGTGACACTCCGCCCTGACCGAGTTCTCTAAAGTACCCAACCAGCTCAGACTAAATTCAAGACCGTTGGTCCACAATTCTAGAAGCATCCCAGGCATACACTAATTTCGGGATCCCTTGAGAGCCCCGCATAGTCTCACCAGGTAACGACCCTTACACATTATCACCCTTACGGGCCTTACGCTCTAATCGGCGCAAAGATCCTTCCTTTGTGTTAGCATTACCCTTTGGCTAATGAATAAACTTGTTTATCGGCACAAGAATTCGTGTCCTAGCCAGCTTTTACACACTATCGCCATTACAGGCCTTACGTCCAAATCGGCAAAAATTCTTCCTTATGTTAACATTACCTTCTTGCTAACGAACGAACCCCTTTTTGGCATAAGACTTCGTGTCCTATTCAACCTTCATATAATATTGCCATTACAGACCCTACGTTCGAACCAGCAAAAATCCCTCCTTTGCGCTAGCATTACCTTCTTGCTAACGAATAAACTTGGTTACCGGCACAAGGCCTCGTGCCCCAGCCAACTGTCATATGCTGTCATCTAGGGTCAAACATCGCATGTTGACCCATCCTCATTCTCTCATCCTTTAAAAAAATGGGGATTAAAATAGATGTGCCCCGCCAGACTTATTCCTACACTAGGACAAGGGTAAAAATGGCAATAATCCGACTACGGTGAAAACCTGCAAGGGCATTGCAGGCAAAATCAGGTACCCAGCCACTTGAAAATTCGAAAGGGCACGTAGGCAAAAGCAAGAGGGGGCTGGCTTTGGTGAAAACCTATAAGGGCACTTGAGTCAGTAAGGTGACAATTAAAAGTTCCTCCCTACCTTCACCCGCACGAAACTCTAGAGGGGATATTCCCGTAAGTCCCACCAGAGAATAAACCACCAATCGACAAAGCCTGACTGGAATAGACCTTCTGCCTGTTCTGGTGAAGAATACAAGCTTTCCTTGCTTCGACATTTTACCCAATGTCGACGAATACGCTAGCCACGATCTCCGTCATCATCGGCGAGATCAGTGGATGAAGCCTTAACTTGGACCTTTCGTCCTCGATAATGAACAAACATATCTTTGCTTTAGCATTTAACCAATGTCGGTGAACAAACCATCATTGACCCTTATCATCATCGGCAAGATCGGTCAGCATTTCCCATAACCTGGACGCTTCATCCTCGTTAATGAACAAACATATCTTTGCTTTGACATTTAACCAATGTCGATGAACAAACCAGTCCTGACCCTTGTCATCATCAGCAAGATCGGTCGGCATTCCCTTAATCTGGACCCTTCATCCTCGTTAATGAACAACCATACCTTTGCTTTGACATTTAACCAGTGTCGATGAACAAACCAGTTTTGACCCTTGTCATCATCGGCAAGATCGATCGGTATTTTCATTAACCTGGACCTTTCGTCCTCGTTAATGAATAAACCTATCTTTGCTTCGACATTTAACCAGTGTCGATGAACAAACCAATTTGACCCTTGTCATCATCGACAAGATCAGTTGGCATTTCCATTAATCTGGACATTTCATCCTCGTTAATGAATAGACATATCCTTGCTTTGACATTTAACCAATGTCGATGAACAAACCAGTTTTGACCCTTGTCATCATCAGTAGGTTCGGTCAGCATTCCCTCAACTTGGACCATTCCTCCTCGTTAATGAACAAATATATCTTTGCTTCGACATTTAACCAGTGTTGATGAACAAATCAGTTTGACCCTTGTCTTCATCGACAAGATCGGTCAGCATTCCCTTAACTTGGACCTTTCATCCTCGTTAATGAATAAACATATTTTTGCTTCAACATTTAACCAGTGTCGATGAACAAACCAGCTTGACCCTTGTCAGCATCGACAAGATCGGTAGGCATTTCCATTAGCCTGGACCTTTCATCCTCGTTAATGAACAAACATATTTTTGCTTCGACATTTAACCAATATCGATGAACAAATCAGTTTTGACCCTTGTCATCAACGGCAAGATCGGTCAACATTCCCTTAACTTGGACCTTTCATCCCTGTTAACGAACAAACCTACCCTTGCTTCGGCACTCAGCCAGTGCCGACGAACAAATCTCTGCCCATTCTAGCATCAGTTCAGTAAATCAAGTTGAAGAAAAAGGAGGCTTAAAATAGAGGTGCCTCGCTGGCCTTACCCAGCCACGTTGAGTAAGGGCAAAAATGGCTATAACCCAGCTGTGGCAAATACCCGAAAGGGCATCGCAGGTAAAATTGGGTATCCCGCCACGTGAAAACCTGAAAGGGCACGTGGGCAAAAGCAAGAGGGGGCTAACTTTGATGAAAACCCAAAAGGGCACTTAGGTTGGAGGATGCATTAATGACAAGGTCTTGCTACGGGAGAAATTCGACAGCATAACAGTACATTCATAGATTTCTATATTTTATTAATAACTTGTTGAATAAGGTTTGGGTTCCAAATAATCCATGGACCATCTAAAAATAGAGTAAATTTAACCCTTTTTGTCAAACCACGGGTTAGACACAATCGAGGAGAATGCAGTCAAGTGAGGACTATTTTCATGAAGTAGCGATTATGCCCGGACTGATATCAGGTAGAGTCGACGCAGAAAGAAGGAAGAGGTCAATGCAACAAGTGCTGAAACCAGAACGCGGTCACGCCAGGACCACTATCATGAAGTACCGGTCGCCTTAAGGCCGTGTTCACATCCAGAGTACCGAAAACGTCGATAACACAAGTACTTTCTAGACCAATAGGTTTTGAGTGTACAACCAGCTCGGCATCCTAGTGGAAATCCCAAGCTCACGGAGACTTACAGAGGCCTTGAAACATGATCACCTAGTCCGGTTGAAGGAATATCTGACAGAGAGGATCACAAGTCCAAGAGAGTGTGCCTATCAAGTGCACGTGTAACTAATAGCATCGTACCGAGATACGTGCTATGTACTTAAGAAAGACTAAAGAGGAGAATGATACATGTAAAAATAGCAATCAAACATCATGTAACGAGTTCCACAAACTATATGAAAATAACTTTAATACAAGACTATATGATTTTGGCATGAAATTAGCATAAGATTAAAATAAGTTTCTAAAACATGAAGGTCATGAAATCTACCATGATTGATGCACAATATAAGCAAAATCATGAATATAGGGATATAAATAGGAATATAACCTAATTACTTAGGCTTATCATATATTTATAAGGGCTGATCTGCATTCTGTTTAGGGTTAACAGAAGGAAGAAATAGAAAGCAGAAGGTGGTCCATAAAGAACCGCTTCTTGGAAGTAGTGGCCTGTTGGAACCGCTTCTTGACAGTAGCAGTCTCCGATGGACCACTTTATGTCTGTAATAGACAGATGATAAATAGTGCATGAAAGGCCTATCCTAGGGCAATAAACACAGGAAAAACATGTTAAACAGATAGGTATGGCATGATAGAATAAAATTAAATCATGAAGATGCATGGGTTTGCATGGATTAAGCCAAAGTTATTATATTTTCTATTAAGGGCAGGAATCATGTATGCAGAAATAACCTAACTGTGTAGTGATAGTAAATCGTAAAATACGACGTATAGAAAGCATGAAATTTCATGAAATCAAAGAACTTTTAATCCTAACATGTTGTTCAAGCCATCATGAGATAACCTACCTTTAATTTGATCCCTAGACTTTCAATTCCTTGCCGGAAGAACACCCCAGTTCCTATGTGTATTGTGTGGAACCAGTAATTTTCTGACCTTTTAACTCCTTAACCACTGGACCTAATTTCACGAAATTTGGAGAGGAGTGAGAAGATACAAGGAGGAACAATTAACTCTAAAGGATGAACTTGAAAATACCTCTGCTAAGGTCCCTAAACTTCGAATCTTCATCAGACAGACATGCTTGTTCCTGTGTGTTCTGTAGAGAAATAACTACTTGTGGACGTTCTAGCTCCTCAACGGCTTGATTTTCTATCATGAAATTTAGAGGGGAGTTAGGAAATACTAAAGGTAACAAAAAGTTCTAAAGACTTAACCTGAGATGACAACGTCTTACCTTCGAACCACGCACTCTAAAACTAGGGTTCATGTAGATCAATTCTGGATCTTATTTATAGGGTTTGAACTAGGGTTGAGGGATTAGATCAAATTAGAGTCTTAATTTGGAGTAAGATCGATCCCTTAGAGTCCTAGACCATTCAATCGATCCCAGGGCAATAAATTGAACTGGTTTGAACTGGTGCATGCTAATAAGTCAAGATGATACATTTAATCGCTTGACCCTCACCATTCAAGATGGCATTTAGTCAGCCTTGTCACCTTCGTCCATTATCATTCCTTGAAGATTGTTCCTTTATAATAGGACATGTGGGCATGTGATGTTCCCGGCTTCCACAGCGTAAACATGCACCGAGACGCTTCCAACACTCTTTGACCGAATGGCCGAACTTCTCGCAGAATGAGCAAGCCGCCATGACTTACTTTTCTTCTTCCCCCATGACTCTTTTATTCTTGCCATTGCCTTTACCATTACCATTGCTATTGCGAGTCCTCTTCTTATTATTACGGGGTTTGTAATCTTCCATAATGCTAAACCTTTCTTCTTTATCCTCTCGCCTATCATGCTTTCAGCTTGGATTTTCATCTTTTCCCTTAAATTTTTCTACCTTCTCCAAGGTCCTTTCACATTGGTGGGCTCTATGGACCATCTCCATATATGTACGGATATTTTGTGGTCTAAGTTGTTGAATGAAGACGGGCCTTACACTGTCCATAAAGTGACTTGCCTTCAAAATCTCCGTGCTTATGAGACGTGGAGCAAACGACGCCAACCTTAAGAATTGCAATTCATATTCTGCCACGGACATCCCTTGCCGAAGGGAGACGAATTCCACAGCCTTCCTCTCCTTGACATGCTCAGAGAAATATTTTGCACAGAAGAGTTCAAGAAATTCTTACCAAGCAATTTGCCCGTTTTGTAGATGAGTAGAGGTGGCCTTCCACCACATACGTGCATCCTTATTGAGTTAGAGGGTGGCAAGAAGGACATTCTCCTGGTCAGAGCATTGCATCACGTTAAAGATCCGGTCCATCTCATCGATCCAATTTTTAACTTCGTCATGGTTTGATGATCCCGAGAACCACGAAGGGTTCATACTCCTAAAATTTCGATGAAGATCCCCGGTGCCTACCCACGCCCTGGCTTGAGCTACAGTTTGAAGGGCATGGGTAAGACCCGCAGCGGTCTACTACATAGCCTCCCAGTTCGCACGATTTACGACCATTGTGATAATAAGGTGCCTGAGAAAATGAACAATTAGTTGTTTGCTACGATTATTCAAACAAAACACTCCCTATTTTAGAACCCAAAGAAGTCACTGGTTTTAAAACTGGTGATTCGAAAACCAAAGAAATTACAACATTTTATAGTAATCAAACAACACCCTCGTATCTTGGATTGGCTTTTTCCTGGGTTTTTAGTGTCTGGTCCATGGGCTTTGACTGATTTAACTCTTGGATTTCGATGCTCGTCTGGTGTTGGGTTTCCGTGTTCAGATTTGCTGCTGGATTCTGGGTTGGATTCTTAGATCTGGATTTCTGTTTATCGGATGTGGATGTCGTCTTGGGGTAGAGGAAGAGTAGTGTGGGAGAGATCAACATACCCTAGAGGCACAGGTCGCGTCGTCGTCTCCGAGATCGCCGTCGATGGAGAAATCCTAGAGGCACAGTGAGGCTTTCCAAGAAGGGGAGAGGCGAGATCCAGAAGGAAGGCCGATCGGGGAGGTCGCCGTCGCCGTCGCCGTCGCCGCCGCGAGATCAGGGAGAGGTGTGGAGCTGGAGAGCGGAGGCCGTGGAGCGGTGGAGGCTGGAGTCTGGATAAACCCTACAGGGAGGTTCGAAATGGAGCAAGCAACCGCGATGGCCGCTGGGAGGGTTCTCGCCCCGAAACCACAGTTTCAATCGCGCCCTGAAGACCCGATCAGAAAATTGTCGGCCCGAACCGCGAAAGTGTAGCACTTTGGATCAAAGGGTTGATCCGAATTCGACATAACACTTCGAATTCGGATCGAATTCGGATCGGGTTATCGCATCCCGCCGATCCATTGACACCGCCTTACTTGTCAAACTAAATAAAATATGCATATGGTGTTCTAATTACATATATATACTATATTATTGACATGTATATATCGTTCCTAACATAATTTCCGCTCCAAATACATATATATTTTAATTAAAATAAATATATGCTGTTCCTAATACATATTATTTTTCTAAATTGTTCTCATTCCAAGTACCCATCATTGGTTGAGTAATACATGCTACAATTGGAGATTACAATTTTTTTTCTATATCACATCAATCCTGTATGGACCTACATGGGATGAGGGTGTTACTCAATAAAACTGTGAGTCTATGTTTAGATGGTTTAGGGGATTAGTAAATCCTTTTTGATAAAGGACAACACTTTATATAAAATAAATTATGAGTGATGTTTTCTCCTGGAGTCATTATCCCACTAGATGGCTAGGCATCATTCCATCTAGTAATAAAATTTCAAATATGTATTGAGGAGAGTAAATCTGGCTCAGTCCATAATTGATCCATTAACGACGCGTCCACTTCGACTCAGGATCTACAACGCGCCTAAGGGCACCCGACAGTCGCAGCCTATAAAGATGTGACCCGTAAAGACGCGGCCCACTATGACTCGACATCAGATTCGATAGCGCAGGAAGGGCTTTGACCCAAGCACAATGACCGTCGGATGACCCTCCGACGACCGACCGTTATCCCCCACGACGTTGACTTCGACCCCGTAACAGGTGAGCACGTCCCACAAGCGCCATAAGACTCACCCAGAGATCAGTCGACTCTTAGGTAATCGCCCTTCAATGGGAAACTCCTGCCACGATCACGGGGAACATTACTCCACGACCCACGCCCTTCCCTGCTAAGGGATTGGCCTTCGACACTAGGACAATCCCCTATAAAAGGGACATTGACAGAGAGGAGAAGGACACGGTGAATTTTTTGCCAAGAGCTACACACAGATAATAGAGCTATCCGTCTTGCTATTATAAAGCGAGGTCACGACTGTCTACTCCCTAAGAGAGAACCCCTCCTACACGACCTTACCATCTAGCGAGCACGTTCCGAGTGACCATTGGGAGCGACGAGCACTCGTCTAGAGGACCTGCGCCTCCCTCAGATCTCCCACTACGACCTCCATTCTTCTCTCCTTCTTGCTCTTTTCTATTCTTTCCTTAAACCGCTGTTGACTTAAGTATTAGAGGGTTATCCCCTGGGATAGCGTCCAGGGTTCCTTCTGACGCTCCTTTCTTTTGGTGAGTGCAGGCTTCTACGGGTGTCGGACGACTATCACGACAAATAAATAGAGAAGTGTGATACGTGACATAAAAATCAGATTTCTGTCTCTACAAATCTCATTAGCAAATAATGAAATGACATGACAAATGGAAGGTTGGCAAATAAACCCACGCCCCATTTAGTCATTTAGACAGCTGCTTCCATGTCAAACTCAAACCATCTTGCTTAATAGTGTTGGAATCATGGTGCTGGAAACACAAGCTCAGAACAGAAGGGCCTGCACAAAACCTAACATACCATTTACAAAGGCTGATAGCTCACATGCCATTCACAAAGCCTGATAGCTCATGCACCTGATAAGAATGTCTTAACATTAAGCACCTGATAGCTCACAGTAGCACCTAATTTTGTAAGTTTTTCAAAATAATATTGATATACGTGTTTAACTAAATTTACACATTTGTAAGTGTTTTAAAATAATATGTATATTAATATGTTTTTAAGAATGACATACTTACAAGTTTACCTGTAACAATGACATTTATGCAATAAAGCCATCTTTATATCATAACAAATATTACTCTCTTTGGATGGTTGATCATTGAAGACTTTATAGTTGAATATTTTGAGAAAGAGGCCAAAATTGGTAAATCGTTGAGTTCGTGAATCAAATCAGTTCAGAGTTTGGCTCGTTGCACACTCAGGTGTGATGCACGCCCTAAATGTGCAGCTTCTTTAAAACTGTTCTTCGATTTTTTTTTAAATGACTCTTAAGGTACTTTAGTTTTGGGTGCAAGTTACGTCACCATCTGATTATCTAAAAAAATAAAAAATGAAACGAGTCGATTCTTAAAAGAGTGGGTCCAACACTAATCATTTAGGGCCACTTTAATAAAACGGGTTAAGTTGGGTTAGGGTGAATTAATCGGGGTCGAGTGCGTTGTTCATTATTTGATATAATTTACAGAGCTCGGCAAGGGCGGAGTACCTTGTGCTGAAGAAAAGGTTTTATAGACCCAGACCAGTGGGGTAAACTAGCTTGGCTAGGACGGAGTGTCTCAAGTCAATGAAAAGGGCTTTATGGACATAGCCCGGCGAGACTGGTGAGACGGAGGATGGTTTTTTTTATTTAGATTGACTAGGGCTGAGTGCCTCAGGCTAATGAAAAAAGATTTTATGGATGCAGCCCGGCGGGACAAGAGGAATTATTTTAGAGCTCGACAAGGGCAGAGTGCGTCGTGCCAGGGAAAGGATTTTACGAGCCCACGTTGGGCAGGAAGTCTGAAACAACAACGGTAGGAGAGCCCCGTTGGGCCAATATAGAATGTATTGGCATATTTGGTATAATTTTTGGTTGAATGCCAGAAGGTAATGAGAATGCATTGGCTGGGGCCCAGGACCCGTACCAAAGGTAGAGGGTCAATCCCGGTGGGACAAATGGGGAATATCCCCGTAGGATGAGAAGACGGCATGGCACCATGCATCCCAGTGGGCCATTTTATGTTGATATTTACAATAACGAAGTCCTCCCAGTCTCCATAAACGGGTCGGTCATTTTATTCTCCCTACCTGCTTCAGGATTTGTCTCTTTTTTTGTCCTTTTTTTCTGCTCTTCTTTTTTTTGCTGCCAACTTGGGTGGCCCTAATAATGAAGTGCCATGCGCGCGTATCATCCTTCATTGATTTTTTTTTTGAACTGACCAAGACGGGGGTGTAGGAGAGCGCTCACCTCCTCAGGGAGGGGATGAGTAGTTTGCTCCACCACATAAATCCCACGATAGTAGTTTTATCTGGTACAAGCAGGATATAAGGGGAGTGTCCATTACCTCAACAGATAGGGCCATCAGGATCTTCTCATCTTTTTTTTCTTTTCTTTTTTTTTGTGCCTGCCCCTAGAACATGCTCTTCTTTTTTCTTTTTTTTCCTCTTCTTCTTCTTCTTCTTTTTTTGTAAACATCTATACTTAAGCTTCGAGATGATTCTTAGATGTTGGCTTCAGCCAAATTTATGAGGGACAGCAGGGGCAGAGATGCTGCGTGGGGCTGCTTGCCTGAAGGCAGGCATTTGGTGTGGACGTGGTGGATCCACCTTGTGCTCGCCCATTTGCAATTCACCATTCTTGATTAGGCCTTCGATGATGTCCTTGAACATGTAGCAATCCTCGATAGGATGTCCCACTGCTTGGTGATACAGATAGAAGTGTAGATTATCTTTTCTTGTGGAGTTGCCTAGTCTCTCCGGCCACCGGAAGCACCACTTTGCCGCATTCTAGGGCCCACTCAAAGAGAGTCGATGTCTTATCTTTTGGGAATGAATAGGGCTTCATCATTTTTTCCCTTAATGTGGACCCTTGTGTTTCTGGCTTGGCGGAAGCAAGGTTAGCTGCCTCTTTTATTGTTTTCTTTTGCCATTCGAGAATCTCAATATTTGAGATGTAACCTTCTTCTTGTGCTGGTTGTTTGCTGGCTGACTTATTCTTTTGACCCGAGCTTATGGAGGCTAGGCAAATCCTTGCAAGGACTGCTTCGGCGTCAGCTGCGATGTCACTTAAACATTCAAAGGTCGTGACTTCAAAGTCAATGACCTATCGTAGAATTTGCATCTTCAGATTCTCTTTGCAGGTTTGGATAGCTTCCTTGTAACTTGGCGGGTGCCTACATCTTTCACGAAGGCTCCTCCATCTGCTTATGTAGTCCCTGACAGACTCATTACTATTTTGTTTAGCTGCTTGTAATTCAGCCTCGGTGACTTCTTCTTTAGCCATCTTTGTATTCATTGTTCGTCCCACTTGTGGCTTGTCCATTGTTGCTGGACCCGCTAATCTCGGATGTAGGGCAGTTGGCTGCATATGCAGCCTCATCGACGTCATTGTCGGAGATGCTTTAGTTGCCCCTTGACTTACCCAGGGGACTGTGAGTTGGAATGACTGAGGGAGGATGCCCCCTGAATGATCATGTACTGTTCGGGGCATTATTGGCCGCGTTGAAGCTTCAGATGAGTTAGCACTATCTTGGGCCATCTCATGTAGATGCCTTGTCAGTTGTGGCACATGTGACTTTATGTTCATTTCATTCAGTTGCCCTCGTAGCATTTCAATCTCCTACTGCTTCTGGTGTAGTAGTGCCATCATGGCAGGGTCTTGTAAGAAAGGGCCGGGAGTGCTACTGCCTCACGCCTCTGAATTGTGCAAGATGAATTTTCTCCCGCCATCATTGCCGGCTATAGCTAGCTCCTTTGGGATAGACTCCCTTTGTTCCATGCCTCTGGGTGAAGGAGGAATATGACATTGAGCCTTCTTATTAGCTGGTGAGTGTTGCTTTGGCATCCTCCCAGCCCTGGAAGATGGGTGAGAGGCAGAAGGTTTAGCTGGAGCTGCTTCCTTTGGCACAAAGTAAATTTCTTCATCTTCTTCATCAGCAGTTTGTGCCCCACTGAACGATGCTGACAATGTATTGTAGGAGAGGGTAATATATTTTATTTCAGCCTTTGCATTCTTCTTTTTCTTTTTCTTCATGGTCAACCACTGCCCCCATAGTGGGCTATTTGATGCATTCAGCTTTTCTACTTTTTCTTTAGTTCTTTTTGTTAACCAGTGGGATCCATTGCATCCGTGAGGGGCATGCTTCTTGAGCTGCATAAGCTGATCCTTTGGCTGTTCATGGTTATCAGGCTCATTTGTATTGGCTTGTAGCTGTTCCTCAGCTGAGTTAGCTTCTTCATGTGCCCGCAATAGGGTCTGTTTCTTATTATTATCCATTAGCCTTTTAATGATTGCTGGTGGAGTTGTTTGTTGGTAAATAGAAGCTGTAGGGAGCAGAGTGGGCCGGCCCATGACTCCATAAATCCGGCCCTCTAGAGACAAGTGAGGTACCAGTCCTGTTTTCTTCCTGACTGGCATTGCTTGCCAGTTTCTTTGCTCTCTTTCATCGTCCCTCGACAACCAAACTCGACTCAAGACTCAGGACAACTCATCGTGTCCCACAGCATCCTACAAAAGAAGTGAGGATCACCCCCAAACATTCGGCAAGCGGCACAGTGTCGGCAACTTTGTAACATCCAAGCCTGGCTCGAGACTCAAGATAGCTCGCCATGTCACGCCACGTGACGAAAAGACAGGGAGTGACTCCTAAAACCGCTTCTACAAATAGTTCGACTCCCACGACTACAACAGGTGAATCAAACTCAAGCTTTGGAATCATTAGCAGGGTACAGCCTGATCACGATCGAATAGAAAATTGCGTCTCGGAACGCGGTTCCTGAGGAGATCACCTCTCAGATAAACCTCTCCGGTCAAAGTTGGGTGCCTAACGTCGTATCCTGACCAAAATAGGCTTGATAGTGCCTTCAAGATCGCAGTTGCATAGGGGATCATGTTCTTGAACGCGGTCCCTGAGGAGACCACGTTCAAGGTAAATCTTCTGGGCAACGTGGGCGTGTCCAGTGCCCCACCTTGACCAAAATTAGGCACCCAGTGCCCTTTTCGGTCAAGATGAGGGTGCCCAGCGCTCCACCCTAACCAAAATTATCTTATGAGCAGGCCAATCTCTTTCCTCATGCTAGCAATCTCATTTGGTAAAAACATGCCTCCTAGCACCATATTTTGACAAACTAAATATTGGAGCACCATACTTTGACAAACTAAGCATGGGAGCACCATATTTTGACAAAATAAATATGGGATCACCTTAACTTCATTCGGATTAAAGGAGAGCACCTATGCCATGATCTGACAAAATTAGGGCACCCATGACCATGATTCAACAGAAAAAGGCTCAAACTAAGCATGGGAGCACCTTCACTTTATTTGGATCAAAGGAGAGCACCAACGGCCATGATTTGACAAAACTAGGGCGCCAACGACCATGATTCGATAGAAGAAGACACTCAACCTTTTGATTTGACAAAAGAAGGCAGTTATCCCATTGATTCAACAGAAGAAGATGCCCAGCCCTTTGATTCAACAAAAGAAAGTGCCTGCGACTATAATTTGATAGATCGAAGGTGCTCAACGCCTTGACAAATCTTCATCCTAAGCGGCAGGCGTGGTCTTTAGTTGGTTAGACTAAAGCGCTCAGTGCCTTATTTTTAGAACAACTCATCTTAACGCCCACTGCCGCTCAGCGTCTTATCTTGACAAATAATGGGCGCTCAGCACCTCGTTCTGACAAATAATGGGCGCTCTCCACTATGTTTTGGCCACTTTCTATGGCTGCCTATTTCTGTCAAATGAAGGTGCCCTGTGCCTATACTCTGCCAAATTTAAACTTCTAGTGCTATGAGACATTACAAGCGGCCAGCGCCTTATCCCGATCAAGTTTGGGCGCTCAGTGCCTTATTTGGGCCCGACCAAAGTTGGAAGCGCTCAAGGTGGGACCAATTATGGATCCCAGTGCTCTCCCTCAGTGAAACTCCTCCACTTTCTTGTTTATAAATATGAGGGGAAGCCCAAGAGATAGAGAGGATTGGAGTCACAGGCCGGATGGAATCCCCCGATGGGTTCAAGTCAGTTTGGTGCTTTACGAGGAAGGCAATTTGGTTCTGGCTATTTTAATCTTTAATACATCTGGGCCATGTCATGTTGATACGTCAAGCCTTGTCATGTTGGCCCCTAATGTGCCCAATGTAAGAGCCATTTTCATCTTGAAGAATGTGCCCAAGCACCTGACTACTCCAGTCTCAGTGGCGTTCACAATACTCAACTATTCTGGCCATAATTGTGCCCTCTGGGCACCTAGCTGTTCCAGTCACAACGATGTCCTCGGCACTCAATGACCCAATCGAGACAGCACCCAACTGCCCCAGCCTCAACGGCCCTCAGTCACTCTAGTCACAACTATGCCTATAGCACTCGACTGCTCTATCGAACCGACGCTCGATAACTCTACTCGAGTCAGCTCCCGACCACTTCGCCCGAGCCGACGCCCGAGGCTCTGCCTGAGCTGGCGCCCCACTGCTCCCTGGAGTCGACGCTGCCCCACAGCTCCACCCGACAGCTCCATCTGAGCTAGCGCCCGACCGTTCCGCCCTAGCTGGTGCTCGACAACTCCGCCCGATCCCGTGCCCGACAACACCGTCAAGTTGATGCCCGACAGCTCCTTTGAATCGACACCTGATGGCCCTGCCCAAGCAGGCACCCGACCTCTCCATCAGAGTCTACGCCCGACTATTTCGCTAGAACTGGCGCCCGATCGCTCCGCTAAGTTGGCGCCCGACCGCTTGACCCGAGTCGACGTCCGATCACTCCGCCCGAGCCGACGCCCGATCGCTCTGCCAGAGTCGATGCTCGATCGCTCGGACGAGCTGACGCCTGAAAGCTCCAGTGAAGTCGGCTCATGACTACTCCAGTCACAGCCGTGCTCATGGCACTCGGCTACTCCAGTCACAATAATGCCCACGGGGACTGACTTCCCCCATCTCAATGGCACCTGATTACTCCTATCACAACGGTGCCCATGGCACCCGACCGCCCAGTCTTGACGATGCCTGATTGTCCTAGTCTAAACGACGTCTGACTGCCTAGCCATAGCAGTGACCACTGCACCTGACTACTCCAGTCACAATCGTACTCACGGCACCTGGCTACTCTAGCCACAACTGTAATATCTCGGACCTTTCGGATCCATGTTTTCGGGTCCCGGATCTATTTTCTCATAGCGTCCAACTCCGTTGTCTCCAAATGTGCGTGTCGGACATTTTTCGTGTTCGAATCGGCGCGATCTGGAGCTATTTCGGAGGCCCGGAGGTGTTCCGCGATTGTTTTCGTGCGTTTTTTCGATTCCCGATCCGATTTTTGGCAAATCCTGCGGAACTCCACTGCGGGCGAACCGAGTCATTCATCCGGGCGTGAGTGGTACCGTTGCGATCGGTGCGTTCCGAGGATCGCGAAAACGTGGAACCGCCCGCACAAGGCCTGCGGCTTGCACTCTTGCCATCACTGTTGGCGCATTATCACTGGCTTCTCCTCCTGATCAAGACTGGGAAGGAGTGGAGCAAGCCATGAGGAATTATCTGTGGGGCCTAGGGAGCACTCCCTTGGGTCGCTAGAGATTACTGGGGGCAGTAGCCGCCACCTTTGAAGAAGAAGAAACCCGGCCTGTACCCAGCACAGAGTCGAGGAACCGCTTAGAGGAGTGACGTCAATCCCCTATGGGGGAGGAAGCAAGGCCCCGAAGGTCGGCCTTTGACATATTGGTTTTTTCGAGTAGGCCGTCGAGGAGGACGGCAAGAAGAGGCAACGACCTAAGGGTCTACACCTGCAACATGGCAGGAGTTTTCGGGTGGTATGGAGCCCTACCTACCGAACCCAAAGAAGTGGCCAGACTTGCCACTAGGCCAGGTCCTCTTATCAAAAGGGGAAGAGCAGCAAGCAAGATAGCGCAAGTTCGTGCTGAGGAGGCCGCCCGTGAAGAACCCTCTACGGCTTTGGCCGCCAATGTTGTTGCCACCGGAGGCACCAGTGGCGGTCCATCCACATTATCTGAAGAGGCACTGGCCGAAGAGGCAGGGGGTACTCCTGGTCTCCCCATGAGCGACCCCGTAGTATTACATATGATGCAGCAGTACCAGCGGGAGATTGAATTGCTGAAGAAGCAGCTGAATGAAAGAAACGCCCAACCCTCAGCGTCTGGGCAGACCAAGGTATTGCTGGAAGTGCCTGGGGGCAACGGGCAATCTTCAGAAGCATCTCCACAGGCGATAGAACATCCACCAATGCCCGACTACACTACGGCATCCCCCTGCAACATACACACTGTACAACACCAGCCTTGCCACCAACCTTGCCTTTCCAAGGGTCTATTGTCACTCCATATGTGACAGTGCTGATCATGCCGCTGGCACAATCGGCCCATTTTTATCCAAGCCCGGTTGACCCAGCACTAGTAAGTCAGCTGATGCTTGAACAGATGATAGATATGAAGCTAGCGAAAAGGGGCAAAGGTGATCACACACCATTTGATGTGTATCGGGTGCCTTACCCGGCTCACTACGCCGCCAAGAAGTTATCGATCGGCATCACCAAGTCGCCAAAGTTTGAGAAATTCAATGGGCAAGGGTCTCCCAGGGAGAAAATTGCCTACTATGTGAATGTTATGAGAGATTTAGCCACTGATGAAGCCTACCTCCTCAAATTCTTCGGCTCAACACTTACCAGGCCCGCCTTCGAGTGGTATTCGAGCCTGCCCGCCAGGTCCATCATTAACTGGCCCGACATGCAAAAGAAGTTTAAAGAAACGTTTTATATTACTGAATGGGAGGACACCATGGCAGAGCTCTATGCCACGAGACAAAGGAATGATAAGTTAACACTCGACTACATCAAGAGATGGAGAAACCTCAGCATGAGGTGCAGACGCCACCCACATCAGGAAGATGTAGTACAGATCTGCAAGTAAAACTTGAAGAAAGAGATCCTGAAAAGGATGATCGACACTGAGGTCAAATCCTTTGACCGTCTAAACAATGTAGTGGCTGAGATTGAGGCATTCCTTGCCCGATACTCTTCCGCTCTAGCTGCATCAAGCTAAAGAGATAGGCAGGCGGAGAAGAAACCAACACCGCCAGAGGTTCACAGAGTGGACTTCCAGACCTTTGAGAAGTAGAAAAAGAAAGCTAAGGGGGCCGCCAACCCTCCTCCGCCCAGGTCCACTGAGCGGTGGGAAGGTCCCTCTCTATGGGAGAAGATGAGAAACAAGTTATATTCTTTCCCCCAAGATAAGTCCCAGGTCCTATTCGAATGGGCGACCAAGTACAACAAGATCACGTTGCCGGAACCAAAGAGGCCCGGTGACTTGAAGAAGAAGGATGACCCTCGCTTCTGCCAATACCACTAGATGCTCGGGCACACCATTGACGACTGCTATGTCTTCAAGGATGTCATCGAGTCCCTGATAAAGAATGGGGAGCTAGACATGGGGGAGCACAAAGTGGATCCTCCGTAGCCACATGAGATTCCTAACTTGGCCACCACCGTCAACATGGTGTCATTGTATCAGTAGCTGCTTGAAGAATGGTCGAAAGCTAGCACCCGCACCGCCTATGAGGCTTTTGTCATGACACCAGCAAAAGACCAGGGAGTCTGGCCGGCCGTGTCGAAGAAGAGTAGAAGAAGATAGGCTCCTCGGCCAACTCCAGGAGTTCATGTGAAGGGTGTTACACCCCGACCAGCATCGCCACCGGTGAACACTATATGGCATGGTGCAGCCCCTCGGTTGGTCATGAGGCGGCCCACTCACAACAAGAAGGAGCACATCCCAATGAGGGTGTATAAAGAAGTCAGCCCTGCTATTGAAAGACTCCAGGCAATCATCGATGGGCTCAAAGATTATGAACAGCCCAAGATCCCGCCCGTCGAGCTGAAAGAATATGTCCCCTGGGGGGTGCTCGAGTTCCTTGGACTGGCTCTAGAAGCAAAAGTTGAGGCGAAAGAAGAGCCTCCCTTGTGGGGTGAACTTCCTCAAGAGTAACCCCCAGCCTCCGGAGAAAACAAGAAGAAGAAGAGAAAGCCAAGAAATAAGAGGAAGAAGGAGGTCATCATTGCATGCAACACCCTCTCAGCATTGTTTGACACTTCCCTCTCCCTGAAGGAGGAAGAAGACGGGCTATCTCCCAAACCAACAGACGTGAACCAAGCTGAGGTGTCTACTTCTCAACATGCTACCCAGTCAGGAAGAAAATGGGGACGCCATCCCTAGGCCAACTACAACATCCTGCTCAAGGGTGAACAACCATACCAGGTCCCTGATCCTAGGGTTCAAGGTGCGGAGATTCCTCCTCCATCGGGACTCTATCCCGAAGAAGCAAGTGGCCAGAGTGTCCTTCATTCACTGACTTCCTGTCGGCTCGAAGGGAAAGGCAATCAGGCGACGACTGCCCTTCTGGCAGATCATGCCCGTCAAGGGCGTGGCGGTCGTCATGGGGGCTGAAGATGCCTACTAGGGAGCGGCGCGCGCGCGAGAAGGCGAGACGAGAAGCCGCGGCCAAGGAGGCCGCGGCCAAGGAGGCCGCGCAGGGCGCCGCGGCGGCGACCGGAGCCCCCATCTCGGACGGCATCGATGACCCGCCGCCCGCGCCGTCGAGAAGACGCCGCGGGCGCCCGCCGGGCTCCAGGAACACGGCGAGCCGCGACGCGAAGACCCAGGAGATTGCGTCGGCGCTGACGAAGGTGCTGGTGATGCCGTCGTTCGCGTTCGGCTTCACCGGCGACGACTGGGCCGTGAAGCATTTCGAGGAGAACGGCCCGGTGCTCGCGCAGGCGCTCGCCAAGCACAGCGAGACGAACCCCCAGCTCCGTAAGCTCCTGGAGAAAATCGCGGTAGGCGATGCGAACTACGGGCTCATCCTCGCGCTCGCCGTCTACCTGCTGCCGCCGATGATGTACTTCGGCGTCATCCCCGCCCCCCAGGCGGCCAGGACCATGCTCGACGTGCCCTACCGGGAGGAGGTCCGCGGGCCGTCGATCGCCGACACGATGATGCAGGCGACCGGGGGCATCTCCGGCGACCAGTACCAGCAGCCGATGCAGTCTCAGCCTGTGGGCGTTCAGCCCACGCAATTCGGCCCGCAGGGCGGAGAATTCAGTCACCCGCCGGCCGTAGCGCACGAAGCGCACCGGGTGAGCTGATACGCTGCGCCAGGGGCCGTGGCAGCGGCCGATGGGGCTTCCCTCCGGTAAAGCCCCAAAGCGCCCTCCACAGCGAGCGACCCGTCGGGTTTCCCATTCAAACCCGGCGGGTCGTTCCGCGTCTACGTGTACACTGCTCCGCCAATGGCGGCCCCCTTCAACATCCAGACAGCCGGTTTTCGTGGAATTCCCTCCTCTAACGGGGGCGGCCGTCTGAAGCTCCAGCCGATGCGTTCGGGTGACTCGGTCGCCCTTGACGAGCTGGAGGAGGGGCCGATCCCCTACGTTCCATGGCCCCAGTTCGACGCGCAATTTGCCCAGTCATTTCAGCTTGGCGATCATGTGCTGCTGCTCGGGCGTACCGGCTCGGGCAAAACCTATTTCATGGTCAGAGCGATCGTGAAGCGGCGCAGATACGTCGTCGTGCTGGGCACCAAGCCCAAAGACAGAAGCCTCTATAACCCCCTGCTGGAACAGGGCTTTGAGTTCATGTCGTCGTGGGAGCCCGACTTTGAGGAGCACCCCAAGGTCATCTTGCGCCCGCCCCTCTCGGCCCCCACCGTGGAAGCCGCCAAGGACCAACAGCAGGCGGTGTTCAATGAGGCCTTGTTGGACCTGTTCGAGATGGGCAACGTCTGCATCGTCTGTGATGAGATTCGCTACTTCACGGACTTCTTGAAGCTGAGAGCCGTTATCGAGCTGATCTACCTTCAGGGCCGATCCAACGGCGTCTCGATGGTCGCCGGTACACAGCGCCCTGTTTCAATCCCCCTGGTCGCGTTTGAAATGGCCACGCACCAGTTCGTGTGGCGTCTCACCGGCCTGGAGGATGCCAAGCGCGCCAGTGAATTTCTTGGGCAGAATGCGCTGCGCGCCCGCAGAGCTATTCCGAAATTGCCCCAATACGAATTCCTGTACAACAACGCGATCACCGATTACATCGCCCGCAGTCAAGCTCCACGGAAAGGCAGGTGACGGACTTGTCGGCAACGCTCGACAACGCACGAAAGATCGGGAAGGCGCTCACCGAGAGTGAGATTCCCAGCCTGGAGGAGTTTCGCCCGATCGTGGGCGCCCTCCTGGCAGCAAAGCAAGCCGGGGTCGATATCGCCGATGACGACGCCGTCAACGCCCTGGTCAGCGACCTGGAGCGGCTGAAGGCGCCGCTCGGGCAGCAGGTGGACGGGGAGGGCACGATCGTCCACGATCCCGTGGCCGTCCAGCAGCAGGAGGCCAACAGCGCCGAGATCGCCGAGCTGCGCGAGAGTGTGGCGGCGACCAATCAGGCCGTCCAGCAGATCGCCGGTCTGCTCGCGCAGGGCGTTCCCGCTCAGGCACAGGTGGACGTGGGCGCACCGCCGCCGCGCACGACCGCGACGACCACCCCGGTGCCCGAGCCCGAGTCCGAGCCGACCCCGGCCGAGCCCACCCCGCCGCCGGCCGAGAGCCCGGCGCCCGAGCAGCCGTAAGGAGGGAACGACGTGAACGTCGTTGACTTTCTGCACTTCGTGGCCCAGCTTCTCTTGGCTGGCGCCTTCATCCGGTTCATCCAACTTCGCTGGCCTGACTCGACCGTCGGCCGCGCACTGGGAGTGATCTACTGATGGCAACTGCTACCACTGTCGGCGCCTACGGTCCGGGCGGCCCCGCCGCGCTCAACGAGGAGGCCGTCGCCGCGGTGCCGGTCGTGCCGTTCGACCAGGCGTCGCATCACGGCATGGAGCCCGGCCCGGTCTTCACGTTCAGACCGGGCGCGACCCAGCAGAACTTCGGTCCGGCGCCGCTGCCCGCCCAGGGCTACCTGAAGTACGTGTGGCTGGAGATCACCAGCGCAGGCGGCTCGGGCGGCACCGGGGCGGGCGACTTCCCCTGGAACATCCTGAACCTCATCCGGCTCCAGGACACCAACGGCGCCCCGCTCACCGAGCTGACGGGCTTCAACCTGTACTGCGCCAACACCTACGGCGGGTACAACGGGTCGCCGGACCCGCGCACGCTGCCGGACTACTCGGCGACGGCGAGCGCCCCGAGATTCCACCTGGTCATTCCGGTTCAGATCAGCGATAACGGGCTCGGGTCGCTCGCCAACCAGTCGGCCGCCGCGGCGTACAAGCTGACCGTCATCGGCGAGACCGCGGCGAACATCTGGAGCGCGGCGCCGACGACGGTGCCGGACATCACGATCAGAACCTACTGCGACTTCTGAGAGAGTACTTATCAAACACGGTTAAGTGAATTCTCTCTCTCTTTTTTTAAATTTGAGATAAAAATAAAGAAAAAAAACGTAACCAAACACCCTATTAACGTGTACCTGTAATAGACACGATCAAATATTAATATCTCCATCTGCCTAATCCGGCCCTACGCCGTGGGCGAAGTCGTGGGCAGAACCGACTCCCTACGACCCAGACTTTCCGGTCCATATATATATAGACCGCACAATTCTAGTAAGCCCAGTCACAAATCGGGGTCAGGCCCAATCCATATACACATATATTACAATCCAACCCATTGACGGTCCCATCGCAAGCCAAGCAACTAACTAATGTCTTGTCACTAGCTGTGAACCAGCATATGTATTCAAGACTGGAGTTGGACTATTCTTATCGTGAAAATAATTAATCTTCCCTGACTTCCTAACACTCGGTGGGAATACCCTTCGTCAGATGGGATCATATGTTTTCATCGGTCAAATTGTCGCAACCCCGCACTTACCACTTAACCAGCCAAACCACCCACCAACCAACCCCGGCGACGTGACATCTGCACGTTTAATGCCCCCGAACGTGTCAGAGAACCCCCCCAACACGCATGACAGGTAAGGGATGCCGTCACAATATATAGAGCTTTCTATCTGGAAGACTGCGTAGGCGTTCACCAAGGGTAGGCACCGCCTGGCTACATCAGTCGTCTTCCCCCTTCATGCATCAAAGATGTGGACGCGCGACTTCGTTAGCTATGTGGAAGGTGGTGGCTTTGAAGTTGATCCCATGACTCTCTGGTTCCACTGGGACCAGTCCATGGACTTGAGAGTTTGAAGGTAGACCTTGCATCTCTGAAAAATGGAGACGTTGGACCTTGCGCTCTTGTAACAAGGGAAAACGCACGCTTCAGGCACACGGAAATAAGCCATGCATATCCTGCAACTGCCTGCCCTCGGGTCCATGGCCGAGGGTAGAAATTATTAGACATCAGTGGACCTAATTATACACACACACACACACACACACACATATATATATATATATGCTGATACAGAGTCAGCCGTCATCATGAGTAGTTGATCGATGACGTAGAGGAAGAAGAGTACATGCGTATAATAGAAGGGTTATTAGTCTTTTGGTATTTTAATGGGAGGTCCCGGACGGGGTAGTTACTTGAAAGGTTAATTAAATAGTGTACATTAATTGCTCTATGATCCTTAAGCACGTTGCTCCGTGAGAGGGAAAAGGAGAAGCCCCTCGTACTCCTTAGACTAACTAACCAGAGGCTCGTAGTCTCGAACCTAATTAATATGGCCCAACTCCTCGGATGCCACAACTAGAAGAGGCAACAACTATGGAAATACGTACGTACGTGAGAAGATGTTGCATTGGATTCAAATGGCATTAGTCAATTCACTCGACCACATGAGATAACACGGGTGTTCCAAGGGTTTCAATGGTGTGCGGTGGACTCTTCCTTTGCTGCATGCTGTTTTAACCAGAACCTTTGATGTAATTTTACATGCATCGTCTGAAATCTGAACTCACTGCAGCCAGCAGGCCGATCGACTTTGTTCCCGCCGATCCATGGAAAGCTGGGTGATGATGCGCTTCACCTGTTCTGCGAAGGCTGTGCCTAACAGCCGTGCCTCAAGGCGTTTGCAAGACTCGGTACCGTACTGATTGGTGCCAGTCGATCATTTTGGCCCACATGGCTTGCGTAGATTAGCTTCACTGATGTCATAACAGTAGCTTGTCTAATTCTGGGTTGGTGTCCCACAGTGGTGACAGCTGAAGGCTTGAAGTTTTTTCCTTGAAACAATGATCAGAAATCCCTGCACACCCTGGGCTTCGTTTCAAAGGGGGATGATATTGCATATACGTTGGAGAAAATTTCACACGACAGTACCATGAACCTTACCCCTTTGCCTCATGCCACATATAGCTCCCTACACCATATATATATATAATGCCAATTCCCTCTTTTCCTTCGCTTATACCATATATAGTTCCCTTTGGATATTATAAGATATCTCCACATTAGGTGAAGGCAATGAGATAAGATAGCATTAATGTAATGTAGTATATCGTCTATATACTCACTCTCTTCAAGTTTTGAGATAGATAGTTCAATGAGGCTAGGTAGCTATAGTTATATTCCTAAATTATGTGCTGTGTGTTTGTCATTACCTGGTATAAGTGTGTAAGATAATCAGCTGAGTGGAGATTGAAAAAGATGAAACATAAATATAATTACTGTCTTTAGATTTTGAGTCGATCGGACCGTCTAATAATTTAGTTGGCATGCATGCAGAGTGAACATTCAGCATGCATTTTAAAATACATAGATCAATTCGTGACACGCACCTGGTTTTCCAGATGCTGGCATTGCCTGTGGCGTGAATCCGTCCATGGAGATGCATGGAGGCCTTCGTACTCTCTCTCCATGCTCTTCTTCATAACACGTACGTGTTCACTCGATCTGGTGGACCGTGGACATGGAGATGTCTCTTTCATGCATGGTCCCCCAAGGAAGCCCGTTCTCTCCTCCCGTCTGCAGAGACCGAAGCCCTAATGGATCGGACATGCCAACTTTCAACCTCTAACGGATCGGAGGGGGTCGGTCACGGTTGCCACGTGTCTGCCCCCGCAGGCATCGGCGTCGATGGGACCTGCGCAGGGCCTTCAGGTTTGCGTTGTGAATCCGCTGACCGATCTTTTCTTCTCTATCTGAGATGGGCATGTGTGAAACAATCATGGAAGACACTTGATAAGCGCAACTGTTAGGTTTCTGCTGCAGCGATTGGTGTAAACTGCGAGCTATTCCATGCTTTTAATTCCTCCTGTTCATCGATCGATCCCACGCTTGAAGGTCCACATCCAGGAAAAACACACACACACACACACACACACATGCAGAGATAGAGATAGAGATAGACAGAGAGAGCTGAGAGAGAGAGGGGTGGGGGTCTTTCCGGCCGGCCGTCCTCGCGCCCCAACTGGTCTGATCAAACGTCGGGTCGTATTGGGCCGCCTTCATCATCAAGGCGTTCCAGTACGGCGATTTCGCAAGGACAAACGAACTTGGAGGAGGAATTTCGCCGTTGACCATTTTCTTGACCATCGTCGCTTCGTTGAGAGGCAACGTCTTCAGATAATCCTCACCTGACAGGGCTTCGCCATTCGGTCCAACAGTCGCGTTTTCTGCTGCCCCGGCATTGATTGCTGCTCCCGGCGCACCGTTAACGGTTTGGGTAAGAGGATTGACGAACGCATATTTCGTGCGCCCGAACTCATCGGTCCCGACCGCCGTCCATTGTCCTGCAGCGGCTTTCTGGGCTGCGATCTTGCGCGCTTCTTGTTCAAGCGGGAAAGCTTCCGCTGCCCGCGCTTCCTGTGCGCTGTTGATGCGAAGATTTTCCGCCGCCTGTTTCGCCGCCAATGCCAAGCGCTGTGCTTCCATGTCGATGCGAGACTTGGACTGTGCATTTTCGACGGCGCGCTGCTTGCCTTGCGAATACGCATTGACGCCCTGCAGGCCGCCCTCACCGATAGCAGTTCCGACCCATGGAGACTGGGATGCCATGATGCCCAAACCAGCGGCGAGCAGACCTTGACGAGCCGGGTCAGACAGTTGGACACCAAACAGACCTGGCGTGGTCGGAAGCTGATAGGGAACCGCCAGCGGGGCGGCAGCCTGGGGCGCACTCACAGGACCGTCATTTGAGGCTAGGGCGCCCAAGCCAGAGGGAGCCGGTAGGGCCGTGGCTGACGAAACGGACGGCGCCCACGGGCTATCCTCGGAGCCTGTTGGGCTCGGCTGGTCCCAAGCGCCGACCGGGACGGAATACATACCCGACCCGTCGTCGACAAGATCGGTCACATCCCCACCGTCGGCATAACCACGAACGGTTCCACCTTCCGCAAACCCGAATGAGTTGCCGAGGAAATTACCCCAACCGGAAAAGCCGCTCGGCGTCGAGAGCGTTGAGAAACCCGGAATGGACTCGCCAGCGGGCGTTACGCTAGGTGCGGACGTCGTGGTGTTGGCCCAATTTGAAACTTTTGTCCCAAGACCACCCAACCCCTGAAACGCGGATTTGGCCTGCTTATAATCGTTGAGCATCCCGGAGATGCCGCCCTGCGTGTTGTCCGCAATCGACGGCATCGGGCCTTGATGGTTCATTCCGCCATGAGGCATTCCGCTTGACGGGACATAAGACGGGGCATTCCCATAAGGCAAAGCGACATCGCCGCCGTTCGCATATCCGACGCGGCCCCCACGATTGAGGAACATGCTTCCGGCTGCCAAACCGCCGCCCAGCAACTGAGACCACAAGTTCGGACCTGGTGTCGTCTGGCTTGAGTTCGATCCGGCCGCCCCACCGAGGCCCGTTGCCAACGACGCCAGCCATTGCTGTGTTGCAAAGGGATACTGAGCCTGAGCTTGGGCATTGGCCGTATTGGCGTTGAGAACGTTCTGCTGCTGCTGCTGCTGAAGATTGCCGATGCCGAGCAGTGACGACACATCGTTGAGGCCAAGCTGCTGCGCTTGATTGGCCAACTGACTGTTGATCGTTGCGCCCTGAAGCGCCCTCGTCGCGTCGTTCTGAGCAGCCCCTAGAGCCTGCGTGTAGCCTTGGCTGTAGAGTCCGGCGATGACGGGATTCTGAGCTAAAGCCTGCTGACCTTGAAGAACGGACTGTGCGACCTGCGAACGATCCCCCGTCAGTGCGCCAATCTTTGCGGCGTTTGAGTTTGCAGACTGGAGCTGCTGAGCATTCTGGTTTGCAAACTGCGCCTGCGTCGCATCGACGACGTTCTGGGTATAGGGATTGAGATAATTCTGGATCGCACTGGCTGAGATCGGCGACGAGCCCGCAGAAACGCCAGAAGCGGCATTGTTGAGATAGGGCTGATAGGCTCCCAAGTTCTGCTGCGTGAGATCGAAAGCCTGGGTCTGCGGTGCGGAAAACCCGGCAACCTGCTGGCCTGTTGCTGGGTTCCACGGAGTGGCCGCAGTGTTCTGCGCTTGGCCTAGAATGGAGCTATAGGCGTTGGCATATTGAGGCAACGCCTGCGTGGAGGACGTCGAGGTCTTCGTTTTAGATCCACTACTGCACATCGATCTTCCCTCGCCCGGTTACTGCACCTTCAATGAAAAAGGCCCCCGCCGGGGGGCCTAACTGCCTAGCGTACAAACGAATTTTGGCCTGGGTTCGCTGATTTGACAGGCAGCCAATGACAAGCGGCATGTCAAAGCGGGAACGCACGAAGCGCGCCCACGCAATCTGGTCATTACAATTGTTGGAGCGCCGGTATTCCGGCCGAACGTAATTCCATAACTCGAACACCCCGATATCTTCGGAGTAATAGGGCTCGCCAAATTCAAGAAAGATCGAACTTTCAATCTCTCCTGGGTTCCCGATCACTCCGCAAATTCCGCGACGTCCTTCCACTGGCCCGAATAGGGCTCCATCAAGCAGCGCACGCACCTTTCGTTCAGACAAACGAAAGACGCCGTTTTCGCCGTGAATTTCACGCGCCATAGCCATGATATCTGGCGCATCAGATTCATCGGCCACACGCACGCGCGTATGGTCACCACCAGTGATCATTTGATATCGGTCCTAATTGTGAGGGAAAGAGAAGGGTAAGTTACGTCTGCGGGCCCGGAAGGGACTTCAGCGTCTTGATGGTATCGGCGCGAGTACCTTTAACCCACGCATCCAAAATTTCATGACCGCGGCTCAAGTCACCACCGCCGACGGCCGCGACCTGGTCTGGTGACAAAACGTGTTCGCCGCCTGCAGCGATGATCGGAACCTTGCCGCCTGCCGCGTAATGCAGGCTTGCTGGCTGCTCGGGGAACATATGGGTAAGAATGCGCGTTCCGGCGCTGGTGTTTCCCTCACCAAGTGCACTTACAACGTCTGTTTTGGGTTTGTTCCCGCCGACCCATTCTTGGGACGGTGTGGTGGTTCTTCCAGAGACTGCCAGAGGCCCTAGCGGCCCAATAGAGGTGCGCCAGAGGCCGTGGCGCCCCAGGGGGGATGCGCCATAAGGTACTGTTTTGTCGGCAGGGCGTCCGTCGGCCTGGCGACCGTACGATAAACCGCTAGAGCGTGTAACGCTCCTAGGTTTGACTGCCAGAGAGGCGAGTTGACCGTTAATTTCTGACCGTTGGTTTTGACCGTTGGAAACACGTGTACTCTGAAGCACCAGGGTTGGTCCGCCAGAGCACTGTGGCGGCCTAAGGGTGGGGCACGAGAGCTAACGCGACATGTCTTCTAGCGCTCCAAGTTGGACCGCTAGAGGCTGTGGCGGCCTAAGGTAGGTGCGCCAGAGCCAGTTTTACTTCGTATTGTGGCGCTCCAGAGTTGGACCGCCAGAGTCTTGTGGCGCTCCAGAGTTGGACCGCCAGAGCATGTGGCGGCCCAAGGTTGGACCGCCAGGCATTGTGCTGCGCCGAGTGGGCTGCAGTCTTATTTCTTCGACCGTGGTTTTCGTGAGTCAGTTCTTACTTCCGGTGACCCGTCCACTAGTCGTAGCTTCCACGGCACGCGTGTGTCGGCCCACTAGGGGCACTGGTGTGGCGTACCAGAGAGAGACGGTGAGTAGGCTAGTTACCGTAGGGCCCCCGCTCACAGTCGAGTCCGGGCTCGGGGGGAATTACTAGCTAGAGGATAGGCCTGGGGCATATGGTCTGAGTGTGCACACGAGGCTGAGGGTTCAGACCCGTGCTGACGAGCGCGACCTCAGCTAGTCCTTGTTTCGGTACTTCTGGTTACTTGGTGTGTCCTTATCTCCACCTAGGGCATGGTAGCTGGACACTTTTGACATGGTGTAAGACGTCAGGGGACGTATCCGGTCGTTCTTCTAGTGGGCGGTGCTCCCGTCACGTGACGTGAGTTTTCGTGTCCCGGGTTTTTGTTCTCGTCAGCGAGACGAGGTCTCGGGTGTTATTTTTGGGAGCATTTCCGTAGCCGAGGTCTGGGGTTCCGGTGAGCGTCACCGAGGGTTCTCCCTAGTCGGCGTAGAGTTCACGACAGCGAGGTCGTGATCGTATTTCCGGACCATGTGGTTTCAGCTTGGACCCTTAAGAGAGGGCAGACCTCTGTGACTGAGGCGTCGTGTCGTTTCCTGGTAGCGTGACTAGGGCAGTTCGTGTCTGGTTGTCTCTCGATCATGGAATCGAGATGTCAGGTGCATGATCTGGTTGTCCCACGACGGGAGACTGGGTCATGTGTCGGGTGTGTGACTTGGTTGTTCCCCTGACAGGAGACCGAGTCGTATTTTTTGTTGCCGGTAGGAGTAGCTATAGTGTCGAGTTTTGACCGGCCACTGGTTTGCTGTTCCTGCTATTGCTGTTGTTCCTTCTGCGGCTAGCATAGCTTTCCTTTCCGCCGTTGTTTTCTCGGTTGGGGTTTCGCGGGATCCCTATGGAGCTAGTGATAGGAGGCTCACCCCTGATTTTCAGGTGTGACGATTCTTCCTCGAGGTTCGAGGGAGCGACGTGGAGGTTACTAGTTGCCAGCCTACTGGGTCGAGTGTTCACTTAGTGTGTGATACATTTTACTACTTTAGACTGTACTTTCTATTGGATTGGACTCTATTGTAGTTAGATTGTTTATTTCTGTTATTATATCTGTTGTCTTACTTTATTTCCCATTTCTATGTACACCACACCTATCCTTTTATCCCTTCCGAGTCTTCGGGCTCGTGGGAGGCGGGCCGAGGTTCGAGTCGCGCTGGTTCCTTTCCGGTACTCGGATCCCGGGTCGTTACAGGTGGTATCAGAGCTATGGTTGTGGAAGTACATGAGAATTCAGGATATAACAGTGATCAGAGTCTGTGAGGTCCAGTACAGTCGACAGTTGGCATAGGGTTTCGTGCTTGTTTTTCGCTTGTTTTCTTGCGTAAGAGCGTGGGGGCGCGGCATTGGCGCTGTGGAGGTGGTTGCTGTTGTCGTCGGAGTGTCAACGCGGGGTCTAAGGATCGAGGTCGAGAGCTTTCTCCCTCTTCGATGGTGGCCCCGGTTGTGCTACGTTGGGCAGAGGTTACCGGCAGGTGCGTTGTTGCGGTGCTGCGTTCGAGGAATTACAGTGAGGTTAGGTGGCTGGTGCAGATTGTTCATGGTTAAGTGGCCGTGAGTGTGCCCTAGAGGAGCTGTTATTAGTTTTGGCCACTCTAGTTGAGGATTTATCCAGCCCCTGAGGCATTGAGATCGTGGTTCGAGGTGGCAGAGCGGGCTCTCTGGTTGAGATGTGCTCGGATGAGCGGCGGATCTTCTTGGATTGGGTTGTGGTTGCCCTGGATTTAGTTTGAGATGTTAAGGCTCAGTGGCGAGCTCGCGGCTCGAGGTTGAATGTTGGCTGGTGCTGACTATGGCTCGTGTTGCGGTTCTAGGCTCGGTGTGTTGCGGTTCGAGGAGTCACTTTGATGGTGCATCAAGAAGTGTTGTGATCGTGGTCCGACAAGACACTTGGTGAGTGTGTCGGAGGTGCTGACCTTACAGGAGTAATGATTTTTCGACGCTGGAAGGTGCGGTTCCCAGCGTGTGCAAGGTTCGAGGTCAGGTCAAGCACGGGGACCTTCCGTTGGCTGGAGGAGTATTGAGTTTTCCCATTGGTTAGAGGAGATCGCGTTGGGTTAAGGTTCGTCGTCTTACATCATGTGTTCGGATTGGTTGGCCTTCGCGTGCCGTGAAGTCCGTGCGAGACGAATCCCCTGTTGGCAGGGTGGTCACCGGTGAGAAGCATTGCCCATTCCCTGACGTGTAAGGGTGTTGGCGCTGCTCCGGAAGGATGAGTGCCAGTTGGGTGGTGTTTGTGAGAATTTGCAGCTGGTGTTGTGTTTTTCGATGTGTTGAGGATCGGAGCCTGCGGAGTTGCAGAGGATCACGAAAAGTCTCAAATGATTACACATGAATGAGCATTTGCATGAGGCGATTGATGCCATTCCAAAAACATGAAAAACATGATTGTTGCAAGAACATTCATACATTCACACAATCAAATAGGAAGTATTATTCCATCATATTTCAACATCAAAATGTAACCAAATGTCATTTTAAAGTTATAAAGTACATGCTCTTCCAAATATACAATATTTTAAATACATTTAACCACAAGATAGAGATATGCTTCCACAAACACACAATATATGTTATCATCAAAATCAGGGTAAAAAATAATATGAGAACACCATACCCAACAGCTGTTCTTCCCTTCGGGCCGAGAGGAATTCCGTGAATGAAGGGACACCATGACCACTTACCTTCCCAGGGTAGAGGCCAGACGGAGGTGGGATCTCCGCTCCTTGGATCTTGGGCTTAGGGATCTGGTACGGTTGTTCTCCCCTGAGTAGGATGTTGTGACTGGTGTGAGGAGGGCATCCCCAATTTCTTCTCGACCTGGTGGCATGCTGAGAAGTGGAGGCTTCAGCTTGGTTTGCCTCGACTGGTTCGAGGGGCGGCCTCTCTTATTCCTCTTCCAGGGAGAGGGCAGTGTCGAACAGTGCCAAGAGGGTGTTGCATGCAACGACGACCTCTTTCTTCTTCCTGCTTCTAGGCCTTCTCTTCTTTTTCTTCTTTTCCCCGGTAGCTGGTGGTTGTTCATGAGGGAGTTCACCCTACAAAGGAGGCTCTTCTTCCGTCTGGGTTTCTGCATAGGGAGCCAGTTTGAGGGACTCGAACTCATCCCAAGGGACATATTCCTTTAGCTCGACAGGCCGGATCTTGGGCTGTTCATATTCTTCGAGCCCGTCAATAATGACCTGGAGCTTTTCAACCACATGGCTGACCTCTTTGTGTACCCGCATCGGGATGTGCTCTTTCTTGTTGTAATTCAGCCGCCTCATGACTAGCCGAGGGGCCGTGTAATGCCATACAGGGTTCACCGGCGTCGGTGCTCATTGGGGTGTGACGCCCCTCACATGAACTTCTGGAGTGGTCTGCGGGGGCTGTCTTCTTCTGCTCCTCTTTGGTGCAGCTTGCCAACCTACTTGGTCTTGAGCCAGTGCTGCGACAAAAGCTTCATAAGTGGCGCGGGTACTGGCCTCTGCCCACTCTTCCGGTAATTCTTGGTTCAACGACACCATGTTGGCGGTGGAGGCCAAGTTGGGCATCTCATGCGGTTGCGGGGGATCTACCTTGTACTTGCCCATGTCAAGCTCGCCATCTTTAATCAAGGACTGAATGACGTCCTTAAAGACATAACAGTCCTCGATGGTATGCCCAAGCATCTGGTGGTACTGGCAGAAGTGAGGGTCATCTTTCTTCTTCAGGTCGTCGAGCCTCTTTGGTTCTGACAGTGTGATCTTGTTGTACTTGGTCGCCCATTTGAACAAGAGCCAGGACTTGTCTCTGGAGAAAGAGTATAGCTTGTTTCTCATTTTCTCCCTTAAGGAGGGACCTTCCCACTGTTCTATGGATCTAGGCGGAGGAGGATTGGCAGCTCCTTTGGCCTTTTCCTTTTGTTTCTCGAAGGTCTGAAAATCCAATGCATGCACCTCTGGAGGAATTGGTTTCTTCTTAGCCTGTCTGGCCCTCTGGCTAGATGCGGCCAGAGTGGAAGAGTATCGGGCAAGGAATGCCTTGATCTCAGCCACTATATTGTTCAGACAGTCGAATGTCTTGACCTCGGACCCAATCATCCTTTCCAAGATCTCTTTCTTCAAATTTTGCTTACAGATCTACACCGCGTCCTCCTGATGCGGGGGATGTCTGCACCTCATGCTGAAGTTTCTCCATCTTTTGATGTAGTCGAGTACTGACTCATCGTTTCTTTGTCTTGTGGCGTAGAGCTCTGCCACAGTGACCTCTTGTTCAGCGATATAAAATCTCTCCTTAAACTTCTTCTGCATGTCAGGCCAATCAGCAATAGACCCGGGCGGCAGGCTTGAATACCATTCGAAGGCCAGCCCGATGAGTGTCGAGCCAAAATACTTCAGAAGATAAGCTTCATCAGCAGCCAGATCTCCCATGACGTTCACATAGTAGGCAATGTGCTCCCTGGTGTTGACACCCGTTTTATGACCAATTAGTGATGCTCCGAGTTGTTCACCCTTACTGAGTCTTCTTGGATAGTTAGAAGTCTCTTTCATGGGTCATTGCCTTCATTGGTTGAGTCTTGTCCTTGCTTTGATGCTAGGCAAGCACTTCCGGTTCATTTGTCACCCTCTTGTGCATAACGCATCCTTTATGGCACGTTATAAGAAACATAACGCATTTTACAAAGTCCGTTATAGTCCTCTCATAGTCCCACTCATCGTTCGTCTCATCCAGCGTCTCACTTAGCGTCTCTATAGTTTAACGGTCCCACACCTTGCCGTTATGATTAGTATAACGCCCTCATGTTGAGCCGTTATAGTCTTCCCACCTACCATCTCTTCTTCCATCTCAGTTAGCGTCTTTGTTGTTTAACGGATCCATGTTCCACCGTCATCAGTCGTATAACACTCGTATGCTGATCCGTTATATACCTACTAAGGTTGAGTCTTATCACCACCTCCACCGACTCCCTTATCGTTCTAGCCCCGTCTGCCTTGACATCTTAAAGTCCATGATGGACTTACTTCTACCTGTTATAATCTCAACATAACGCCTTTATTTCCATCCGTTATACTTGTTAGAGTCCTAAGCCCGAACGTCTCGCCTGTCGTTCTTATCTCTTGTGGATAAGGTCACATGACGGACCGACGGAGGTGCGTTATGTTAACATGGTGGTCTATCGCGGATGCGTTATGCCTCACGGAGGAGTTTTAGCAGAATTGTGCTTCTCTGCTATTCTGTGGATGGATTGTGGAGGTTGTTATCTTGATTTCTCCCCCAAATTTGATCCTTAGAATCTTCTGTTGGTTTCTATTCGCCGGTTCGCCTACGGGCACTAGTGTGCGCTACGCGAGAGAGTCCGCTCGAGTGAAGTCACCGGTCCGCGCATTGTTTGCTTGCTAGGTCCGAGGGTCTTCGGTCTTGTGGCTATCACCCCCAAGGTGGTGTCACATCATCATTCCATCAAACCACCATCCCACATATTTTTTCACAATTTTTAGAGGTCATTTACCCCTCTGAAAAATTAGTTCTCAGGTCAAATTCTGTTCTGTCCTCTGTAGTCTAGATCCGACCACCACTGGCCATAAAATCCATTTCCCCTATCAAACCACCTTATAAAAATACAAAAAAATATACTCGTGTTCCTTACTTCCTGATGCGAGATGTGATGTAAGCTAGGACTCTATGTGAAGATGTGACTAAATGGACAACTAAGACCAGCAACTTTGCAATAGATCAGACGGCATAGACTCGACACCCAACATTCCCCAGAAGGAAATTACGCCAATCAGCAAGAAACTATAGCTCAAAGGAATCCCAAGAGAGGGAAGCGCGTCGATCCACACGGTTGAGAAGTCGACACGGTCTAGGATAGTTGACTCCACGCTTGCGACTCGGATGAGTCGCGGGACGGTCTTGCTCTCTCACCGCGACAGTGATGTATCAAATATAAGAGCTAGGCACCTATGATCTCACAAGCAGCAGCGTCCAAAAAATATACTAAATGAGCAAGCTAAACCAAGGGAGGAGCAGACACATACCTCAACGCTCGGGGCATGGGGAAGAAGCCCGGCCAAGTCACACGACCACCTGATACAAGAGCTAAACAAGTACAAGTCAAACATGGCCCACTCCTCGCAGGGAGGTAAAAGGCTACACAGTGCTATTTGGGGGTCGTGCGAAGTGGGGTGACGGGTACCGGGTCGGTGAAGCTTGTCACCCACGGTGCCTGCTGCGAACTGGTCAGACTACACTGCCACCACGGACCGGTCTGGAACCAGCAGCAAGGATGGCATGTCTCAGGCACCAATGAGGGAGCAGTAGTCCCTGGAGGTGGGCAGCAAGGGACGACGACCGATCCGGAAGAATCTGGAAGTTGACGGCGCTGGAAGGAAGCTCTGGCGTGACCTTGAACAGGCGGGCAGATTGCAGGCCAGTCAGTGTCGGTGCATGTGAGTAGCAGGAAGGAGGGCCTAGAACGTGGCCTTCCGCTCATCCGTTGTTCATGAAATTTGGTGTAGATGCTGGTGGGGACGTCCCATGGATGCCAGTGGAGTATCAACTGCAACCGAACACCGTGGAGACCGTGGCGAATTGTTTGAACACGCCCTGCGCCTCTGGACTGTCTGCAGGTAGCAGGACAGGGGGGTGGATGAATGGGGCAGAACCGGGGCTTCCACGTAGAAAATGTTGAATAGCTAAAGGGCGATCTAGAGGGGGGGTGAATAGATCAGCCACCCTCTTTTCTACTTTTAAGCGATAAAGTAGATGCAGAATGTAACAATCACTGGCTACAGAATGATAACTGAAATACAGACGCAAGATGAGCAAGCCACACACGAAGAACAACCACACTGGACAGCAAATTTTTAGGTGGTTCGATCTCAGACTCGAGATCTACATCCACCCCACACTCAAACCCGAGTATGGCTTACTGTTGCGCAACACAGCTTGCGTCCGCTGGGCCTTACAGCTTAGCCTACAACCGCTGAGCCTCACAACTTGCTGTCTGAGGAATCCTCCTCGCCCGCTGAGCCTCACAGCTTGCTGTCCAGAGAAATCCTTCTCTGTAACGCTAGAGATTATAGCTTACCCATCCAGTGAAATCCTCCACTACAAACGCTGACACATACCTTGAAGAAACGGTTTCAGAAAATAAACGAAGAAAACAAAAGACAAACTGTATCCTTGCAGGAAATATTGCTCAAACAGATGAGCATACTCAGATCTGGTTTTGAACCATAGATCTGAGAAGATAAGACTCTCAAGGGCCCTCTGTCTAATGCTTGACAGATAGTCACTCTCCCTCTCTACTCATTCTCTTTCTCTTCTCTCTGTCTCTCTCTTTCTCTTCCTTTCTAGATCGAACGGGCGCTGCCCAACTCCTACTTCTTCTCCAAGTCTTCGCTCTTTTTTTGATCGGTCTTATCACGAAGGAGAAGGCTTCTCTATATAGGAGCAGCAACAATAGCAGCATCCCTGGCGTGTGTCTCCCACGCCTTCCCGTCGAAAAGGTTTCTCCATGTGTCGATCTCTTAGAGGCCTATTCACCATATGTCATGCCTCTGGCATGCACTTTATCATTGGATCACGTGCCAGCCTCATCTTCTACGAAGACACACCTGTAATGACAAAAGAATAATCATAAGTTCAGTTCTCATCAAAATATTTTTGTACGAGGAAGAAAAAGTTGCTTGAGTAAATGTGCAAAAAGGACATACACAAGATATGCAAACAGAAGCCAAAATCTGCACGAGGTATGCCATGCACTATGCATACGATTGGCAAAACCTGCACGATGCATGCCAAGCATTATGCATAAAGCAGGCACAACCTGCACGAGGTACGCTTTGCAAAATAGCACTAGGTAGGCACATAAGAGGAAGCTGCATGTGGCTAGCTAAGAAATCTGCACGAGGTATGCAGTATGCACGAGGTTCTCATATAAGCAAAAGGATGCACGAAGTATGGATTTTCAGAACATGCATGAAGTACAACTTTCAAAAAGTGCACGAGGTAAAAGAAGCACAATGAAAGCCTTCTCGAAAATATGCTCGAGGTACACTTTTGAAAAACTACACGAGGTATGTTTTTCAGAGAGCTGCTCGAGGTATGTTTCTGAAAATGACACGAGATATGATTTTCAGAAATCAAAGCTACTTTTCAAAGAGCTGTTAGAACATTAATACCCATTAAACTATTATTAAAATATGCTAAACATTTGTTAAACTGTGTTTAATGACCTAAACTTGTTAGCATCAGACCAGAAATAGACCCTTAAGAACCCGGAGAGAGGAAAGAAGAAGTAGCGCATAATAACAATAGCACAGACTCGTTTACTTGGTCACTCGCATTTCATTCACTTCAAGCACAAGAAGAGGGAGTACAATTTTGGACTTCAGCGCCGGCATCGGTGCTCGGAAGCCGTCTAGATTCCTAGACAAAAAAGAAAAGACTACAGGGGAGGAGATCGGATAAGAAAAAAAAAGGGGGGCATCCGACTCCTATCATCGCCATTACATTCCCTCTCTCGTTTACATTGAAACAAAAAAAGAACGAAGCGAGAAATAGCAGAGAACACGGTTGTCACCCACCTATAAAAAATACATATAGCTCTTCTTCTCCGACGCCGGAGGAGTTGTATGCAACCAAGGACGACGACGGTGGCAGAGGCACTCTCACGGGGGGGAGAAGCTTGCTCGGCACGAAACCTTGGGTTTTTTTTTCCTCTCTCCTTCTCCTTCTTTTGGACGAACGAAAAATCACTTTTATAGAAGCTAGTTCCCCGGCGCCGTAAAGGGCACGCCGGGGAGACCGCGCCGGGGAACACTCCCTGTTGTGCTTTTGCACGCCGAAAAGGAGGGTGCCGTTTCAAAGGCGTCCGATGGATCGCGACGCCATTTCAAGGGCATCCGATGGATCACGGTGTCGTTTCCGCTTCATTTGCTCACCAAACACCGGCCGATGAGTCCGGGAATGATTCCGGAAGTCACCGTTCATGATTCTTCATGCCACGGATCCTAAAAGACCTTGGTAGGGTGTTGACGAAGCTCCATACGGCCTCGGTCCGGGCTCCGTGTGTGTTTGGTTCAAACACGCGGGTCTTCTACTGACACGACCTTTGGCACCATGACTTGTACTTCTGGCTCGGTTCAACTCGTGCTTAGAGCTCCCACGCGGAATGATATTCTGCCTAGACCGGCGGTCCTTTGACCTCCGACAGACCCACCTTCGCAAGAAGCCGAACCCATGTCGGGTGTTCAGGTCCTTCTACTGTCAGGGCTTCCAGCTTCTGGTTGTGAAGAGCCGATGGCGTTCTTCTTCCTCAGAAGAGTCTTCATTGGGGCGGGAAGTCACCGAGTAGATCACCGTCCTTGGTCGGGCGGTGGCGTGGGGTAGCGGCGCGACAGAGTCAACACCGGATCATTGGGCAGGCTTGGTTGCACTGCCAGTTGGTAGCGGAGTCATGTTGATTCTCCTGAGGCGAAGTTCTCGACATTCATTCTAGGTGGCTCGAGGCTCTGGCAACTTGAGAGGCTTCAGCGGTCTACTTTTTTTCGACTTGCGTGCTCCCGTAAGCCGTGTCATTTGCCTTTGCGGCTTGATCGCCGGTCATCATATTTTGAGTGTCAATAGGAGGTCGTCCCGAAATGATGACGGGATTGTCAGGTTGTGTGCGGGTGAAGGGAGAATAGGTGGTGGAGGCTTGGATGGAGGAGAAAATGAGCTCTAGGGTTAGAGCAAGGTGGTGGAGGGTGAAAGGAGATGATAGGATGAGAGAATGGGGGAAGAAGCCCCTTTTTATGAAGGGTCAGTTGACCTTTAGGTTGGCCGGTCCGTCGCCGGCGGTCGACTGGCGCGGGCCTGGCGGTCGACTGCCAGGTTCGAAAACCCCCTTTTTTGATTTTTTTCTCATTTTTTTGTTTCCTTTTTTTCTCTCTTCTTCCTTTTTTTTGTTTCTTCTTTTTCTTTCTTTCCCTTTTTTTGTGTTGTATGTGGGGGATTAGCAACCGACTCTCTTGAATAAGGCCATGAACATGAAATGGGAATTTGTGGAGATGACGATGTGGATATAAGAGAAAAATATTTTGACTCCCCCTAGGTAGTTTCTTTAGGTGCACAGTCACTGGGTCCACAATTATTCAACCAAGGACTAACTGGTCTTAGAAAAATATTTCAAGGAGGGCTAAATAAAGTTAAATACATACAAGCATGCAAGAGTATGTGTGAACACATAAGAAATGATATGCATGTTTTCCTACCCTTGTTGCATATGATTTTTACAGATGCAGCCTTTTATCCTAAATGCAAACCTGGATCTCACATTGACCATGATAATATTATGTATTTTGATGAACTTTTATACAGGTCAGATGAACTTTTATGCATGTCAAATCATTACATAAAGAAAACACGTTTAGTCATGTTATCAAATGGTTTGCATACACTAGCATTTATATTCTTACGGTGTGTGCATGCATCAGATATGGGTAAATAAGGTCCGTGCATATGCTCATAAGGTCGGTGCTAGCATTAGCAAGTCTACAGAAGGTCAAGGTGCACATGCTCATAAGGTCGGTGCTAGCATTAGCAAGTTTGCACAAGGTCAAGGTTGGCTGCACTCCACTTAGAGTCAGGTCTATGCCAGTAGCGCCTTACACTTAGTAAGGTCAATGCAGGTCTAAGTGTCAAAGGCTCAAGGTCAGTGCATGTCCTGGTTTACGCACACAAAGTCAGTGCATATCACTGTTCAGCACCTCAATAGGTCTGTGCATGTTTTGTTTTTGGCAGAATAAGGTCCGTGCATTGTTAGGAGTTAAAGGTCCAAAGTCGATGCAAGTTCCTATGGAGCTACATGCATGGTCAGTGCAACCTGCATACTTCAGGTCGGTGCAAGTCCTCATATCTTGCATCTCAAGGTCAGTGCATATTCCCTCTTAGGCATAGAGGTTGGTGCATATAAGGTTGCAAGTTCGTGTACATCTGCCTTGAACACTCATGAAGGTTGATGCAAGATCTGTGCACCACTGCCTTGTGTCTATACAAGGTCAGTGCACGTTCATCCTTCCTCATATGGAAGGTCGGTGCATGGTTTGCTGAATGCATGTAAAGGGTCGGTGCACGTTACGTTTCTTGCATATAGAAGTTGATGCATTTCATACTCAGGTTTGTGCTAGTTGCATGATATAGTCTGTGCATACGCTGACAATGTATTTGACAAAATGCTTCTTTCTTCTCAGGGACTTGTCCGGGTACAACAAATACCCTCCCACGGGTCGTGCGTCAGAGGTGGAGACGAGGGCGTATGACCCATGAGACTCCTGTTTCAGGCTATTGTAGTTGTATTTTGACACTTCATATGTCTTTATTTTTGCTGTGCTGTGTATGTTGATTTTCTGGTGTTCTGACCCTTTCTCTGTGCTTTATCTTACAGCTATGGTGTGCTTTGGCAGAGATGGACGGGTCCCTAGACGGATGGCCCACGAGGAGGATCACTGGGTGCGAAGGGCCGATCGCCAGATGCCCCCTCTGGGCCCGCCGGTGGTTACTGTGGCTAGCATAGAGCAGCTAGGCAGTGGGCATACAGTGGTGGCTGAGGGTCCCCTTGGCGAGAGAGCCGCTGGAGTCGGGACCGTGGAGGTGGCCAAGATTCAGGAGGCCGATAGCATGTACATCTATGACAGGAGTGGAGGCTACCCGCTAGAGTTCCCCCTGGACCGACATTTGTTTGAGTTTCTCCAGAGCTACGTTCCTCCTAGCAAGGAGGAGGATGACTCGCGGATTCCTGGAGCCCGTCGTCGGCTTGAGCGGGCCATTTTGATCGTTAGGGACAGCCTGCATGGGGTAGCCTCCTATAGCTATCCTAGCTTCTCGGAGGACTACTAGAGGTAGTGACAGTTCCCCAGTGCTGAGTACCTAGGGTTCTTTGGCGGAGCAGAGAGATCAGGGGTCATAGTTGGGCCGCTGGGGCCCACTTCTTGGGATTTGCACTGTCACCATCGCGCTGAGATAGAGGGGACCGCCGGACTGGTATTGGAGCCCGTAGGCTTGCAGTATGCTGGAGAGGGCTATGATGATCACAGCATGCTGGATGGAGTCATGTGACAGACTGTCACTGGCTGGTACGGTCGCTGGGCCGTGATTCCGTAGCACTATTACCACCAGGGTGCCACAGAGTGGCTGATAGAGATTATCCATCACTACCGAGTACTATTGGAGCGAGCAGGGATCCGGTACGCGGTGACTGCCACCTTGTATGCGTACCCCTGCTATACTGGGCTGCTGTAGGGGCTGCTAGAGTGCTTCAACTGCCATTGGAACACGGTGGCCACAATAGAGGGTGAGACTTCACTAGACTTGTGGTCTCTGTTCAGGATTTTCGGGCTGTCGATCAGCGGCGAGGGATACGAGGAGGTAGTGCTGGATGACCTCCACCGCAGTCACAGTGATGGACAGGGGAGGTACCAGGTGCCTTTCAGCTATCGGTACCTCCTGAAGACCTAGAGGGACTTGGCTTTGGCTGGGAGAGAGAGAGCAACACAGACTCCGAGAGTGCCACTGAATGTATGGGTCCGTCATTTCTATAACGGGCCGTTCTGCTTTTACCAGGAGTTCGCCAGGGACCAGACTCCCAGGGAGGAGTACATAGAGGTGGAGCTGTGCTTCAGGACCTACAGTCAGTACATTTATGCTCCACGGGAGGGGTGGAACCCTCACAATCTGCCAGACGTGACACACCTCACTGCCTATTTGACTTACTGGTTGGCGACGTTCATGGTTCCGCACGGGGAGGATGGTCTGCTGAGGGCCGAGCTGCTGTGGCCGACCTATCTGTTAGCTGAGGGGAGATTGTTGGCTTTATCTCCTGCTGCACTGGCCAACATCTACCAGGGGCTGGGAGTTCTGGCGGTGCACCCGGCGTCGAGAGAGAGGAGCATAGTCCTGCCGACCCACTACCTCAGTGTGTGGTCCAGGTTGTTATTTCGAGGCTTGGTGATGCAGGGGACAGTGAGGAACCCGACGGCACCGCTCTTGTTTAGCTTCCCCGGGCAGCCTGACGGGGATGCAGAGATGCAGCTGGAGGGGGCTAGGTGAGCCCTTTGTTACTTGCTCGCCAGGGGTGAGGAGGGGCTACCTTTTGACAGCGCCACGAGAGACTCTAGCCTCTTCCTGAGGGCTTTAGGTGGAGGGGCGACCAGCGCCCATCCTGGTCAGGAGGTGGCAGATGCCGGGCTACAGACGGAGTGGCTTGAGTACTCGGTCGACGGTGCTGACGTTGCACTGGTCAGCGACGAGTTCCTTGGAGCCGTACTACCCACATCGATTCACGAGGAACTTTGGGTATGACCAGGGGAACCTGCCGAACCGGGAGTTCTCTTCGATAGGCAGGCAGTACCGGGGCAGAGACACCCACCTCCTTGCAGCAGCATGGTGGGACTTCTACAGCTGCCAGGAACCAGAGCAGTTCCCAATGCCGGGACAGGGATGTCGAGGGAGGTTCGACGTTCACTACGCCAGGTGGTGGTTCAAGCACAGCCACCTGTACCGTCAGAAGGCCTCCGTGATCCGGAAGGCGGAGGAGAGCCACTTGCTGAGGGAGGATTTGCCTCCTATTGCACTGGACGACGGGTACCTGAGGACTCGCGTTGCTCGGATCCGTCGAGAGATCGAGCGGGTTATGGAGCGGTGGCCCCGGGGTGGCTGGGGTTTGACTTCTGGGAGTCGGAGCAGTGGTGGGGCACTGAAGCCCCTGGTGCAGACTTCGGTGAGAGCAGCGGCGACAGGTGGAAAGGGGTCCCGGTCGAGGGCACCTAAGGCCTGGTGGGCCCAGTTTTTGGCCGATTGCAGCTTTTAGAGCTAGGGTTCACTGGGTCGGGAGCTCCCGCATGGGAGCTTTGCCAACTCAGCGATCGACGACTGGCGGCGGCACATTGCTCACGCGATCGAGTCTGCCAGGCCCGTGGAGTTCTTGTCCCAGATTGAGTGCGCCCGCACTCTGCAGGACATTTGGGAGGCCCTGGCAAATGTGGCCCAGGTGCTGGCATTGAAGCCGGAGCAATTGGTACTGTTGCTACCGAACCCCTTCGGGGCTCCATGTATAGCCTTGTTTGGGATACTCCACCCCTTTTTCGTTTATTACTTTCTGGTTTTAACACTGGGACATTGTATAATGCTGTGTCTCTTGACAGGTTCGGCGACAGAGGGGGATAACATACAAGACGCCAATGATGGTTACACGGTGGAATAATAGAAAAATCAACAACACTGGACCACACACAACATTAAGTCAGTCCTCACTCGGATATCACATCTGATCGAGTTGCAAGCTACTCCACTGGGAAAAGGAGCACAGCAAGCTACTGACGAGACAATTGTCCAGGACATAAATGCGAAATCATACGAAAATAGCACTTGCAAAAATAATCATTAACGATAATGGCACCTGCAGGATCCTGGCTCTGTACAGCACACAGAACTACGGAATACACTGCAAGCAGGGCCGCATCAAGGCACGCGGCAGCTGAACATACGACTACAGGGAGTGAGTCATGCATCAGGCCATTTACCAAGGAAAGACCTACAACAATTGGGATCGATTGCAAGACGACAAGAGATACCACAGTTTTGGGGAACGTATCTCAAGGACTATGAACACGCCTCAAGAGCACAACACCCACGAGAAAGAATGCAGAGTAAAAGGGTACTTTATCAGCAGGGAAGCCAACGATTTTCTCAACACTCGCAAATCATACTACAATCAAAAGAATGACTGACAACGGCACAGTCACGACAACGTCTAGGCACATGCAGCCGAGACAGAGTCACGTCGAGAAGGAACAATTCTCTCGACCAGTCAGAATCTTACGAAAAGGAATTCTCGGCCTGTGGGTCATTAGCCCACACACTTCCGCTGCGCACTCAATAATGCACGAAGGCATCAGGAAGATCCTCAGCCTTCACATCTCAGTATACACTAGGCGTCATCGCAATCCCAGAAAATCATAATGTAACACACCTCGAGCACTGATCCCGCGAGCAACCAAGCAGAAAAGGTCTAAGTGCAACGGAGGAGAGCAACAGCTTCAGCATAAAGCTCAAGGAAAAGTACTAATCTCGGTCTACCTTTACATCCTGCAAATGACAAATGAGCCTCACATCACATCGGTCGCTGGACACGACGCGACAACCCACGGTACGCAATGACTCTCGGCATAGAAATTAGGTCAAAAGCCATGCAACTGTAAAATAAGGGAATGATCAGGCTCGAATTAAGTTGTCCACACTTGAGCAGACACAGGACAAGGCGACACTGAAACGTCAATTCCAAGGCCAACCTGGCAAGGAGATCCACCAAACAACATGGGAAGCATCGAGCATACTAGCAGAAGCTCACCGAAAGGGGAAGAGACTAGTTCGCTCGAACAGCTTCTCAGTCAAAGGGGTCCAATCGAGCACTCTAACTTCAACAGAAGTGGAACACGTCAAGAGCTGACCAAATTTAAGCTGGGATGACCAAAACATCGTAACAACGTGCACGGCCATTAGCACAACTCGAATGGTCGACGACATCCTGAGTGATTGATAGAAGAATTTAACACCAGAAAATCCCAACCAGAAGGGAAATGCCAACAAGAATAACACTAAGGAATTCTTGAACAGCGTGACAGCATAAAGGATAGCCGTCCAGCAATAACACCGAACAATTTGTGAATCTGAAAAATTGGATATGGCAAGGAAAGAGTAGAATCAACTACTTCACCGAAAAATAAGAAGTACAATGTGGATTACTCCACAGGGCTGTCAACAATACAGGTGACAAGCCACTGGGCCACGCAAAGGAACAGACTTCCGAGGCGACTACAAATGATGAAATAGTCGAGCCACGTTAGCGTAGGATCCACCCACGAATCCTGCCAACGTCCACCTCATCCATCATTTCATCACATTCTATCCCATTCCGTCGTATCTCTACCTCGGTCATCTCGTCACGGTCTGTCACCCGACGTCAAGAAGAACAGAGGGAACAGAGAGACGAGGGAGAAATTGGAATGGGAGAAATGACAAGGACAGGAGAGGAGAAAACCACAATCACACAAATGGCATTACCATAGTGAACAGTTAACAAATAACTAAACCACATAATCCTAAATAACTGAGATAAACGAAACACAAATTAACTGATCGAAAACAACAACGCACCTTCAAAAGATAGGATGTCACTGCTCAGCATGAGGAAGCTGAGGCGCGGGTGAGTCCTGCTGAGGTTGTGGCGGCACAAGTTGGAACTGGAGCTATTGTGGCTGGGCCGACGAAAAAAATTACGCCGGTATCGATCTGTACGGGCAGTCTCGAACAATGTGACCCGGCTGATCACAACGGAAACAAACCACCAGCAAGGAACATGGTACACCCGGATGGCTACCACCACACCTCCAACACAATCTTGACTGACGGATAGCGGGTCCCTGAGACTTCTGAGAAGACGAAACAGACGATGGAACAGCACCGACAGAAGACTGTCGGGCAAGCCACTCCTCACGCCTCTTATTCTTAAATCTCCTGAACTTCTTGCCTTTGGACTTGGAAGAAGAAGCACCATCGGCAGCAGGAACGACGGAAGGAGCTCCGGGGATGCTCGGCAGATAAACCTGCTGCAACCGCTCGATCGACTGAGGGACTAGGTGATGCTGTACACCTGGCTGAGTAGACTCAACCTGGGTGTGAACCTGAGATATCACCTGCCCTACTCCGGGTGACAGATGAGACAGCAAGGCCTCATTCTGTGCTCCACTCTGATCACCAGGCACGCCTTCCTCAACTTGGGTGGGAGCCGCTGGAACTTGACTCGGCACAGGCGAATAAACCATCACAACCACCACCAGAGGAGAAGTACCACTTCCCTCCCTGGAAACATGCGCCTTCCGACGAGGCACCATCGAAACCTAAAAAGCACATATCGATGGAAATCATATCAACAAACATGGAAAACATCCTAAGCCAGCAGTAGACGACTCAAGTGGACTTTCTCTGGACTAACACTATGCAATTTCAATTCCTTATACAAGTCCTCAACGCTGCTCTGATACCAACTGTAACGACCCATAGCTCCGGGTATCGATAACCCGATAACATCGGATTACCACTACCAAGAACTGGGGATGCCACCCAAGAGACTGAACAGGAACAAAGCTAGCTAACGGCCATTTCCATTCAATTATGGCCCGTTAAACAATAAATAACAACGTATATAAATAGATAGCATATCTTAATTAATTAGTTCACTGGCAAATAACCATGCATCTCAACGGAACAACACGCATCTGATCATCTCCCCACAATGAAGTACGCAGACACATGTAAAACTATGAAGGATGAAGGGTGCATTAACCCTCTCTCCCTCTCTTTGCAATCAATCTTCCAGTGCTCTCTCTTCTCTCTTCTCTCTTCTCTCTTCTCGTTAAGCGCACGGTGCATAGCGAGATACACACACAGTCTACGCTTCCCGCATCATCTAGTGCTTGAACCCTAGAATGTAAGGTGTCCCCGTGTACCTCAGCCACCGGTTCCCGATGATGAACTGTTGCACGGTGAACTGAGCGGCCTCCCTCCTGCCGATCACCCTGTAGCCCGGCCACCTGACCCTCCTGGCCGTGTTCGACCCGGGGCCCCGGTTTCCGTACTCGGCGTAGTAGAGGGTATTGAGCGCGAAATCGCCATCCCACGGCATCCAGCCGTCCGGCTGGATGAGATCGCCGATGGTGGACTCCATGATCACCGTCCTGGAGAACTCCTTCCAGGGGCGGCCGAGGTAGCTACGGATCTTGAACCTGTCGGGGAACAGCCGCTGGTCGGGCACGATGCGGCAGTTCTGGATGACGATACCCGTGGTCTCGCGCTTGTTTGTGCGGCCGTGCGCCGTGACGGTGTTCTGCTGGTTGTCCATGGGGCGGCGGACGATGATGAGGCAGTTCTGGAGGACGGTGGCGGAGTCGCCGAAGATGAAGTCGATGGTGCCGGAGACGACGCAGTTGCGGTAGAACTGGCGGTGGGTCTGCGCGTAGAGCGTGTCCTGGTACCCGTCCATCCTGCAGTTGAAGAAGGCCGAGAAGTCGGACTGCACCCGCAGCGCCACCGCCTGGTGCTTCTCCGGCCCCGCCGTGTTCTGGAACCCCATCGACTTGGCTATGAACCCGTTCCCGATAGCCGCTGCAACCAGCAAACAGATCTTTAGACAACACGATTGCAAACAAAGGCAGAGAGGAAGGGGGGAGAGAGAGAGAGGACCGAAGGTGGCGGTCTGGAATGTGGGGGTGCCGTCGACAAAGTTCTTGCGGCCGGTGACGATGGATTTCCTGGGACCGTCACCGTACATGAGGACGTTGGCCATCTGCTTGGTGAGGATCACATTCTCGTCGTAGATGCCGGCCTTCACGTAGATGACGTAGCGGCCCCGGTAGGTCGCCGGCATGGCGTTGAGGGCGTCGTTGATGGTTTTGAAGTTGCCACTGCCGTCCTTGGCCACCACCACGTTGGGCCGCGCCCTACCCCCGCTTACCGCCGCCAACAGCCGCCGGTCCCCCTGGGAGAACCAGGTCGGGTAGCCGTCCTTGTCGAGGGTATGCACGTTGGTCTGGAGGAGGCGCCGGCCGCTCTCCGGGATGGTCTTCAGCGGGATCTGGAGGCCCTGCAGGCTCTGGAAGGTAGCGGCGACGTCGGTGATGATGGCGAGGGCGTTGCTAGTGAGCTGGGAGGCGTCCACGATGATCTTCTGCACCATGGTCTTAAGATCCGGCTGGTCGAGCCCGTCGAGGCAGGTCTGGTGGTAGGAGATGACGGCACTGAGCCAGGTCTTGACGTCGTCAACGCTGTCCTTGAGGGAGTTGACGTCGCTGGCGTTGACGCTGGAGATCGTGTCCTGCAGCTCGTCCACCGCGTCCTGCAGCAGCACCTTGCAGTCGGAGAGCGCCGCCTGCTGCATCTTGTCGTCGGTGGCGTTGCCGAACCCCTTGGCCTTGTCCATGGCGGAGAGGGACGCGTTCAGGGTGACCTCCATGGCGGCCTTCACGATGTCCTTGATGCTGACGGTTTTGTTGTCGCCGAGCACCGACCCGAGGCTCTTCTGGCAGGTCTCCTTGTAGTCGGTGGACGCGCACATGGCGGAGACGGTCCTGGAGGTGGTGATGGGCCCGCCGGAGCCATCGTCGGCGGTGGGCATGGCGAAGTCGTCGCCGACCTTCTTGCCGGACTTGCCCACGGTGACCGCGACGCCAACGATGGCCACCAGGAGCACCACGGAGACGGCCATTACGCCCACCTTCGACCCGGCCCCCATCTTTATTGGATTGAGATCAACACCGTGTACCACGCAGTTATTTGTTGTGTGAGGGGATCAGAGGAAGAGAAGAAGGGAATGAAGACGTAATGGAACCCCCCCTTATTCGTTGCCCATGGAGGGGAGGAACGCCTCCATGAAGGGGCAACCCCCTATCTATTTATATGTACTCTCCTTCCTCCTCCTCCTCCTCTTCTTCTTCTCCCCTGCATGGGAGGGGCATGTGGAAGCCCCGCCGGTCCTCCCCCTTCGCGCGAGGTGCGCCATTGCCCAGCCAAAAGCAGGCTAGCTGGTCTCTTCGTTCGGGAGGCGGAGAAAGCCCCGCCAGTCGTTCACAACCGGCGGGCGTTTCGCTCTCTGATCACCCCGTTCTTTCGCAGCGAAGACGTCCATGGCCATGCTATTTTTACTCTACAGATACAGGTACGTGGTGCCCGATGTGATTATAGCAAAGCCGTTGACTTGGCAGTGCCCTCATCGGGAACTCGGTCTTCATGCAAAAAAATCTGCAGTGCGTTACGTTTATTACCCTAATTACACCGCATGCATGTCGTTAATTTTTTTAAAAATTTTTTGTGACATGAATCCAGTGTCATTATATTTTAGAGTTAGGTTAAAGTCATCAAAAATTTATCTCGGAAGAAAAAAAATTACTCTCCACAACGTCCCAGTTTTTTCCTTAGATTTTGTGGGTGGGAGGATGGAGACTACACGTCTAAACAATTTCAAAATAAAAAAAATATTACACCACGTGCAATGTAATAAGCATTGCTCAAAAATATGCTGAGAGTTAACGTGAATGTGCTATCAGTCAATCTCGTAATTTTCGCTGTGAGGTTGTTTGAGATTTTAATTGGACATATTTTTAGTAGAAGGTTCTATTCACCCGCCCTCTAGAACCGTGTTCCTACACTACGGGACCCAACAATCCAGATTAGCAGGGACTTGAGGGAGATGTCACACGGTCAGATGGGGACCGTCAGGATCATAAACGGTCAAGGAGCTGCTATGTTTAGGATAGGCACATGATGAATTGAACGGTCCCTAGTGGGCCGTCTGGATGAGTGAATGGTCCTCAACAGATCATCCACTAAACAGGACGGTTAGTGGATGACCGTGGACGTAGATCAATGAAGGGGCCATTATTTGAAATGTAGATAGCCAGAAACCCGCTGTTTTGGGAATGTAAACGGCCCAATGGGAACCGTTACCTTGAAAAAGTACATTTTTTTAAATGCAATGCATGGTTTATTATGAGATGTATGATTAATGCAAATGGTTAAAATGCATGCAGGGAAAGCGCAGGACCCGGATCTCTTGCCTTTAGGTCCGAGCAGTGTACCTCGCACTGCCATACTTTCAGAGGGAGCACCTGGCAGCCATGGGCTTCGGGGAGTTCCTGAGCTTGGAGGTGACGCAGCTCGACACGGCGCTGCTCTACGCCCTGCACGACCGCTGGGATCCAGTAAGCTAGACGTTCCTCCTTCCATGGGGCCACATGGTCTCGACATTGGAGGATGTCATGCGCATCACCGGATTACACATGCACGGGCTGCCGGTCAGCAGGAGGACTTTCCCCGACTACCGGGAGCTGGCTCAGAGGTTGCTAGGCTTGGAGCTACTGCGACCAGAGTGGCAGTTGACTACACTGACGAGGGTGAGGCTGTAGGAGAGCCTCGGCCTATGAGGAGCAGGGATCGCCATGGGGGAGCTGTCGGAGCAGCACCTGCAGTGGCTTGTGGACCAGGTACGACCATGGGTAGCAGCTGCGGCGGGGCCAGAGGCGAACATGGTGCTGAGACACTTCCTGATGCTGCTATTCGGGAGGCTCCTCTTCGCCACCCGAGCGGATGTTGTCAGCTGTCGGCTACTTCATCTTCTCGAGGATGTCGACCGAGTTGGCAAGTATGCCTGGGGAGCGGCGGTCCTCGCCTTCCTCTTCGACACGCTGAGCTCTACCAGCCAACGAATAATGCTCGGTGGGTTCTCGCCCCTACTCTAGGTACGACTTAAGTTTCTAAAATGCTTATGCGATTGCTATATGAATTCTATATGCTGACCCTTGATGACATGCAATGCAGGTTTGGGCCTACGTGCACCTCCCTGGGTTGGGGAGAGGAGAGGAGACCTACCCAGACTGGCTGCCCATCGTGCGATAGTGGACAGCACCACGGGAGGTAGGATCCCTGCGACGCCAGGTCCGGGCAATCCAAGACGACCTAGACACACTACCTTATGCCTCGGTAAGATCTAAAACTCAAACTCTGTATAAAAATGCAACTATATGCTTATGCTGATGCACTTTGCCTATCTGATAGGTCCAGTGGACGCCCTACCAGAGTGAGGGGCACGAGGGCCAGCCATGGGTGGTGACGGCCCTAGCCTACGCCGGACCCGACATCTGGCTCCACTGCATGAATGTGGTGGAGCCCCTCTACCACCGGCTCGTGATGAGGATGATCGGTATCCATCAGGCAGCAGTGGAGTTCTTGATGCCCAAGAAGTCGAAGGAGTGGGTCGGCTGACATGCTCGAGGGCTGGCGATGGAGACGGACTAGACTACTCGAGCGGTCGAGCAGATCTAGGACTGGATGGGACTCGAGCGAGTGGTAGCCACCCGAGGAGAGAGCGAGGAGGCCTATCTGATGGCCTATGCCAGACGCTACAGGGACAAGGTCTTCCATGGCTCTCAACGACCGGTATGACTCTAAACTTTATGCTTTCTAATATGCTTTTATGGTTATGATGCACTGACATTTGACTTCCTATATGTAGCTCGACCCCCAGGGGCAGATCACCGAGCTCCAGGGCCTCCTCCACTCCACTGTCCCGGAGCGAGACGAGCTCCGACTGGTGTTGGACCTCCTGGTGAGTTTTACTGGACCTTAGACTTAATATGCATATGCTTATGCTATTGACTGACCTGGACTTCTAAAATGCAGTGAGCCGAGGGAGCCCAACGTCAGGGAGCTGACGCTCCTTCCTCCTCCTCCCAGACACCTGCGGATCATGCCGAGCGAGACGTGGAGTTCAGCAGGATGGTGGCACGGGCCGAGGCATCCGAGGCTGCACTTGCCGAGAGGGTAAGTAGACACTGCGCTTTCCCAGTTGGTCATGATTATGCAATGCAATTGACTAACCATGATGCGTGTACATGCAGACGATCGAGCTGACCCGGCTTAGAGAGGAGACAGAGCGGAGCCGTTCGACAGATGCAGTCGAGATGGCGCTCCTCCGCGTAGAGTTAGAGTGACTCTGGGCTGGTGCTGCAGATATGGAGTGCTACCGAGCCGAGGCGGAGCCAGCCCAGCTCCAGGTGGTGAGGCTGGAGGGTGCGGTGGAGACCTATGAGCGAATGAGCTGGAGGTCAGAGCGCAGCGTAGCTCCGAGCGGTATGCACAGTACACATGGTTCATTCAGGGGGGACTTCACGAGTTCCTCCGGCTGTCGGAGGAGTGGCGTCGACCCCCCCGCGAGGAGACGAGCTCAGCGATGGCTTCTCCATCGAAGAGGCATGAGGGGACGGGGGACAGCGGAGGCCCTGAGGGACAGGCCTAATGTACTTATGTGACTCGTGTACCTATGGATGTTTATGGTATGATAGTGATATTACATGCTTTTGGTCTTGATTTTCCTTTTGCAAATGAATGCGTGGATGAATGAATGTATGAATGAAATCAAATGCTTGACACTGACTGACTAACAACGAACCCTCGACTGACACGAGAGAGTGGGGAGAGAGAGACGAAAGACTTGAGTGAAATGGTGCAAAAAGAAGGGACGATCATGAACAATCAACGATCAAGCATCAAGGAGCAAGGACGCGCTAAGGAGATTTGTGTGTGTGTTTGCTAGGCTCACACCGAGGGCATGCCACATGGTCATCCCTCACATGGTGTCTAGCCCAAACACCCATCTTCGGGAGATTTGTGTGTGTGTTTGCTAGGCTCACGCCGAGGGCATGCCGCATGGGCATCCCTCATACGACGTGTAGCCTAGACACCCACCTCCGAAAAGGTGGCCCCAAGTGATAATGAACGTATGTCATCTCGATAATCATGCATGACCCTAGATCTTACTTGGTGAAAGTACTCTGCCCGGGTCCTATCTCGATAGTCGTGCATGACCCTGATGTCGCTTGGTGAAAGCACTCTGCCTGAGCCCTGCCTCGATGGTCATACGCCCCCAGATGCCGCTCTACGTGAACACCTGGCTCGGCCCTACCCTGGCGTTCGTGCATGGCCCAGATGCCGCTTTATGAGAGCTCCCCTTCCAATCCCTACCTCGATAGTCGTGCATGACCCTGATGTCGCTTGGTGAAAGCACTCTACCCGAGCCCTGCCTAGATGGTCATGCGCCCCTAGACACTGCTCTACGGGAACACCCGGCTCGGCCCTGCCCTAGCGTTTGTGCATGACCCAGATGCCACTTCATGAGAGCGCCCCTACCAGTCCCTGCCTCGATAGTCATGCATGACCCTGATGTCGCTTGGTGAAAGCACTCTACCCGAGCCCTGCCTCGATGGTCATGCGCCCCCAGACGCCACTCTACGAGAACACCCAGCTCGGCCCTGCTCTGGTGTTGGTGCATGACCCAGATGCCGCTTCATGAGAGCGCCCCTACCAGTCCCTACCTCGATAGTCGTGCACTGTTAGTCGTCACTCGATCGAGACACCCTGCCAGATCTCTGCCTCGACATTCATACATGACATAGACATAGCTTGATGAGAACACCCTGCCTAGTCTCTTCCTCGGAGTTCGTACACGACACGGACATCACTCGATCGAGGCACCCTGTCCAGTCTTTGTCCCAATGGTCGCGCACCATCAGACGCAGCTCAGTCGAGGCGCCCAGCATGGTTCCCCGCCTCGATGACCACGTGCCACTTTGGTGTCACCTCGATAAGTGTGCCCTCAGTGCTGTTACCTGGACAATGGACATACTTCACAAGTCCCAGCGTAAGATGAAGCGTCAAGCCCCAGCCACAACGGTGCCCCCGGCACTCAACTACCAAGCACTCCAGTGACAACGGTGCCCCCGGCACCCGACTGTCATCAACTACAGTCATAACGGTGCCCCCCCGGCACCTGACTGCCAGCCACTTCAGTCACAACGGTGGCCCGACACCCGACTATCGAGCACTCCAGCCACAATGGTGCCCCCAACACCCGACTGTCAAGCACTTAGTCACAACGGTGCCCCCGGCAGCAGACTGCCAAGCACTCCAACCACAATGATGCCCCCGACACCCGACTGCTAGCCACTTTAGTCACAATGGTGCCCCCGGCACCCGACTGTCGGGCACTTCAGCAACAACGGTGCCCCCGGCACCTGACTGTCAAGCACTCAGTCACAATGGTGCCCCCGGCACCCGACTACCAAGCACTCCAGCCACAATGGTGCCCCCGGCACCCGACTATCAAGCACTCTAGCCACAACGGTGCCCCCGGCACCCAACTGTCAACCACTTCAGTCACAACAGTGCTCCCGGCACCTGACTGTCGGGCACTTCAGCAACAACGGTGCCCCCGGCACCCGACTGTCAAGCACTCAGTCACAACGGTGCCCCCGGCACCCGACTACGGAGCACTCCAGCCACAATGGTGCCCCCGGCACCCGACTGTCAAGCACTCCAGCCACAACGGTGCCCCCGGCACCCAACTGTCAACCACTTCAGTCACAACAGTGCTCCCGGCACCTGACTACCAACTACACCAATCACATCGAGATCCGCAACGCCAGATCGCTCAACAACTCCAGTCCCACCGGGGCCCACGGCACCCGACAATCCTGAGCTCAATGACTTTTGGTCACTCCAGTCATGGCGATGCTCACGCCGTTCGACCACTCAAGTCTCAACAGTGCCCAGCCGCTCCAGTGACGTGGTGACGCCCAACTACCCCAGCACAATGGTGCCTACGGCACCCTAATACTCCAACCTCGACATTGTCTCATGACAGGAAGACATTATGGCACCCCTCAGCTGGCACCAAGCTAAGTCACAGGTCCTCTTACGGACTCTACATGTGAATATAGAATTACCCACATAATAATGCAATGATCCGGGGACCGTCACAAATGACAGAATTGTCCCGCGGATTGCAAGCACTTGTAATCGGGCTCTCATGCCCCTATATAAATGCCCTTCACTGCATCTAAGTCATGTAATCCAGTTAGGGAGTGGATCCCCCTCCTCGCTAGGACTAGTCTCCTTGCCCCCAGCTATCTCTGATGTGTTGTTGTTGCCCTATCATTGTTGCATGGACTAAGCCCTCCTGACGTCACGGCATCCAAGGTCCCTAACTCTCTCTTCGGCAGTAGAAACAAAGGTGTTCGGGCTCCACCCAATGTAAAATAAACACCGACTGCTTGCGGTCGGTGGGGAAAGACGTCCAGTACATGACTCCTCATAGTCGCCTGCGCACTCGTACCTGCAGAACCCCCTTCTCTCCATGTGTCGCCCATCTCCCGAGCACACGTGCTGCGTCCCGGCGACGCATCCCTACTAAAACATTTGGTTCCATAGGTGATTATCGAGAAATCGACTAGCACGCTTGCATTCCATCTAGCCATCCCTGTTCCAGTTTTCTAGAACGATTAACCATACGCCACTCCCTCTAGTGCGATCCTATCATTCTTTCAACCTTCATTTCAATACCCCTGGAATTCCCACGTGCTAAGTCGACCTATCTCGGCCTTTAGTAAAAGGCGAGTGTTTGCCCCCGTCGTGAGGAAAAGAACCGAAAATTTAAAGGGTCAAAATAATTCGCTGGTTGATAAACTCATCATGTTTGAAAAAGAAAAACATGTGGTTATTGATGACTTTGAAAACATTCATGCTATGGAACAAGAGATTGCAAGTTATAAAATCATTAATTCTCTCTTGAATGATAAACTTGCATTGTGTGAGGGAGAAGTTGCTAAGTCTGAATTACATATTTTGTCATTGAAAAATAAAATTAAGAGCTTGAGTGAGTCTTTGTGCTTGTGTGTTAAAGAAAATGAGAAACAGAAAAATGTCATTGATTATTCTTGTGTGCATGCAAAACCCTCGTCTGTTAAATATGGTCATGCATCAAGAAAAAGAATGAACGTCTCATGTTTTTACTGTGGTAAACATGGTCATGATATGTATGACTGCTTCTTGATGAAATCTGATGATAATGTGGCATTGAAATCAAGAATGAAAGTAGATGTTGGTTCTAAAAATCTTGAGAAACACATAAATAAAAGATTCAACACTCATTGCTTTTATTGTGGGTTACATGGTCATATTGTTGAAAATTATGTCAAAAAGAAAAATGATGATGAATGATCTATCAAAAAGAATTTTTCTTGTCATTATTGTGGTGGAGTTGGACACATAATGAATAAATGTTTGTTTGCGACCGCGGGAAATTTTCCTTCATGGTTCTTTTTCTCACGACGGGGGTGTACACTCACCTTTTACGGAAGTTCGAGATAGGTCGACTTAGCACGCGGGGATTCCACGGGTATTGAAATGAAGGTTGAAGGAGCGATAGGAATGCACTGGGGGGAGTGGCGTATGGTTAATCATTCTGGAAAACTGGAACAGGGATGGCTGGATGGAATGCGGGCGTGCTAGTTGATTGCTCGACGATCACATGTGGAACCAAATGTTTAACTGGGGATGCGTCGCCAGGACGCGGCACGTGTGCTCGGGAGATGGGCGACACGTGGAGAGAAGGAGGTTCCGCAGGTACGAGTGCGCAGGCGACTGTGGGGAGTCGTGTACTGGACGTCTTTCCCCACCGACCGCAAGCAGTCGGTGTTTATTTTACATCGGGCGGAGCCCGAACACCTTTGTTTCTACTGCCGAAGAAGAGTCAGGGACCCTGGACGCCGCGACGTCGGGAGGGCTTAGTCCGTGCGACAGCGACAGGGTAACAGCAACACAACAGGGACAAGTGGGGGTAGAAAGACTGGTTCCGGTGAGGAGGGGGATCCTCTCCCCGACTGGATTACATGACCTGTATGCCATGAAAGGCATTAATATGGGGGAGTGAGAGCCCAATTACAAGTGCTTGCAAGCCGCGGGGCAATTCCGTCATTTGTGACGGTCCCCGGGTCATTGCGTTATTGTGTGGGTAGTTCCTTATTCACACGTAGAGTCCGTAAGAGGACCTGTGACTCAGTAGGGTGCCGCCCGAAGGGAGCCACAATGTCTTCCCGTTAGAAGGCAGTGTCAAGGTCGGGGCAGTAGGGGTGCCGTAGGCACCATTGTGCTGGAGCAGTAGGGCGTCACCAAGGCCGAGGTGACCGAATGACGTAGGCATCACTTGTCACTGGGGCGGCCGGGCGCTGTTGGGACTGGAGCGGTTAGACGGCGTGAGTATCGCCAGGACTGGAGCGACCAAAAGCCGTTGAGCTCGGAATTGTCGGGTGCCGTGGGCCCCGGTGGGATTGGAGTTGTTGAGTGATTGGGCGTCGCGGATCCCGATGTGATTGGAGTAGCTGGAAGTCGGGCACCGGGGGCGCCGCTGTGACTGAGGCAGCTGAGTAGTCAGGCGCAACGGGCCCCGATGTGGCTGGCAGTCAGGTGCCGGGGCCACCGTTGTGACTGAGTTGTTGAGTGATCGGGTGCCGGGGGCCCCGATGTGACCGGAGTGACTGGCAGTCGGGTGCCGGGGGCACCGTTGTGGCTGGAGTGACTGGCAGTCGGGTGCCGGGGGCGCCGTTGTGACTGAAAGAGTTGAGCATCGTGAGACCTCGACGGTCGTGCTCGGGGCCCGTTGACAGAGGCAGGGGCTTGATGCTTCATCTTGCTCCGAGACTTGTAAAGCATGCCCATTGTCCGGGTAACAGCACTAAGGGTACGCTTATCGAGGTGATCTGAAAGTGGCACACAATCATCGAGGTGGGGAACCAGGCTAGGTGCCTCAATTGAGCCATGTCTGATGGCATGCGACCATTGGGACCGAGACTGGGCAAGGTGCTCTCGTCAAGTAATGGTTACGTCGTGCACAATTGTCGAGGCAGAGATCAGGCAGGGTGCCTCAATCGGGCAATGTTTGATGGTGCACAATCATTGAGGCAAAGACTGGGTAGGGCGCCTCTACGAAGCAGCATCAGAGGTCATGCGCGAATGTCGAGGTAGGGCGGAGCAGGGTATTGCCGTCGAGCAACGTCTCGAGGCACATGATTATCGAGACAGGGCTCAGGCAGAGTGCTTCCACTAAGCGGCATCAGGGTCGTGCACGAATATCTAGATGGGACTCGGGCAGAGTGCTTTCACCAAGTAAGATCTGGAGTCATACACGATTGTCGAGATGACATACATTCATCAAACAGGGGGCCACCTTTTAGGAGGTCGGTGTTTGGGCTAGACACTGTATAAGGGATAACCATGCAGCATGCCCTCGACGTAAGCCTAGCAAACACACACACAAATCTCCTTGGTGTTTGGGCTAGACGCCGTAACAGGGATGATCATGTGACATGCCCTCAGCGTAAGCCTAGCAAACACACACAAATCTCCTTAGCACGCCATTGTAGTCCGGGTCTGAGCTCCTTGCATTGATGCTTGATTCCTTTCTCCATTGGGCATCCAAATGGGGGATTTTATAGTGGAAGGTGAAGGGTCAGGGGGGTTTAGGCGGACTAGGTTGAGGGGTTGAACCTGGTCTGAGTAAACCCTTGGAAAAGTGTTACGGAGTGGGGGAGGGAGGGTTTAGGCGGACCAGCCCAAACCCCCCCACCCTCTCTCTCCTCTCACTCTCGCGCTCTCACTCTTTCTCTCCCGTTCTCTCTCGTTCTCTCACCCTCTCAGCTTCGGCTGCAGACGGAGATGATCGTGGGCGAGGTGACGACGCCGAGAAGCTGTAGAGACGCGTGGTGGAGCGAGGATCGGTGCGATTTTGGCGCGATCCCGAACGATGGATTCAAAGTCGGCAGTTCGGTTCGCGTTGTGATTTTTGGCGCGGTGTAGTTGATTCGGCACTCGGTTTCTTCGGTGGAGGTAGGGAGATGGATGGCTACTTCGTTCTGTACGTTTTCCCTACTCCTATGCGCAGTTTGGTACTCGATCAGGGGAGATCAGGCCGGTTTAGTGAAAATTGTAGTTTTTGGGGTTTGTAGGGTTCGCTAGAAAATGGCAACCATTCTTACCTTAATTAGTGTCAAAATGACCGTTGGGATGTCAGGATCCCATTCCCGTAAGTTTTGTGTCGATCGATTGTCATTTGGGGCCAGTAGGAGTCCGGGAACTCTAGTGACTCATTTAGGGTCGATTCGTCGGAATCGTCCCGATTTCACGATTTAACACTTACATGCGGTGTTTTTAGCTCCCAGGAGTGTTGTATCATCGTGTGGCTTTGTTTCCCCTACACTTCAGCGTGAATGGGGTGTGGAACTGGCTGATTCGACCATTCCCCTATTTTGCTCGCCAATTTTGTGTAATGGTCATTCCAGAGACCGTCACACTGTGTGACAGTCCCATGATAGACTGCCACAACTGTTGGTCGTTTCACGTTCTTCGAGACTAGGTTGGTGTAACAGACAAGTATAGGACCGTCACATGGCTGTAATGCGCCTATGGTGGTGCGTTACACACTTGGTATGACGGACCAGCATAGGACCGTCACATGGTTATAACTCCCCTATGGTGGTGCGTTGCGTGTTGTGGTTTCTGAGGATTGTGGCTGTAAGTTCCTCGACAACTGTGTCTGCCTTGAAGACCGGGTCAGTCAGTTAGCCCTGACGGACCCCCCCTTGTGCATCATGTTGTGTAACGCCCCTAGCCTGGTGCGCTACGTTGCCCGTGTTAGGCTGTCAGGCCCGTTGGCCCTGACGCCCCTGTCTGGGTGCGTTAGGTGGTGTAGCGTGTCTGGCTTGGTGCGTTACGTGGTTCGAGTTCTAGTTTTAGGGCTGTTTGCCCTGACGCCCCTACCCTGGTGCGTCAGAGTAGTGTAACGCCCCTATAGAGGTGCGTTACAGTCCTGTTGTGGCCGTGATGGTCGTTGTTTGGTTCTGTGTCTGTTCGTCTGTTGGTCTGTCTTAGGTTTGTGTTCTAGGGCGGTGTCTGTGTGTCAGTGGTTTCTGGATCGGTCGGTTCAGATGGCTGGGTGTGGTCTTTTCCTTGACTGCGACAGTTCCCTAACGATTTGATCTAGAACTACCAGTGTCCTTGACTCCGGTCTTGTAGCGGCTTTCCTTGACTGCCAGGTTCGCCTAGCAGTTGAGTGATAGTTCGCTCTGCCCAGAGTGTAGTCGTTGTCCACCGCTCCAGTTTCTGCTTATGTTGGCTTGATCTCGTGATTTGTCCGTGACCCGTGGGTGTCTGTTGACATCTTATGAGGGTAGTGACCATGATGGGACGGCCAAGAATGTTTGTGCATGCAGTGTGCGTGTGTCTATGTGTATGTGTTGTGTCGGGTTTCTGTCGACCCAGTGAGACCAGGTGTTGACATGTGACCTTGTGTGTGTCTCGACAGCTTTGTCCAATTCGAGACATGGTTCTGGTTGTAGTGAGGTATCATCTTACCTCGTTTTGCATGTCCAGATGTGCTGAGGTCTCTTGGTGTCCCCTCGGGTCTCCGTGAGTCATTTCCTGTGGAGCGTTGTTTCCTCTGGCTTAGGTTTAGACTGATTCGGCGACTTGTTCCGCTGTTAATGATGATCTTGCCTTCGAGTCGCCTAACTTAAGGATCGTTACGTGAGTAGGTCTAGTTGCCTTGTCTTGAGTTGTCGGTAGTGGCTGTGCTGCCATTGGTGGTTTGAAGTACGTATGACAGCGCTCTCTTGCCTGTCTGTACTTTCACACCCGTGTTTTGTGTCTCCGTGTCTTGTGAGCCTCCACTAGTCGTAGTCTTACGTCATGCTTCGGTGTGATGGCTCTTGTAGCGGGGCACTTTCCCAGTTTATGGTTCTTAGGCTAGTTCTGTGGGCCCCCGGTCCAACCGTAGCATCCTTCGGAGGGGGAATACTAGCTAGAGACCTAGCTTAGGCAGTGGGCCAGTGTGTGCACACATGGTCAGGGACTTTGGACTTGCGTCATCAGACATGACCCTGACTAGTCACTCGTGTTATGGTACTATTCTAGTTCTAGCAGTCTCTTTGTCTCGGCCTAGTCCTTGTGGTAGGTGACATGGACAAGACGCTAGTAGGCACAGCATAAGACATAAATGGACGCAGCTGGCTGTTCTTCTGGTGGTGAGGCACTCTAGTCAAATGGCATGTGACTCCTCGCAGTTCTCTTTGCGTTTCTTGTGCGTCTTGACCTTTCTTGGCTGGCCTTCTCTTGGCTTTTCTCGAGGTCATTGTCTATCCCCTGCACGACATTCCGGTCATGTATGGGGCAGTGTGCACGACATTCTAGTCGTGCTGTTTGTCACCTGCCTAGGTTTTCCTAGGTTTTTCTTATTGTTCTTGCAGGTCTTCGTTCTAGGCCTGGCATCTTGTCGGCAGATCGGCAACTCCTGACTTCGTCAGATCAGAGTCTGCCCTTCTGTCATTGCTTGGAGTAGTTTGAGAGTCGAGGTTAGTTTGGTAGTTGCACCTATTCAGTACGGCTCTTTCCCTTTCCTTTTTAGCTCCCCCAGCTCTTAGCTTGCTCCCTACTCTTGCACCCCTTTTCTTTATAGCTTTGTAGTTTAATTTTCCTGCTTTACTACACATGTTGCTTACTTGTTGTTTACCTGTTGTTTTAGCATGTTTTATGTGACCTTATCCAACAGAAGATAAGAACAACAGGCGAAGCGTTCGGACTTAGGACTCTGGAGGATATAACGGATTGGAACAAGGGCATTATAGTGAACATATAACGGATAGAAGATGATCCGCTATGCAATGAAGACGTTTAGGGAGACGGTGGCTGGGACGACGAGGAAGTCGGTGGATGAGGTGATAGACTCGACCTTAGGGGGGCTATAACGGACCAGGTGAGGTGCGTTATGTGATATTATGACGGATGAATAAAGGTCCGTTAAGTAGCAGAGACGCTAGATGAGATGGAAGGAAAGACGGTGGGAAAGACGGTGGATGAGATGGAAGCCTCTAATTCTGAAAGAAGGTAACGGACCATGCTGAGGGTGTTATATGATTTGAATAATGGATGGATACAGATCCGTTACACAATAGAGACGCAACATGAGACGGTGAGTAAGATGGTGAAAGGACTATAACGGACCTTCTTAGGGGCATTATATGACTATAACGTGCCAGTCATGATGCGTTATAGACAAAAGGGTGATAAATTACACGGAAGTGCTTGCCTAGCAATAAAACTAGGATAAGACCCAACCAAGGAGGGTGATGACCCATGAAAGAGACCTCTAACTGACCAAGAAGACTCGACAAGGATGAACAGCTTAGCGCATCACTAAAATATGTAAGGAGATGACCCAACTAATTGGTCATAAAATGGGTGTCAACACCCCTTCCTCCAGAGGCTCGTCCATCGACCCGGGAGTACTGGAAGTCTCCGCGGCCGCCTCCTGCCACAGAACTTCAAATAAAGACGCTAGTTTGTCCAAGCCCGTGTGGACTCCTTCCGATCCACCGACCGATAGGCCCGGGGTGGCGACCTCTGCAACCTTCAGTGGGGGCAGCTCCTGAAAGTCAACAAGCAGCAGAAACAAGATCAGTGGATGATCACGGGAGGAAGCCCTACATGAATGGGCTCACACTTACAGGGGGCGGCTCAAGGGGTCCGGACTCCTCAGGCATGCCTTCCCCTGAAGCCACCTTGTCAGAAGAATAATCATAATCCGCCTTCTTGCTCGACGAGGATGCGGTCCAAGTAGGCACTTCCCTCACCTGCGTGGGAGCTTCCCTCGCGGGGTCGATAGCCGGCGCATCCTCGCGCGAGCTTGGCAACGGGGAGGTCCCAGACCTTGGCCTCCTCCTCACATAGACGCGATTCTCTGGGCGAACTCTGAGGTGCACCTTCGGCTCAGTGATCGCCGCGTCAGGGCCTACCAAATAGAACGAGATTCGGATCGAGTTGGAGCTAGAGAGTCCCCGAAGGATCAAGGAAGGTATTTGGGATGACAGAGATGATTACCCCCTCTGACTTCTATGGCAGGAGGCAGCTCGTGGCTGGTCTCCTCGGCAAGAGCTGCGGCCTCGGGAACTGCAGCCTCGCTCGCAGCAGGGGATGGCATAGGAGCTGACTCCTCCGCACCGGCTGAAAGGGAGAAACACGTGTGTTATGCATGCATAGAGGCCCTACCCTGGGAGGTGGATGAATCCTAAAGAATACCGGTGCCCTGGGAACCTCACCTATGGAGCGACCCGTTTCAGTCCGGGCCATAGCAAACTCCACGAAGGAGGGGATTGAAGGTAGAGGGGGAGCTGAAGCGGTCAGAACGGCCTCCATCCTCCTTCGCTCCACCTCCTGTCGCCCAGCTATTTTGGTAGCCGCCAGTGCTTTCACTACGGGTGACTCTGCCTGAGATTCATCGATGACCTTTGGCGGGGGAGTTGGGGTGGACGGCGGCCCCGCCGCCACCATGGCTTCACCTACGTCGGGGGTCGGCATGGGCACTGGCTCCTCCCTAGCTGCTGAACAAGAGAAAGAGAAGAAGAGAAAGAAAAGAGAAAAGCACCCAGGTGTAAGCGGCCCGTTCTGAGATAAAAGTAAATCCTGAAAGACGTCAATGGCTCGGGAATGTAACCTACAGATCGACTCGGCTCGGCCCGAGCAATGCCAGATTCTTCAAAGGGGAAGATGTGCGGCACCGGAGATCTACTCACTGAAGCCTCCGCCATCCTCCATTTGGCTTCCTGCCACTCGGCCACTTTGGCGGCGGCCAGCCTCTCCTTCACAGGCGACCTTGCCCGAGATCCTGCCCCGACCTTGGGCGGGGGAATCGGGGTGGAAGCTATCTCCGCCCCAACCGTAGGCTCGTCTGCTTCTGGGATGGCACATAGGCTGGCTCCTCCATAGCGGCTAAAAAAAAAAAAGAGAAGAAAAAAAGAGATGCTCAGGTACGAAGTCTTTACACTGAAGTGGAGGCAAATTCTGGAAGACGCCCATGATGGAGGAACCTCACCTACGGGCTGGCTCGGCTCAATCGGGGCAGCTTCAAATTCCTCGAACGTCAGGACCGGAGGTGTTTGGGGAATGGTCTTTGCAGCCTGGACAGCCTCTGTCTTCCGTCGCTTGGCCTCCCGTCGCCCCGTAGCCTTGGCCTCGTCTAAGGACTTCTTCGTAGGTGATTTTGCCCTGGACCTCTTTGCAGGCGGGGGCAGGGGAGTTGTAGTTGGGGCCGGAGGTGCCACCTCAAAGTAATCCAACTTCTCTGCCTGTCGGAGAAGATTACAATATGTCACCATTTGAGTGCTGTCCGGGTGGTTTGTGAAAAAAGAAGAAGACAAGAAGAGCAAAGGGGCTAATTAGCACTTGATATCCTGAGAAGGACAGCGATGAAGAATGCAAGCAAGAGAGCATCAAGTACCATTGGGGCCAGTGTAAAGCCGAAGAGTTATCGGCCAATAACCGAGCGATGGCTCTTTGTCCCGGTGAGCTTCCTCCTGCACCCGCTAGCACACGTCCCCAATCTTCAAGCAGTAGTCGACGAGGGCGGCCAAATCCACATGCTTCTTGGCGGACAAGTGGCAGAATAAGTTAAAGTGGTCCGTTCCCCATCCTTCGGCGTAGTAGTAGGAATTGTGTAGGACGTAGATTTCTTAGAGAAGGGGACACAAGCTCTCCACATGTCTAGGGCATCCTCAGAGTGAAGTGGTATATAAAAAGGTCATCTCTTCTGCAATTTGTGTAGAATGGAGTAGAAGATCCCTAGAAGGCAGAGAGCGAAGAGAATACATCTGAGATCTAGAAGAAGAAGAAGAAGAAGAAGAAGAAGAAGAAGAAGAAGAAGTGCATAGTAGAGAAAAGAAAGAGGAGAGTTCCATAGAGAGAAAGAAAGAGTGAGCAGTAGAGAGAAGGAATCAGAGAGCTAAAGTAGAAGAAGAAGAAGGAGATCAGAGAAAGAGAGTGACTGAAGAGGAGCTCAGTCTATACTGGACTATGGATCAAATCCAGGTCAGTCAGCTCATCAAGAGCTATAGTTGTGCTTTATCATTTGCAGCTTTCCGATTGCTGTGTTTTTCCCATTCTTATTTTTTCTTTTCATCCTTTCATCAAGTTGTTTGTCAGCGGAGTAAGCTGTGAGGCTCAGTGGGCAGAGGAGGATTCCTCTGGATGGGTGAAGCTGTAATCCCCAGTGGGCAGAGGTGTGGTATCCTCTGGACAACAAGCTATGTTGCTCAGTGGTTTGTAGGCAAGCTATGGTGCCAAGCGGACGCAAGCTGTGCTGCGCAGCAGTGAAGCCACACTTGGGTTGAGTGCGGGGTGGACGTAGGTCTGGAGAACCGAACCACCTAAAAGCTCCTTGTGCACTGTGGTGTGATTGTATTACTTGTTTCTCGCTAGATGAATGTTTAGGCTGTTCAACCTGTTCTTCCTACTTAGCTAGCTGGTCATGTGCACATCAACCTTTTGAGTTCTGTTGAGTGGGTTAGAAGTCAGCTCTTTAGTTGTCTTGGTTGCCCTGTGTGATTTAGATCGCCAACTCTCCATCTGTTCAACATTGGGAGTTCCCATGTTGTTCTAGTTATTTACCCAGAGAACTTCTAAGCCATCATTTCTCAACAGGTTTTCATTGGGTCTGATTAGTTCATTTTAATTCTGCATCGTTGATAGTTAGACAAAATTTTAATAGGTCAAGGCTTTTTCGAGAAGGATTCATTCACCCCCCCCTCTGAATCCGGCGAACCCAAACATACAAAGTGATGCCCCCATTACTAGGCATAAGTCCTAGGAAAATATCGTGTCATAGGCTAAGTCCAAGGTTTAAGGACCCATACCCATGAACTAGGAAAGAAATTTCCCAACCTATGTGAGATTGGGTAGAGCCGGGATGAGATAGTTATTTAGAAATTATCTCTAGATTAATTCCCATCAATTCCATAGGAAATAATTGATTGTTTATTTTCTCATGCACCTCACTCTCGCAATGGCTGCTAACCACGCTAACTGGGAAGCTATGCAACAAACCGTTTCGGGTCTCACGCAGGCCCTCCAAATCGTGGCTCAAGCTGGCACGCAGGCTGGCCCCAGGGATCTCCATCACAATTTGCAGAGTATGAATCCTCCGCTGTTCTCAAGATCCTCTAACCCTGACAAGGCGAAGAATTGGATCGGCAAGATGGAATGGATCTTCAACATTATGCAATGCTCAAACCAAGAGAAAGTCCTCCTAGCCACTTTTCAACTTAACAAAGATGCGCGTACATGGTGGAAGGCCACTTCGGCCCATCTATAAAATGGACAAATTACCTAGGAGGAGTTTTTAGAGCTCTTCTGTGCAAAATATTTCTCTGACCATATCAAGGAGAGGAAGGCTGTGGAATTTGCCTCCCTTCGACAAGGAATGATGTCCGTAGCAGAGTATGAGCTACAATTTACAAGGCTGGCGCTGTATGCTCTGCATCTTATCAGTATGGAGATCTTGAAGGTAAATCACTTTATGGATGGCTTAAGGCCCGTCTTTATTCAGCAACTTGGGCCTCAAAATATCCACACATATACGGAGATGGTCCATAGAGCCCACTTATGTGAAAGGACCCTTGAGAAGGTCTAAAAATTCAAAAGTAAGTGAGTAGAAGCTAGCTGGAAATTGGATAAGGGAAGGAAGGAAGAAAAGTTCATCATCACGGGCACTTACAAATCCCATGACAATAAGAAGAGGTCCCGTAATGGGAATGGCAACAACAATAACAAAAATAAGAAGGTAAAGGAGGAGGAGAAGCAAGTCATGATGGCTTGCTCATTTTGTGAAAAAATCAGCCATTCGGTTGAGGAATGTTGGAAGCACTTGGGAGCTTGTTTATGCTATGGGAGCCAAGAGCATTGCATGCTCGATTGCCCGCTCATGAAAGACCAACCTTCTAACGGTGAGCGTAGGCTATAGTCTTACCTTAATGTCGTGCTGGATGAGGAAGTGCCCAAGGACAATGGCTTGATGGAAGGTACCATTCAAATTTATTCGCATCCTGCTTTCGTGTTATTTGATACTGGTGCCTCTCATTCCTTTATATCTACTTTTTTTACAAAAATCCTACCAATTTCACATGTTCCTCTACCTTCGGACCTAGCTATCACAATACCCTTAGGTCCTAGAACTAAACTTATAACCCACTACCCAAATAGTGAGGTAACCATTGAAGGCCACAATCTTCCTGCAAATCTCGTAGGCCTTGATATGCAAGGGTACGATACTATTTTAAGCGTAGATTAGCTTGTTGATCACTATGCCAATATCAACTGTCACAATAGAAGAATTTCTTTTCACAAATCGGATCTTCCACGATTTTCTTTCCTTGGCATCAAATATAAAAAACATCATGTCCTCATTTCTTCTCTTCAGGCCTGCAATGTCACGCCCCAAGCCTTTAATTACAGCGGAAGACTAGCCTGGGGGAAACGTGTACAACCGACATGGTAAGCCTCTTGCAAGCAAGAAATAATCAGAGCACAAGACAATCACACATGAAGATGCAATTGCACAAGTATTTACTTCAACTCCATCTTTATTCCATTAATAATCAACATTCAAATACATCAACTATTTCAACTTCCTTTGTGGGGACCCATTAGGAGAGTTTGTAGGCCATTTGGGCCACTTCCACAGGCTGGAGGAATGGAGAAGATGATGCCCGTTCGGGGAGCTTGTAACGATCGTTCCAGTGGCCGTTACGCTTCCTGACACGCCACTAATGGCCCGTCAGAGAAACCAAAGTTAGAAATGCTATTTTTGGTTTTTTCCTATATTTGATTTTTTATGCTTTTGACTTATGATAAATGCAATGATGTGATGACTGACCTTATGCTCTACATGTGTAAGGGAAAAGAAGGAACCGAATATCATGGCTTCAACTGCGAGCGGTGTACCAAGCGCTGCCCGAGTATCAGAGAGAGAGATTGGCTGCTATGGGCTTCGAGGAAGTGCTCAACATAGAGGTGACCAGGCTTGACGCTCCTCTGCTGTACGCTTTGCACGAGAGATGGGATCCAATCAGTAGGGCTTTCATCTTCCCATGGGGGCACATGATCCCAACACTAGAAGACGTGGCGAGGATCACAGGATTAAGAGTGCATGTGAAAGCAATGACTGAATGGACATACGGTGACTACCACGAGCTAGCCCAGGAGCTGCTGGGGCTGGACTTGATGAGGCCGGGGCATCCATCATCCTAGTTGTCAGGGGCGAGACTCCAGGAGAGCCTGGGGCTTCGAGGTGCAGCGATTGCAGTGGGTGAGCTACCGGAGCAGCACATCGACTGAGTGATCGAGCAGGTGTGCCCGAGCATGGCAGCGGAGGTCGAACCAGAGGGAGATAGAGTGTTGAGGTGATTTCTGATCCTATTGTTCAGAAAGCTACAATTTCCAACTAGAGCAGATGTGATCAGTTGTAGGCTCTTGCCTTTGTTGGAGGATCTGAGCAGAGCAGGCAGATATGCATGGGGAGTGGCTGCCTTGGCCTTCCTCTTCGATTCACTCAGCGCGACGGATCAAGAGACCATGCTGGGCGGCTTCTCGCCCTTCCTACAGGTAATGCTAAACTCTACTATTGCTATATGCTGACATATGATTGCTAAATGCTGACACATGTTTCTAAAAATGTAGATCTGGAGCTTTCTCTACCTTCCTGGGATCGGGCGAGGGACGCAGCTACATTCGGAGCAGATCCCCATCGCGAGGCGGTGGGTGGTAGCACGAGACATGGGGTTGATCAAGAGATTGACCCGGACTATTTAGGGTGATATCGACTCCTTCCCGCATGCATCGGTGAGCTCCTGAACTTGAAACTCTCCTATCATGCTTCTAAAATGTTCCTTAAATGCTGAATTTGACTGACATGGACTTAATGGCCCTTCCAGGTGCGTTGGACACCGTATCAGGATGAGAGGCACGAGGGACAGCCGTGGGTGGAGGCTTCCCTGGCGTACGGTGGATGAGACATCTGGTTGCACTGCCTCAACATGATTGAGCCTCTGCACCACCGCCTGATCATGAGGATGCGAGGAGTGCGCCAGCCTGAGGTGGTGTTCCCCTGCCGAAATGACGAGCGTCCTGGGAAATCCTCAAAAGGGATCAGCGGTGACGTGGATTGGAGCTCCTGAGCGAGGAAGTACATTCAAGATTGGAAGCAAAAGGGCCGGGCAGTGACGGAGCGGGCTGACAGTGACGAGGCGTACATCCAGTGGTACGGCGACCAGGTCTTCCGCGGTACCCGACGACCGGTATAAACTCTTGACTCAATCCTTCCTATTTGATAGATTTATTTCTATATGCATTGACACTTGTCTTCTAAATACAGCTAGACCCACAGGGGCGCATTGCCGAACTTGTGGGACTTCTCCACGCCACCGTGCAGCAGCGGGATGAGTACCGAAGTGCGTTGGAGCTTCTGGTGAGCTAACCCTTGAACTTAAATGCTCATACATATGATGATGCAAACCTGACGGACTTCGAAATGCAGCGAGCCGAGTGAGCCCACAGAGCAGGACCGGATGCTCTGTCCTCCTCTTCACAGCCTGTCGGAGGCCGTGCCGAGCGAGATGCAGAGTTTGCTCGGGCAGTTGCGCGGGCCGAGGAGGATGAGGCCACCCTCGCAGAGCAGGTAAGCAACTAAACTCAATTTTCCCTTAGACTTAAATGCTTATTGCTTATGCAAAATGCTAACCATGACGTAAATGCAAATGCAGGTGAGAGAGCTGACCGCAGCATTGACTGAGGTAGCAGAGGCTCCTCGTCTCCGGGCAGAGTTAGCAGAGGCACAAGTGGAGATAGAGAGACTCCGGGTCGGGGCAGCCAACTTGGAGCGTTATCGGACCGAGGCGTGGGAGGCATGACTTCAGGCTCATGATTTGAAGATTGAGCTCCGAGAGATGGAGAGAGCACTGAGGATGGTAGGCCAAGGACCTGAGAGGAGTGTCTCTCAGAGTGGCGCACGGAGTGGTGCGCCCAGTGCATCAGCCGCAGACTACCTTACTGGTTCTTCTGGCTGATGGAGGAACGAGGAGGGGGACCGGAGATGGGGATGAGAGGAGGGGAGCACAGCCATGGGCCTGTCGGAGAAGAAGCATGAGGGGACTGGCGACAGCGACAAACCGGGAGGCAGACCAGCCGAGTGACCCCACTTTTTCTTCTCTTTTCTTTTTCTTTTTTGACACACACTTGTACATGACTTTTGTTAATGGAATGGAATGAAATGAAAAACTCTTTTTGTTTTTTTGCTTTAGTTTAGTTTGTGTAAAATGTAGATATGTGGTGATGCATGAGTATGCATGAATGTGGACAGGGGGACAGAGTGAGGGGCAAAGAGAGAATGGTGGGTTTGATTAAAGGAGAAGAAAAAGAGTAAATTAAAAACCTGCAGCAGACGGTGTAACGGTCTACCTTACGACTGCCAGAGTTATGTAACGGATCACCATGGGGCCGTCAAAGCAAACAGAGAAATATTGGTGGACGCAGAGATGTGATGGCCCAATGATGGAGTGTCAGGGTGATGTGGCGGTCTTACGATAGACTGTCAGAGAGGAAACAAGGTAGGCTGGCCATGAGGGCGTCTTATTGCTAGTAATGCAAGACATCTCCGCTCTATCTAGCCACTTGTTACTGTTGAAGAGCAAGGGATTCCTCATCTGGAAGCCCTGCATTGAAGGGAGAATCATCCGGTACTGGATGGGCTACCAAGAATTCAGCCGTGCCCTGCCCCTTGATTACTTTTCTAGAGACGTAGGTGATGTCATACTCAACGAGCAAGAGAGCCCATTTTCCTAGTCGTCCTAAGAGGACGGGCTGTCTGAGGAGGAACTTCAGGGGGTCGTTCTTGGATATGAGCTCAACCTGATGAGACAGGAGGTAATGTCACAATTTCTTGACAATGAACACCAATGCCAAGCATACTTTCTCCATGGGGGAGCAGCGATACTCAACACCAATCAGTTTCTGGCTAAGGTAATAGAGCGGCTGCTCTTTGCCTTCTACATTGATTTGCGCCAGCAGAGACCCCAATGAGGCGTCCATGGCGGCAATGTAAAGTATGAGGGCTTTACCCTTAACCGGTGCCCCTAAGACTGGAGGAGTGAGAAGGTACTCCTTGATTTACTCAAAAGTCGCCTGGCATTCTGAGTCCCATATGAAAGGAGCATCTTTCTTCATCAGCTTACTGAAAGGCGCGCATCGACCGAAGAGGTTGGAGATGAATCTCTGAATATAGGTCAATCTCCGAATATAGCTCAGTGAGGTTGCTGGGTAGTGGAAGTTCCTGAATCACTTTGATCTTACTGGGGTCCACCTCGATTCCTCGGTATCGAACAATAAAATCGAGAAACCTGCCACTGGATATGCCGAAGGCGTATTTCATGGGGTTCATCTTGAGCCCATATTACCGGAGACGCTCGAAGACTTGATGCAGATCACGTAGGTAGTCTTCTCACCTTCTGGTCCTGACGACGAGGTCGTCAACATAGCATTCGATGATGTTGTGTAGCATCTGATCGAAAGTTTTAGTCATGGCCCTCTGGTAGGTAGCACCGGCGTTCTTCAAACCGAAGGGCATGTGCTTGTAGTTGAAAATCTCTTTGGGAGATCTGAAGGCGGTGTGATTCTTATCTTTCAGGGACATCCAGATCTGATTGTAGCCAGATGATCCATCCATGAAAGATAGAGCTTCATGTACGGTGGGCATATCGACCATTGTTTCTGTGATTGGAACTGGGAAGTCATCTTTCAGACAGGCTTTATTGAGGTCTCGAAAGTCGACGCAGATGCGGACTTGACCATTTTTCTTTTTGACTGGGACTATGTTGGCGAGCCAAACTGGGTAGATGCATGGCTCAATGAAGTCGACCTCTGCCATTTTATTGACCTCAGTCGCAACTTGGAGTTCCAGCTCATGGCGCATGTGCCACTGGGGTTGTTTGACTGGTGTGGGTGAGGGAGATACGGCTAGGTCATGCTCCGGTATGGAGGGATCTAACCTCGGCATCTCTTTGTACGTTCAGGCGAAGCAGTCTTTGTATTCGAGCAGGAGTTACTTGTAGTCCTGCCTCTCTGCTTCGGTGAGGAGAGCACTGAGGAATGTTGGCTGAGGGGATTTGTCTTCTCCCAGATTAATTTTGACGAGTTCGTCATCGATTGCCTGGCCACCGCCCTCCAGCTCAGGAGGTGCAGGCTGAAAGTCGATGAAGTCTTCATTGTCGGTGTCGGCTTCATAGACCCGGGGGTCTTCGGAGCCAACCATTGAAGCGGATGGAATTGGATGGCTATCGCTACTGGGTCCGGAAAGAGGTTTTCCCAGGCCGTCCATGTCAGACTGGCAGCTGTCAGTTAGCATCCCAGAGGCTTGGTCGGAGTTGTCTGCCAACACCGTTGATGCCTCACGATCTTCGTTCTGGGGACCCTCCTCATGGGGGGAGTGTGGCGAGCTAGGTTCTGGAATTAGTTGGGAAGCCGCGGGGGTCTCGTCCATCTCAACATCCTTGTGGACAGATGAGGAAGCCTTGTCAGGTGCTGGAACTGCGGTACTGGTCCTGGCTGAGAGTGGAATTAAAATTTCCTCTCCCTCATGTCCCGAGCTGTCGAACTTGGTGTTGGTGACAACTGGGTCAGCAGATGGTTGCATCGGTCCCACAACGTAGACCGCATAGTAGACACAAAAGTCTGGGTCTTGATCATAGCCGAGACCTCTGGTGTCCTTCTGGGAGAACGGGGATTGCTCCCAAACTTGTGAGGGTGTCTAGAGATTCTGGAAGTACCTCTACTATGCGGAGCTCTGCCACAGGGGAATGTGCTGCTTGAGGCACATCTCCTGAATGCGAGGTGACAGGTCGCCCAGAATCTGGATGGCTTCAGGGGCATTGTCGACTTGCCTGGGCCAGCCGAAATCATCTTCTGGTGGGGCTAGAGGGACCATGTATCCTTTGTGGAAGGTGATGGATTTGTCCCTTCTAGCCCTTTTTCTGGACCAGTGTTGCAGTTTGTAAGTGATGATACATGTCGTGAGCTGCTCGGCCCTATGCTCGTCTGAGGTACACACGAGTTGGATGCTGTTCGGTGGCAGGCATATGCTCTTGTCGATCGCTCGGCTAATGAGGTTAGCCTCAAAATCGACTTTGTGCCTCTCAAGGCGGTCTATGGTTGACTTGGCACTAAGGCATAGTCGGTGAAGCTTTGCCTTTTCCTCGTCGACGGAGAAGAGGTCATCCTCTTCTTCTTCTGAGAGCCAACCATTGCTCTTGCTCTTAATCACAGGGAAAGGGCTGATTTCCTTGAAATAGAGAGCCACATCGGCCAGGTTGCATTCTGCTGGAGTGAATGGAGACAGATCTGCGAAGACTGCATGCTACTCTCCATCCTTAATATACTTGATACATTGATGGAGGGTTGAGGGGATGACCTAGTTTTCATGGAGTCGACGGGGATGACCTAGAGTTCCTCTCCGTAGGTGACCCTTTCCATGACCCCTTTGATCCCTTCCTATGGGAGTCTAGTTGATGTGACACGTGGACGTAGGGAGCCCGTCGTGGTTCCGAACAACCTTAAAAATCCCTGTGCACGGTGGTTTTATTTGTGCGATTGTGTGGTTTGCATGATATATCCGTTTGTGTGATCGTGTGAGATCAGAGAGATTGAGAGAATTTAACTACCTTGTTTAGTTAATATTTTCAATCTTGTTAATATTGTTAATTCCGTTGCATAAGCATTTTAATTATCCATCTAGTGTGGGGGACAATTCAACCCCCCCTTCTTGTCCGCTCATTTACCCCGAGACCAACATGAGGGGTTAGAGATCTCTACTGGAACCACCGCCTTTGCTCCTTATGCGAGGTGGAAGGGTGTTTCGCCTGTGGTAGCTCTGGCGGTAGTCCGGTGTGCCCATAGAATGCTCGGGATGGAATCTGTCCATGAGTCGCCTGCTTGTTCCAATCGGGTCTTGATGCCGTGGAGGAGCATCCTGTTGGTGTTCTCCACCAACTCATTGGCCTGGGGATGTCCCATCGAGGTGTAGTGATTCCAGATCCCCAGTTCTAAGCACTTCTCCTAGAAGGCAGTGCTTGCGAATTGCCCGCCATTGTCGGTAGTGAGGACTCGTGGAATCCCAAACCAACAGATGATGCTCGGTAGCATAAATTTCTAGTTTGCTTTGCTTGTGATCTTTCCTAATGATTCTGTCTCGACCCATTTGGTGAACTAGTCAATGGCGACCATGAGGAACTTTTTCCTCCCTTGAGCCTCAGGGAAGGGACCTAGTATATCTATACCCCACCGAGCCAATGGGCGAGGCTCCATCACGGTATGTAGCTGCGTAGCCGGTTGGTGGTGCAAGTTGGAGAACTTCTGACATTGAGGGGCCCTTCGAGCATACTCAAGGCAATCCTGCTGTAGAAGGCCACCAGTATCCTTGTCGGATTAGCATTCGTGCGAGTGCTCACCCACCTACGTGACTTTCGCAGAGTCCTTCGTGTATCTCTTGCATAGCTTGTTTGGCTTCCATGGGGAACAAGCACTTCAGCAACGGAGCTAAGAGGGATCGACAATATAGATGACCATCGACCACCGTGAAGTGTGCCGCTCGTGCTCGTGTCCAGTGAGCCTTAGCACGGTCGCTCAGGAGTTGTTGTCACTATAGGAAATCTAATAGGGGGTCCATCCACAAGGGTTCATAGTCGATGACTTTTACCTGGGTTGTTGTTACTTCTATGCTCAGTGCTGATAACTCCTCGATCAAGATGGATCTAGAGTCAGACACCATGGTTGCTGACGGCAGGTGAGACAAAACGTTTGCTCGGACGTTCTCCTCCCTAGGTATGTGGACCATCTCAAAGTGAGAGAATTCCTTTGTCGCGGCCTTGGCCTTCTCCAGATACTTGATCATGGATGATTCACGTGCTTCGAATTCTCCTTTGACTTGACTGGAGACGAGCATAGAGTCACTATATGCTCACACACTAGTCGCCCCTAGGTGTTTCGCCATTCGTAGCTCTGAGATGAGCGCTTCATATTTGGCCACATTATTCGTGGTCGGGAAGTTGAAGCGGAGGGCGTATTGAAGTTCTTTCCCCTTTGGTGATAACAGGACCAGCCCTGCTCTGTTGTCAGCTACGCAGGATGATTCGTCGATGTACAGCTCCCATGTTGGTCCTGAGGACTGCTCGGGTAAGTCCTCAACAGGTATCGTGCACTCGGCGATGAAGTTAGCGAGAGCTTGAGCCTTGATCATAGTTCTCGGGTGGAATTTGATGTCAAACTCACCTAGCTCGATGGCCCACTTGACCAACCTTCCTGATGCGTTGGGGTTCTAGAGGATTTGCCATAGTGGTTGGTCGGTGAGGACAGCGATTGGGTGAGCTAGGAAGTACGGTCGCATCTTGAGGGCGGTCGTGATTAGTGATAAAGTGAACTTCTCGATCTGTGAGTACCAAACTTTAGGACCCTATAACGCCTGGCTTATGTAGTAGACGGGCTTCATAATGCTAGCTTCCTCCCAGGCGAGCACGGTGCTCATCATGCTCGGAGTCACTGACAGATACAGGAGCAGTTGTTCTCCCTTTTGTGGCTTGGAAAGTACAGGAGGGGTCACCAGGTAACGTTTCAATTCCTCAAATGCCTTCTTGCATTCCTGGTCCCACTTGATTTGCCCTTTCTTCTCTGACGCTTTGTTGGCTTGCTTGATGAGCTGGAAGAAGGGAAGGCATCTCTTGGCTACTCGGGACAAGAATCGGGTCAAGGCGGTGACACAGTCGGTGAGGCACTGGACGTCCCTGACCCGTGCCGGTCGCCTCATCTCTAGTACCACTCGGATTTGATTATGGTTCACCTCTATTTCTCTATGAGTGACAAGGAATTCGAGGAACTTCCCTGACTTTAACCCCGAATGCGCACTTACTTGGGTTGAGCTTCATATTGTATCTTCTGAGTGTCGCAAACGTCTCCGCCAAGTCTTTCAGGTGCTTGGTTGCTCGGAGGCTCTTGACGAGCATGTCATCAATGTATACCTCCACATCCTGACTCCGTTAATAACACCCTCCCCCGCGCCAACATTTCACCCACTGATTGTCACCCCCGTTGCTGTCACTACGCATAGCATTCCGCCCACACCACCGCTTGCCTTTACACCTCCACCTCCGCCAATGCCTATCATCACCACGCCAAGCGCTAACCCTTCACCCGCCATTCTTTCTTCGTAACCCATCATTACCTCCACTCCCATCATCTCCGCTACACCTTCTCCCACACCACTTATCCACCCCACCGGGCTAATTATACCATCAACTGGTGCCGTGCCGGTACAGAATCTCACCCTGCGGAGCGGGCGCTTTGTCACATCCCAAGCCTTTAATTACAGCGGAAGACTAACTCGAGGAGATGTGTACAGCCGGCATGGTAAGTCTCTTGCAATCAAGAAATAATCAGAGCCCAAGACATTCACACATTAAGATGTAATTACACAAATATTTACTTAAAACTCCATATATTATGATCAAGATTGCTAAATTAGCAAAAATAAAATTACATTTTCAATTAACAAATTAAACTACAACAGCTAGTAGAGTCCAATCCAACTAAAGACAATTACAGTCCAACAGAAAGGGAAACGTACCCTCAAGTCGGGGGAAGCCCGACACTGGCAAAACTGGCATTAAGAACCACGCACCTGAAAAGTCAGGGGTGAGCCTCATGTCACTAGCTCAGTAGGGGTCCCGCAGATCCCCACCACGAACCAAAGCAGCAATTATAGTAACAACAACAAGAGTAACAGTAGGAGTAGGAACAATGGTAAAAGTAAAGAGGAAAAGTGGTACTGAACAAAAACATGGTAGCTGATAAAACCTTGGCCCTCTAAACTACGCCTAATCGGTAATAACACAGATCCCCAGACACATAGTCAGGAATCACCGAATCGATACACAGACGTGCAATCTTGTCCTCAAAGACCAAATCCCGACACGAGACCACAAGGTCTAAAAGCACTAACACATACACGATCTCACTGTCATGTACAGTACACTAACCACAGGTGAAGCCAAACACAGACTACCCACCAAGTTAGGTCAACCATCATAGAAACCAATCACAAAAATCACAAGTCATGTGTCAAGTGACAGAAGTACCTCCTCACAAGAAGAAAAGCTAGATGCATCCATTGACGTCTTACACTACAGCTCAAGCGTCTCTCACTCGCCTCGAACGCGGTAACTGAGACACTGTACCAAGTACCAAGGAACAACAATAACGAGTGACTAGTCAGGGTCACGCCCGTTGGCACCCATCCAATGTCTCAGACCACATGTGCACACACAAGCCCAATGTCTTGAGCTAGGCCTCTAGCCGATTTTTGCCTCCCGTCAGACTATAACAGCTAGACAAAGGGGCCCACGGTAACTAGTCTACGAACCGTCTCAACCGGGAACTTGTCCCACCACCACTCCCAGGTGGGCCGACTCCCGAAGTGTCGTTAGGCTACGACTAGTGAAGGCTCACTAGATACAGAGACTCAAAATAGAAACATCGAAGTACATACAGGCTAAGCACGCACCCATTGCACGTACTAAGAAGCACAAAGCAACACACAAAATTGTAGCCAGACTCAGGACAAACAACTAGACCTACACACAACGATCCTTAAGTCACATGACTCGGGTCAAGATTGTCCCACATCACGACAATATATCGTTCAATCAGCCGAATCCCTAAGCCAGACCATGGTAAAACACAAGTCCTTAGCCCCTAGGCTGCACATAGGACTCTTGATTCTACTTAACACAGAATACAGAACACGAGGGATCACCAAAACCCTCGAACCATGTAGACACATAAACTGAGCTAAGATGATACCTCCAAGCATCCAAAACCAGAGTCTTGATCCTCACAGGATAACCAAGGCACTCACGAGGTCATGTGTCAACCACTGGATCACAACCGGGTTGACCAAAAATCATAATGACTCTTTAAATGCACAAAACACTACTCGGTACAATGGCACTTTTGGACACCCTACAACATGGTCACAGCCCTCATAGGACGTCAATGACATCCACGGACAATGGGCTAACCAAGGGGTCGAATACAAGCCAACCAAAAGCCAAACCAACATGAATGAAGCACACAGGGCAAATGGCAGTCAAATCCCTAGCCGCTACTACACTTTGGCGGTCTTATCATGGCCACTATTCGCAAGATTAAACAGGAAAGAAATGGTCTTGCTCAAGGTCATCAATTGGAAATGGCTGTCCTCCTCTGGTCGTCTCTTCAAATTAGCAGTCACGGCTAGACCGTCAAATCCAAACCGCCTCGAAATCTTCTCAAAAAAGCCATCCTGGTGGTGGTCATTTGCCTGACCATTACTTCAAAAGACGGTCTACTATGAGGCCACTACTAGGAACTGACTTAAACATATAACGGTCTCCTTGGGACCATTTCTATGGAATGGCGGTCCTCCTGTGGCCGCCAAACCAACTTGCAGTTGGGAGCTAGACCACTAGCCCGAACCGACTTAAAAACCCTTTGAAACCATATAACGATCTACCATGGACCGTCAAACTAGATTAGCGGTCACCCATAGGGCCGCTAACACCAAATGGCAGTCAGTCGCATGGCCACTACCAGCGAACCGACTTAGCCAACATAAAGCACCAAGTAGCAGTCACCCATAGGGCTACCACTACAAAGTTGTGGCCTCTGGTACAACCGTTAAATTGTTCCGACGGAAAAACCGCAGGACTACCCAAAACTCAATCTTTCCACTCCCCAATCGATTCTAAACAATAGGGAAACATTCCTAGACTCGATATCAACCTCCCACAAGTTGGAAGGGATCAGACCATCCACGAAAAAATTAGAAATGTGCGATTTCCACAAATCCACCCAAAACGGCTCACGGGGGTAACCAGCCTCCTACCGGCCCCAAATCACAACCAAACGCAGTTTAACTGGCAGGAATGAAATCCCAACATGCCAGGGGTTCGAATGATACCATTTAAATTGAAAACTGTTGCCTGGAATGGCGAACTTGGCTCAGACCCGCAAAATCAGATTCCGCCCTTAAACCAGGAAAATCTGCTCAAACTCACACCGTTCAGCTCCAAACCACAAGTGAACGCAGGAAAAGAGTAGGGCATCCATCCCCCTACGTCCATCGAAGATCTCGTGCGTCGAAACGGCCAATCCACGTCTAAAACCACCACACGAACCCACGCCGTGGCGCTTTGAATCCACTGAGGGATCGTGCCAATGGCACGCTCCATTCATCACACCTTCATGCTCCACGGCACCTCCACGGCATACCGCCTCGTCCGCCTCGATCAGGTGCCCATGGGAGAGGAGAAGAGAGGAGAGAGAACGAAGGGGGAGAGAGTGAGAGAAACGTAAGAGGAGAGAGAGAGAGTGGAAAGGGTTATAAAGGAAAAGAAAAATAGGAGATTAGCAGTATTTCCTATATACGCCTCCTCAACAACCCCCACTAACCCTTCAGGGGCCTCATCAGCCTCTTGGGTGGCATCCCCAGTTCTTGGTTGCGGCAGTGCGATACTTGTATCAGGTTATTGGTACCCTTAGTTCTGGGTCGTTACACTCTCTCTCCTCTCACTCTCGCGCTCTCACTCTCTCTCTCCCATTCTCTCTCGTTCTCTCACCCTCTCGACTCCGGCTGCAGATGGAGGCGACCGTGGGTGAGGTGACGACGCCAGGAAGCTGTTGAGACGCGTGGTGGAGCGAGGATCGGTGCGATTTTGGCGCGATCCTGAAGGGTGGATTCAAAGTCAACGGTTCAGTTTGTGTGGTGATTTTCGGTGCGGTTTAGTCGCCTCAACGCTCGGTTTCTTCGGTGGAGGTAGGGAGACAGATCGTCACTTTGTTCTGCATGTTTTCCCTACTCCTGTGCGCGGTTTAGTGCTCGATCGGGGGAGATCGGGCCGATTTAGTGAAAATCATAGTTTTTGGGTTTTGTAAGGTTCGCTGGAAAACGGCAACCATTTTCGGTAAAATTACTGTCAAAATGACCACTGGGATGTCAGGATCCCATCCCCTTAAGTTTCGTGTCGATCAGTTGTCATTTGGGGCCGGTAGGAGTCCGAGAACCACAGTGACTCATTTAGGGTCCCCGATCTCACGATTTAACGCTTGCATGTGGTGTTTTTAGCTTCCAGGAGTGTTGTATCATCAAGTGGCTTTGTTTCCCCTGCGCTTCGGTGTGAATGGGGTGTAGAACAGGCCGATTCGGTAGTTTCCCTATTTTGCTCGCCGGTTCGATGTAACGGTCGTACCAAAAATCATCACTTGTGTGACGGCCCCACGATAGACCGCCACAACCATTGGTCATTTCACGTTCTTCGAGATTGGGTTGGTGTGACGGACCAACATAGGACCGTCACATGGCTGTAACGTGCCTATGGTGGTGCGTTACATTCTAGGCGTGACGGACCAGCATAGGACCATCACATGGCTATAACGCGCCTATGGCCGTGCATTACGTGTTGGTGGTTTTGGAGGACTGTGGCTATCAGTCCCTCGATGACCGTGTCTGCGTCGAAGATCAGGTCAGTCGGTTCGCCCTGACAGACCTCCCCTTGTGCGTCACGTTGTGTAATGCCCCTAGCCCGTTACATTGTTCGTGTTAGGCTTTTAGGCCCGTTGGCCCTGACACCCCTGTCCTAGCACGTCAGGTGGTGTAACGTGCCTTGGTTAGTGCGTTACGTCGTTCAAGTCATAGTTGTAGGCCTGGTTGCCCTGACGCCCCTACCCTGGTGCGTCAGAGCAGGTAACGCACCTATAGAGGTGTGTTACAGTCCTGTTGTCCGTGATGTCCTGCGTTGTTCATTGTTCTGTTCTGTGTCTGTTCATGTGTTGGTCTGTCTTAGGTTTGTATTCTAGGGCGGTGTCTATGTGTCGGTAGTTTCTGGATCGGTTAGTTTAGGTGACTGGATGCGGTCTTTCCTTGGCTGCGACAGTTCCCTAACGACTTGATCTAGAACTACCAGTGTCTTTATCTCTAGTCTTGCAGCGGCTTTCCTTGACTGCCAGGTTCACCTAGTGGTTGAGTGATGGTTCGCTCTGCCCAAAGTGTTGTTGTTGTCTACCGCTCTAATTTTTGCTTGTCTTGGCTTGATCTCGTAGTTTGCCCATGACCCGTGGGTGTCTGTCGACATCCTATGAGGGCAGTGACCATGATGGGACGGCCAGGAGTGCTTGTGCATGCAGTATGTGTGTATGTGGGTGTCTGTGTGTATGTGTCATGTCTAGTTTCGGTCAACCCAGTTAGACCAGGGGTTGATAGGCGACCTTGTCTGTGTCTCGACAGTTCTGTCCAGCTCGAGACAATGTTTATCGTTCTACCTCGATTTACGTATCCAGATGTGCTGAGGGTCCTCGCTATTGTCGTTTCCTCTAACAGCGTCATTTTCTCTGGCTTAGGAATAGATCGTTTAGCGGCTTGTTCTGCAATTGTGACGATCTTGCTTCTGAGTCATCTGACTCCAGGATCGTTACGTGAGTAGGTCTAGTTGCCTTGTCCTGAGTTGTCGGTAGTGGCTGTGCTATCATTGGTGCTTCGAAGTACTTGCAACAGTGCTCTCTTGCCTGTCTATGCTTCAGCACTCGTGTTTTGAGTCTCTATGTCTTGTGAGCCTCCACTAGTCGTAGCCTTACGACACACTTCGGCATGACGGCTCTTGTAGCCAGGCACTTTCCCAGTTTACGGTTCTTAAGCTACTTCCGTGGGCCCTCGGTCCATCCGTAGCGTCATTCGGAGGGGGAATACTAGCTTGAGGCTTGACTTAGGTAGTGGGTCAGTGTGTGCACACGTGGTCAGGGACTTTGGACTTGCGTCATCAGACGTGACCCTGACTAGTCACTCGCGTTATGGTATTGTTCGAGTTCTAGCAGTGTCTTTGTCTCGGCCTAGTCCTTGCGGTAGGTTACGTGGGCAAGACGCTAGTAGGCGCAACATAAGACATCAGTGGACGCGGCTGGCAGTTCTTCTGGTGGTGAGGCACTCCAGTTACGTGGCACGTGACTCTCGATTTTTCTTATGCGTCTTGACCTTTCTGGTCCGGCCTTCTCTTGACTTTTCCCGAGGTCAGTGTCTGTCGCCTGCACGACGTTCCGGTCGTGTGTAGGTCAGTGTGCATGACGTGCTAGTCGTGTTGTCTGTTGTCTGTCTAGGTTTTCCTAGGTCTTCTTGTGGTTCTTGCAGGTCTTCCCTCTAGGCCTGGCATCTTGTTGGCAGATCAGCAACTCCTGACTTCGTCAAATCAGAGTCTGCCCTTCTGTCACTGCTTGGAGTAGTTTGGGAGCCAAGGTTAGTTCGACAGTCGTGCCTATTCGGTAGGGCTCTTTCCCTTTCCTTTTTAGCTCCCCCAGCTCTTAGCTTGCTCCCTACTCCTGCATCCCCTTTCTTTACAGCTTAAGGTTTTAAATCATGCTGTGCCAATTGACAGTTGCATACAGAATAAAGGAATGCAAATGGCATCTTGTTGTGATTGCTGTACTTACTCTCATGCCATGGAAGACCCTGATCACCTTTTCCTTAACAGTGAAGTGGCATCTTATTTGTGGAACAAATTTGCAAGTCTTATTGATAATTCATATCTGGAATAGACACCATTCATGGCCGACTACATAAAATTCTCCATGAGGTCACTATATATAGCCCAGAAGGTTTTGTTACCTTGCTTGTAACCATGCTCATTATTTGGGAAACATGGAAATACAGATGCAGGAGCAGATTTGATGGCATTAAAGTTAAATTTCCTCTTATTGCTGATCAGATACAGGATGACATTGTACAGGCCATGTGACAGATTTCTTTTAAACAAGGGGCTGGCCATTCTATTTGTCACAGGTTCTAAGCCATGGGCAACTCCATCAGTCACAAAGTCCTCTACTGTATCACTATCCGATGGATAGCCCCAAAATTTAACTTCTCCCTTAATGTGGATGGTGCTAGTATGGGTAATCCTGGACCTTCTGGAGGAGGAGGCTACTTCCAAGATAATCAAGGAAAAATGCTACTGGGATTCTCTTATTTTTATGGTCAGGGGTCCAACTTGGTTGCAGAAGGAAGAACCCTTCTTAATGGCCTTAGACTAGCTCAATTACATGATATCCCTATCTCAGTTATATATACTGATTCATTAGCCTTGGTGGAGTTATTAAAAAATAACAGAAGCCCCCCTTGGTCCTTTCTACCTTGGTGGCACAAGCTCAAGGAACTTTTCAGCATTATACAATGTCCGATTGTACATACTTACAGGTAAACTAACATGCTAGCGGATGCATTGGCCAATCATGCTGTCCTAGTGGGCCATAATACTGAATTTGCATCAACAAAGGAGCTGCCACTTATTGCTAGAGGAGCTGCTACAGCCGATGCTTGCAGCATACCAAACATACGCGTTAAACATGTATAGTTTCAACTTTTGGTTTTCTTTCTCTCCACAATTGGAGATGTACAGAGGTAGTAAGCCTTTCTTGCTGGTTGTACCTAAGGGGCTTGGCTCCAATGAACTCACACATTCTTTATGCAATAAATTTTCATCTAGTGGTATGAAGGTGGAGTGAGAACATTCCTTTCTGCTGGAAAGGGGTGCACTCTCCCTTTTGGTCCATTAGGTGATTTGGCCAAAAAAAAATGTGCTCTGACTATGATTAGCTTATGCATATGCTCAGACATGAAAATAACATGCATAGACCTCATAACGTGAAATGCAATCATGCTCAGACCTATATGATGAGTTGCACAGACCTTGCATGTGCATTGGGGGAAAACGCGCACAAACCTTACAAGTGCACAGACCTTGTATTGCGCAAGGCAAAAAATTGCACCGACCCTGTCATGCGGATGGCAAAACATGCACCGACCTAGTGCGCATAATACACAACTTGCACTGACCTTTGCGAAACATGCACCGACCTTTGCGAAACATGCACCGACCTCATGTGTGCATAAACAGAAACATGCACTGACTTAGTATTGCGCAAGGCAAAAGCTGCACCGACCTTATCATGCAGTTAAGTAAAACTGCACCGAGGTTATATGCACAAAGCAAGCAATGCACCGACCTTTATATGCGATAACATAAGGAATGCACTGACCTTATATGTGATTAAATAGTAAACTACAGTGCGGTTTTATGCAGAAAGCAAGCAATGCACTGACCTTATGTTGGATGATCAGTAACATGCACCGACTCCATGCAGCATGAATCAAAAGATGCACCGATCCTAGTATGCATATGAACAGTGACATGCACCGACCTTGATCACTGTGCAAACTAGATGTGCAATGGACGAAGCCTCAACAGTGAATAGCATCGACTTGTACAGTAATGTGTACTGACCTTATGTGCACAAACGGACTGGCATCGACCTTGGCTGCTTGAGGCCTATGCTAGCATCGACTTCTACAGTAACGTGCACCGACCCTTGCATGCATGAGATGCAAACATGCACCGACCCTTGCATGCGTGAGACGCAAACATGCACCGACTTGTATGCATGAGACGTAAACATGCACCGACCTGTATGCATGAGATGCAAACATGCACCGACCTGTATTACCAGAATGAACATGAAGTACTCATGTATACAACCTGTTTGAGGAAATGACTTGCTACAGTATGAAGGTGCAGACATGTTTTATGTAAAGATCTGACATGTAAAAATTCATCAAAATACATAACATTACCATGGTCAATATAAAGTCACCAAATTCAACTTCACAGTCAACTAGGTCAACTTCACTATTGCCAATCATTCAAAACACAATAAACTCACAGCAGTCTACACACTACTAATCAGCTCCAGAGGAGACCCAACACATATATCTCAGGCCACTGATTGATGAGTTGAAAAAATTATGGAATGATGGAGTTATTACTTATGATGTGTATAGAAAATAAAATTTCACTATGAAGGCTACATTGATGTGGACAATAAGTGACTTCCCTGTATATGGAATGCTATCTGGCTAGAGCACACACGGGAGGTTGACAGGTCCTTACTATATGGCTGATATCAAACCATTTGTCCTAAAATATGGTAAGAAATCATGTTGGTTTGATTGTCATCGACGGTTTTTATTAATTGACCATCCTTTTCGAAGGCAAAAGGACTCATTCATTAAGAACACACTTCAAATAGATGAAGCAGACTTAGAACGAATGTCTGGTAGACAAATGGCGACACAAGTGCAAAACTTACTAGATATAGTGCAATTGTCGGGTAGTACACAACATCTTCGTGGATTTGGAGAGGATCACAACTGGGTGAAGAAAAGTATCTTCTGGGAATTATCTTACTGGTCAGCCCTTTTGATACGGCACAACCTGGACATCATGCATGTTGAGAAGAATGTCTTTGATAATGTGTTCTTTCTCAATGGGAACATGCTCTTGCTCTCTCTCCTTTTTTTTAATGATCTATTTTTTTGTGTTGTGTTTGAAGGGCCAGAGCTGAGATAGTCAAGAGAGCGCCTTTTCACATAAGCCACCTCACGTCTCAAGTGGAGTGCACCTAGTGACACAGCATACCTCAACCATTGCTCTGCAATTAGTGCCTTGAGCCAATGTCTCATGTGAAGTAATGGTGGACCACAATACAGAGCGTGGAATATGAAAGAAGGGTGGTCACTGGATGAGCACAAGTAGACCGTATGTCAGGGCATATCAACAATAGTAGGCAAATGAGGTCCCCCTATCAGGGTTTAAGATTTCAAAGAGCAGAAGGTTGTTGAGTTTAAGCCCTCAATTCAAGGATCAGTCTCAATGCTAAGTGCGGGGATTTCTTCTGAGAATGGCCAGTCAAGGAATCGATCTTAGAGAAGAACCTCTCGTGAAATAACTTGCTCCCCCTGAATCCATGCATGCAAGAGAGGGAGAGAATGCAGAATGGAGGTTCCATTGATACTTGGCGGAGAACTTGCCTCACGCATAGTGAGTGTTTCCAGGTAGACTGAACCTGTCCTTCCTCACATCACCATTGTATATACCAAAGGGAAACACACTTATGATTAACATAGCAGCATGTAGACATATGAGTTGCAGCTAGCGAAATATGCACAATGACCCTTTTAAAAACAATTCAAAGGAGGGCAATCAAGTGGGAGGTTGACACAAACCCAGTTCTCTTCTCAAGGTGGAGAATCTGTCAGTGCTCAGAGGTTTGGTAAAGATATCTGTGACTTGTCTTTCAGATTCAATAAACTGGAATTCAAAGTTTTTCATGTTTACCTCATCTCGAAGAAAACAATGTCTTACTTCAATATGTTTTGAGCAGGAATGCTGGATGGGATTCTTGGCTAGATTGATGGCGCTTGTGTTATCGCACAAGATGGGCGGACATCCAAGATCTATTCCATAGTCCTAGAGTTGATGCTTTATCCATAGTACCTGGGTCACACAGCTACCTGGCGCTACATACTGTGCTTCAGCGGTAGACAGGGCCACTGAGTGCTGCTTCTTGGAAGCCCAAGAGACCAGGCAGCCACCCAAGCAATTGCAATATCCACTAGTACTTTTTCGATCAAGTTTGCATCCAGCATAATTAGCCTCAGTATATGAAATTAAATCAAAACAGCATGATGCGGGACACCATAGTCCTAAGTCATGTGTGCTAGCAATGTATCTTAAGATTCTCTGAACAACAGTCAAGTGAGATTCTTTCGGATTAGCTTGAAATCAAGCGCACATGCACACATTGAACTGTATATCTGGCCGTGATGTAGTGAGATATAAAAGGGATCCGATCATACCTTGGTATGTTTTAGGATCTACAGATTTGCCATTCTCATCTGCATCTAGGGATGCATTTGTTCCCACCGGTGTGGATATGGCCTTGGTATCCTTCATCCCGAGTCTCTTCAGGATTTCCAGTGTGTACTTGGATTGATTTATGAAGAGGCCTTCCTTTGACTGTGAGACCTACAATCCAAGAAAAAATTGAAGCTCTCCCATAAGGCTCATTTCGAATTCTTCTATCATGAGTTCAGCAAATTGGTTGCATAGGGTAACATTTGTTGATCCAAAAATTATGTCATCTACATAAACCTGTACAATGATGATGTGGCCATTCATTACCTTCGTGAAGAGTGTTTGATCAATCTTACCTCTGATGTAGCATTTGTTAGTTAAATGTGCACTGAGTCTATCATACCAGGCCCGTGGAGCCTACTTCAAGCCGTATAGAGCCTTGCTCAACTTGAAAACATGATTAGGCAGATCAGCAAGTTCAAAGCCAGGAGGCTGTTCTACAAACACTTCTTCCTTTATCAACCCATTCAAAAAGTCACTTTTAACATCTATTTGATATAATTTAATACCTAAAGAACATGTAAAGGCTAGCAAGATTCTGATGGCCTTTAATCTAGCAACAGGGGCAAAGGATTCTTCAAAGTTAATGCCAATTTCTTGATTATAACCCTTGGCCACTAACCTAGCCTTATTTCTAATGATGGCCCCCTCCTCATTGAGCTTGTTCTTAAAAACCCATTTAGTCCCAATGACATGCTGGTCGGTGGGTCTGGGAACTAGATACCAAATGTGACTTCATTCAAATTGGTTGAGTTCATCATGTATAGCATTAACCCAATTTTCATCTTGCAGGGCCTCTTCAATGCACTTGGGTTCACATTGAGAGACTAGAGCAGTGAGGTCTTCATTATGCACAGCTTTATGGAAGGACCGGGGTCTAAGGGGATCATGAATGCCTCCTATGATGTTCTGAATAGGATGGCCTTTTAGAGTACGAGTATTTGTAGAGGACTCACCTGATAAGGTTGATTGTGCAGGGATTTTAGTTGGCTGACCGGTCTCTTGCTCTGCAGATTGTGACTAATCATTCACCATAGGTTCTTCCTTGTGTTCCAGAAAGCTTTCGTCAACATCCTCCATTTCCCTGATCACAACTTTTTCATGTTTATCTGTTGATGTTTCAGCAAACACCACATGTGGAGTTTCCTCCACAGTTTGATTCCTAACATTAAGCACCCTATATGCTCTTGATGTTTCTGCATAACCCAAGAAAATGTCAATGTCACTCTTGGCCTCAAATTTATCCAAATCTGATTTGTCGTTATTATGCACATAGCATTTTGCACCAAATACCCTGAAGTAGGCCAGGTTGGGTTTTTTACCTTTTAACATCTCATAAGGGATTTTCTTACTCTTTGACCTTACTATGGCCGTATTGATAATGTGACATGCAGTGTTTGTTGCTTCAGCCCAGAACTTTCTTGGGAGTTGGCTCTCTATCAACATGGTCCGGGCGATATCCACAATTGTGCGATTTCTTATTTCCACAATGCCATTTTGCTCTGGGGTCCTGGGGGAAGAAAATCTATGTATGTTGTTATATATGCTGCGTTTGTGAGAATAGGGTTGTATCCAAATTGCAAGTCACCGTGATTGTGAGAGTGAGCCGTTCCTTAGCTCCAGTCGAGCACCGAGCTTGGACTGCACCACCCTAGGCGACAGTGGTTCCTTAACTACTGTGATCCCGCATTTCCCTCACAAGGGACGATCATCAGGCTAGTTAGAGTTTCTGTTGAGAGACGTCTCCACCTGGAGAACACCACAGTGGTCAGCCACCCAACTTGCCTTTAGCGTACTAGTGTTGGCCACACATCGAGTCCATCGTACGTCTTAGCCCGTTTGAGTCTCATCCCGCATCACTCCCTCTCCATAGGTTGATCCTTATAGGTCCATTCCTTCAGCGCCGCATGCCCTCATAGGTCTGGCGGACTTCCTGCACGCTCAAGCTGGGATGGCCCACTCAGCTTACGCGGATATGGGCCCCTCCTCAACCCAATATCTTTCTTATGGGCCTCCCCCTCCATCTGCTTATCCTTTGGCTCCTCACTCTGGGCCCACTTCTTTTGGTCCGCCTACTTTGTCCCACGAGCAAGAGTTACTTGATAAATGGGCCACCATCAACAACAACTCGACTTTCTTCAAAAGTGGGTAGGCCCATAGTCTTTGGTCGACGTTCCAGTTCCTAACTTCCACAACATCCGCTTCCCCCCTCAATCCGAGCTTCCCACGTACCACTGGTATGACGGAAATAGCAACCTGTATGTTCATGTGAGGGACTTTATGTATGAGTCAATGCAGTCTCAGCATGATGATCATCTTATGGCGTATCTATTCTGCTACTCATTGGACGAGGTATCCCTAGAATGGTTCTATGCTTTGTCGTTGGAGGACGTCGAGAGCTTTAACGTCGTAAAAGAGAAGTTCATTCCGAGATTTCAAGACCGGGTTGGCCCGGAGTATTCCTTCACTGACCTCGCGGCTGAGAAGATGAAGCCAGATGAGGATTTTACTGTTTATGCCAACCGATGGAGGCAGATGGCTGCCCGTGTGCCCGGTCATCTCCCAGAGGGAGATAAGGTTAAGCTGCTCATTTCCAATGCCACGCCCACCTTTCGCAACATTTTAGCCAAGAAAGATGCCACCAATATGCACTAACTCTATAGTCGTGCCAGGTTCATCCAGACCCAGATCAAGGACTCCCCCATCCATAACCTATTTGCAGCCCAAAAGCCTAAGCACACTAAGAAAGCCCAAGGGCCTATTACCGAAGGAGTCCAAACAAATGAACAAGTGCAAGCCGTCAGCTTCATGTTCCCTGGCCAATCTACTCCGCCCTGTTTCCAATAGCCTCCACGCAATCCCCAGTTTCCCACTCCACAAAATGCCCAGCCAACCTTTCCTGTACCCCACCAACCAACTTTTCTCGTACCACAACAGCCACAACAGCCACCCCAATACCATAACATTCCACCTCCCAACGGCTATGCACCCAAATGCCTGGGTCTGAAGAGGGCTCAATGCCGGCCATTGCCTGAAACCCTCCTGGACATTTTCTCAACTCTTATGTCCATTAGTGCACTATAGCTTCCTCCAGAATGGCCTAATTGGAACTCGACTGTGGACCAATCCAGATACAACATATTCCACTGGCAGCCCGGGCACACGATAGAGAGCTATTTTCAATTCTGGGACTTTGTTTATGACTTACATGAAGGGCAGCGCATCGACTGGGCCGAGATGCACAAGGTGATCATGGAGATCAAAGAGAAGAGAAGACAAGCACCGAGACTGCAGCAGCAAGCACTGCAACCACAGCCACCGTAGCAGTAGCAACAGCAGCCTGTGCAAGATCTGGGGATCCACCAAAACCCCATGCCGAACCATTCACCCGCTTTGAATCCCCTGATAACACCGGCTCATGTGAACCTTGTCCAACATCCGGCCCCCAATGCCGGATGGTCTTATGATGATGATTCATCTGTCCAGCAGCTTATGGACCTCTATCACACCTATCGCCACAATTCCTTTCCCTCATCTCCGCCTCCTACACCTATCATCCTTCTGCACAACCATCAGGCTACCACCGCTACGCCAACCATGCCTGCCGTTCCCCACAAACCCCTCATCCTACCATTCGCCTCTCTCATTGTGCCTCCCGTCCTTGCTCCCCCGCAAGTGCACGTCCTCCTATTGTTGCCACCCTGCCATCTAATCCTCCACCTATCATCCTCCCAGCAGGACACGTTCACACCTCTACTAGCCCCATTACCCCTGCTACCATCACCACACCTACCCCCGCACCTCTTATCCACCCCATTAGGCAGATTAAGCCACCTACCATGAGCCCATCTAATGCTGTGCCGGCTCAGAACCTTGCCCTTTGGAGTGGACGTTTGTTCCATCGGAACTACCCTATAGCCGATGCATCTGCACCCAATCCCCAGTCCTTGCAATAGGCTACTGACCAGGAGGAAGCGGATCCACTGCCAGGCACCCAGTATGATCTGCTACATCATTTGGACGGATTCCCGCAAAGATATTAGTTCTGGAGTTGATCAAGCGGTCTACGCTCCATCAAGATGCCTTGCGAAACTTTCTCCAGAAGGTCATAGTAAATGAAGACATGGCTATTGATAGCCTACCATCAGCTCTGGCCACGGTGTCTAAAGGACCAGCCATCACATTTTTTGAGGCTGAGTTAGCCCCTCCTGAGGCTCGCCAGATGCCGCTTTGCATTTCTATCACCTTGAATAAAGTGAGCATTGATGCGGCTTTGGTCGATACTGGGGCATCCATTAACGTCTGTCCACTTAGCACCCTCCGGGCCTGCAATATTTCAGAAGACTTACTGCTGCCCACTCCCACCACTATAGCAGCATATGATAATTCAAGGAGGACATGTCATGGGGTAATCACTGTACAAGCTAAGCTCGGGCCACTGACAATGCCCATAGAGTTTTATGTGCGGGATATTGATCCATTGTTTAAGGCCATCGAGGAACTGCCGCTGCAAGGGGGAGAGATCTCTTCCCTTAATATGAAGGCTGCGGACCAAGGGGCAGACCGCAAGGAAAACACGCCTAATCACATGAAGCGAGCTCATAGGAGTGCCATCATGACGAGCCATATTACGACAACACCAAATCTCCCAAAGAACAGCCATGAAGATACACTTGGAGATGCGGCCAGCCAAGGAAAGATGGTGGTTGTCCGATAGAAACTCCAGGATGCCAGAAGTAACGGTCAACACCAAATGGTTCTCAAAATTCAGAAATGCATATAGCGCAGTCCAAACCTCATTAGCAAGCTGCCCATGAAAGAAGAGGTGGAGATCAGATTCTTGGGATGGCGAGGGGCAGCAAGAGCACCTAGAGCACAAGGGGACACCGCAAGCTTGGATAGAAGCATCTGTGGCAAGGCGACTCTGGGCCAGCCTCCAAGCAAGGACCGACCACTTGAGAGGATAAAGAGAGCTCCAAAGAGAAGACCACCTGGGTGCTGGCTGGCCAGCGAGCATGGTGCGAACAGATTTGGAGGAAAACTTGCCATCGGATGAGGGGCACCATATCCAGCGATCAAGGCAATCAACCGAGGAAACAACCTTGTCGAGGCAGCCGGCTGGACCGAAGGATTGGACAATGCCAACCTGAGTATGCAGCGGATCAGAAAATGCATCGTGGACAGAACAATTGGGATCAGCCAAAGAGTGCCAAGCATCGGGAGATATCTGGTCACGGAGAGGGATAGAACCAGCCCATCTATCAAACCAGAAATTAACATGAGAGCTGCTAGCAGAAATAATAACACGGTGGTTCACAAAAACCAAAGAGGCGGCCTGCTGCCAGATCCGGTGGTCAGCTGCAATCATGAGGGGAAACCCAGCTTCAGAATAGTGAACTTTATGTAAGTGTTTCGCAGCAGAGAACCTGGCCCAGAGAGAGGAAGAAGTGATGGCAACCCACAGCAATTTGGTTCTCAAGGCAACCTGCATATGCTGAAGATTGAGAACACCAAGGCCACCACACTCCCGGGGGAGAGATATAGAAGCCCAAGAAGACCAATGCCTCTTAGGGGAACCTTCATAAGAACCCCAAAAAAAGTTGGCAAGCAGCCGATGAAAAGCTCGCAAGACCGTCACCGGAATGGTAAGGGCGGACATGGTATAGATTGGTAGGGCGGAGAGGACATGGCGAATAAGAATCAAGCGACCACCAATCAATAAGAATGCTGACTTCCAAGACTGAAGCTTCAACGCGGTCTTAGACAGAATGTGAGCAAAGTAAGAAGCACGCTGCCGGCCAACATAGAGGGACATCCCCAAGTATTTGATGGGGAGCCGCCCCTTGACAAATTCGGTAATGTCGCCAATGGACCGGCAAGTGGCAACGGGAACATCATGTGCAACAAAGAAGGAGCTCTTGGCTGGGTTGACAAGTTGCCCGGAGGCAATTTCATATTTCCGAAGGAACTTCAACAGATTTCTAACATGCCGCACCGAACCATTGGAGAAGATAAGAGTATCATTGGCAAAGAGGAGGTGAGAAACGCGGGGGCATCGCTACATAGATTGATACCATCCACCTCGGCTGCGAGCAAAGAGGAGAGACAGCCCTCTACTAAGAGCTTCTTCCGCTAGGATGAACAACGCAGGAGCAATAGGGTCGCCTTGACAAAGCCCTCTGCTAGACTTGAAATAACCATGGGTGCTGCCATTAAACAGAACAGAAAACCAACAGTTGGAAAGCAATGGTTCCAACAAGGAAATGAAGGCCAAAGAGAACCCAAACTTGCGGAGGACAGCAAAGAGGAAGTCCCACTCGAGCCGATCATATGCCTTGGACATGTCAAGTTTAAAGACCACATTGCGGCCCCGGCATGGTTTACCCAAGTGCTGAACCAAGTCACGAGCAAGAGAGACATTTTCAATGATAGAGCGCCCTTGCACAAAGGCCCCTTGCTCCTCCGATATCAAGAGAGGAAGGAGGGCGGCCAGCCTGTCACTGATGACCCGAGAAATAATTTTATAGAAGAAATTGCAAAGGCTAATAGGTCTGAAATCAGCACAAGTTCTCGGAGAATCCACCTTGGGAACTAAAGCAATGAGTGTAGAGGTAAACCCTTGAGGAAGGGGATGGCCACAGAAAAAGGCCTGAACAGCGCCACACACATCACCACCAATAAAGTCCCAACAAGCATGAAAGAAGTGACCTGAAAAGCCATCCGGACCCGGGGCACTGTCCGCAGCCATACTGAAGACGACGTCCTTGATATCATCCATAGAAGGGGCAGCACATAGCATGGAGTTGTGATCAGCTTGGAGAATATGAGGAATCGCAGCAAGGATCTTCGGGTGAATAGAGTGAGGCGCGGAGGTGAAGGACGACTGAAAGTGGGATACAAACAAAGAAGCCATGTCACCAGGATCATCCACAATAGACCCATCTTCAGCAAAGAGCTTAGTGATAGAGGAGCGCCGCAGCTGAGATGAAGCATTAGCGTGGAAGAACTTGGTGTTCTGATCGCCTTCTTTCAGCCACTTGATACGGGATCGCTGCCGCCAAAACATCTCCTCTTGGATAAGCACACAGTCAAGGAACTCTTTGGCCAAAATAAGAGCAGCATGGGAAGCATCTGAAGGGGTCTGGTCATGAACCTCTTGAGCATCAAGAAAGGATGCTTCAGTAGAAGAAACATTGGAGGAAATGTCCTTGAAAGTGTCCTTGTTCCAGCCACGATAGAACTCCTTCATATGTTTAAGTTTCAATGACATAGTAAGAAGAGGGAAGGAGGAAAGGGGGCCAGCAGCCCAAGCATCACGAGAGCAGTCAAGAAACTTATCATGAGCAGTCCACATATGTTGGAAACAAAACCTAGAGGGGCCCCGGAGAGGCATCGAGGAGGCCGATATAAGAAGGGGGGCATGATCACTGTAAGCACGAGAGAGGTGCAGCACAGCTAACACCGGGCAGTGTAGCTGCCAGTCACCATTCATAAGAACCCGATCCAGCCTTGCCCAGATACCATTAGCAAGCTGCCCATTGAACCAAGTGAATTTGTTCCCAGAAAACCCGGCATCATGCAGTCCAGAAGCCGATATGCAGGCCTGAAAATCAGACATGGAAAGAGAGAAGGCACGTCGGCCACCACGCTTCTCAACGGGGTCAAGGATGCTGTTAAAATCGCCTCCAACCAGCCAAGGCCCATCACAGGTAGTAGAAAAGTCAGCCAGGTGATTCCATAAAGTCTTGCGCTCAGCAAGAGAGCAGCTAGCATGAACAATGGAGAAGTACACCTTCCGATCAAAGACGGAGCTCACAGCCAAGGTGATGTGCTGGTCAGACGAAGAGACAAGGGAAATGTCGAATGGAGCACGCCAAAATATCCAGATGCGGCCCTTAGGAGAGGAATTAGCCAAGCAAGAGACCATACGTATCTTTTTCATATACAATTCAACCTTCGAGGAAGCAAGCTTAGGTTCAATAACAGCCACAAAGGCAATATCATGCTTCCGAATAAGTAGCTTTAATCTACTAAGGGAAGAGGCATCTTGGATGCCTCTAATATTCCAAATGAGTGCCTTCATTTGGCAACCGACTGTTGAGAAGAAACGGAGGTGGATCTGCGAAGACCACGACGAGCAGGGAGCCCATCAGATCGACCAGTTAAAGGAGGGGCCTTCCCAACGAAGTTGTTGTGAACATCCACAACATCAGTAGCAAGCCCAGAGGGCTCCCAACCAGGAACAGGGAGGACTTGATAAATCATGGGCATGGAGTCACCAGAGGAGGCTGAAGATGTGGACTGACCTTCGCTGCCAATGTCCTCAGCCGAGCGACCAGCCATAGCATCCTTAGATGAAGAGCCAGCACCCACAGGTCCAAGGGATACCTTCAAGGCAGGCGGAGGAGCAGACGCATTGGCATCACCATCTTGCTGTCCATGAGCAGAACAGAGGCTAGCAGAAGAAGGACCAGACCGAATGACAATAGGAGATGCAGCCGGGGCGCTCACTCTAGCAAGGCCTGCCTGATGCGGAGAGGAGGGGCCTGGGTCCGCAGCAATCAGGTTGAGAAGGCCAGGAGGGGCCAGCTTGGGAAAACCAATAGAAGGTGCAGCAAGCACATGCGCATTGGCAGCAGGGGGCTCATGGCAGGGAGGAGCAGAGCACGGGACATCAGGCCGAGCAGCAGCAATCTGCACACACCCATCTAGAGCAGCAGGGACAGAACCTTGAGGGGCCTCCACTGGCGGGTGAATGAGAGCTTGAGCATCAGCAGGAGAAGGGGCATCAAGGGAGCAGCCAGGACGCAGGGCAGCAGGCAGATCACCATCAACTGAGTGCTGCACACAGCCGGGGCTGGCAACAGGGACAGAAGAAACGGTGACAGGCAGAGGAGCAACAATCGGCCACCAGGCCCTCTTGGGCTTGGGCTGAGGAGCAGGTTGGCCTGGGTCCTTGTCACTCTCAGAAGAGGGAGCAGCAGATGGAGCAGCACCGGTGGCAGGATCAGCAGCAGGGACAGCCTTCTTTTTACACTTGGCAGGGATATGACCAAGTCTTCTGCAATTAGAACAGAACATGGGAGGAGCAGGGAACAGCAGGGGCTGCCAACTACCATCATTGCCATAACCAACAAACACACGACGAGGAAGCTCCTTGGAGACATCAAGTTGAATGCAGACCCGAGCAGCATGGGTGCGGGACAAGCATAGTGTGTTCCTGCCAATCTGTAATACTTGGCCAACGCTACCAGCAATGGAGCGAATCATGGCCTCATTGTAGAAGTTGGCAGGAATCCCAGGTAACTCCATCCACACCGGAACAAGGGGCGAGTCTTCATCCGGAGAGAATGCCATCGACCATTTAGAAAACCAGAACGGTTTGCCTTTGACATACAAGGATTCTTTAAGAAGAACAAGCAGGAAATCCTCGCTGTTCTGAAAGCGCAGGAGCAAGTGGCATCCATCAATGGCACTTAAGAAAAATTCTTGCTTGAAAGGAAACCGCTGTAGGAAGTGTTGGCGGATATCTTGAAAGGCTGGCCTGCCCAATGGAGTCTTGGCAACAATGGCGAACTCAAAAGGTTGGCAAGATAAACGAATCTCCTCCATGGAGAAGAAAGCCGCGGGTTCCCCATGGTCTGTGAATGCAGGAGCATGAATGGACAAGGGGATAGCAAGGGGAGGAGCAGAGTTCATCAAAACCTGGGCGAATGAGGGTGGTGCAGCCAAAGACGAAGCCCCGCCCATGTTCTTAGCAGCAGAAGACGGAGGAAGAAGAGGCCACGGACCAGACGCAGCAGGCTTCAAGGGAACAGCAGCAGGAGGAGCAGCATGTCCTCCACGGGTTGCAGCATGGCCAAGACGGCCAGAAGAGGCAGGGCCGGCCTGCACGCTCGCAGCAAGACCAGAGGAAGGCAGCCCAAGAGGGAGGCCGCCAACGGTTGCAGGAGCAAGAGGGATTGCAGCAGCACAACTAGGAGGAGATCCACCACAGCCAGCGTCCAAAGGAGAGGAAGAGACCTTTGGCGTGCCAGCCATGGATGAAGGGGCGCCTGGAGGAGATGAAGAGACACGTCCATCCACCGGTGGAAGAAGAGTAGCTGCGGCCACGCCATGACTACCATCTGGTAGGGCAGCACGAGAGGAGTCCAGCAAGCTAGATGGGGGAGGCAAAAGCCCCCCCCCCCATGGCCAGCCATGGCTGGCGAGGACAAGCCCAAGCAGGGAGGAAGAGGACGCGCGCTCCACCAAGGGGAGAGGAAGGGACGCCAAGGACAATGAAATTTCAATGACCTTCTCATCCTCCGCGCAACCCACATCAATGCTACACCCTGAAGTTGAAAAGTAGTTAGCATGACCTTCTCATCCTCCGCGCATTCCATCGATCGAAACACACGCTCAGTCGCCTTGATCCAAACCCTGGCAGCATCTGTATCTGACTGACCTTCATAAGTCAGCGGGTGGAATAGCAGAAATTCCTTGAGTGCTCTACCACGGCCACTGGGTAAGTCATCTTGCGAAGCTAGAACAGGCACGGCAGGAGCAAGGGACTGGCACAATCGGGGGAGGAGCAGGCATGACAGGAGGAGGAATGCTACCACTCTCTTCCGGGGGAACAGGAGCTCTTCTTTTACGTGGTGGCATCTAAAACATATGACAACGGGAAACACATTAATAATCACAGAAAACATCCTAAGTCAGCAACAGATGACTCGACTGGACAAGTGCCAGAGGAAGAGAGGAAGAAGAAGAAGGAATCCTCTGCAAACTCTTTGGAAGGGCCCCGTCCTATGGAATATGATAAAAAAGAGAGAGGGAAAAAGAATGGCGCTGGGCAGAGGAGGCAAAGAAGGGCACTGGAAGAGCCGCCCCCCACCGATGGGATCGACGGTGAAAAGGCGGAAGGGGGAGGGGAGGCGAGAATGGAACAAGGGCACAGTGGCATGCCCTCATATGTCCGCTTCTACCATCCTCCAAAGGTAGTGTTGGCGGTCCAAAAGAGGGTAGAGAACGTGCCACCACACGTCGAGCCCTCTTTCAAACTGTCCGCCAACTGTCGAGCACTCTTTTGAACCGAAGCAGTGGAAATCTCCCCCCTACTGCAATCTGTATCTTTGTCCTCCGAAATGCCTTCCATGCTTCACCAAGACTAACAGCACAACACTTCGCAGAGAGGAGAAACTACAGGGATGGCCTTAAGCGACGAAGAGAGGAGGAAATGCCCTTCGGGACCTTTTATAGGCCAAAGGGGAGTTGTTGCCTAAAATGATCTTCCCCCCTCGAAGAAGTGCAAAAGGCAGACCCCTTTTCCCAAGGTGGTTACCTTGTTTTCCACCAATACCCCCTCGATGGAAACGAGCAAAGTGACAAGTCATTTAAAACAGGGGAAGCTAGACAGGCGCCAGTGCCACGCCAGTTGCTTAACCAATCAACACGCAAGATATCCATAGAAAGAATCATCGCCTTTCCAACAACAACAAGTGCAGTGGTCAAATTGCACCAATGGCAGTAAGGGACACTCAATTCAGCATTTACTATTACCGCCTTCGTATACCCAAGGAAAAGTTTTTACATGGCCATACTAAAGAAAGGAAAGGGAAAAAGTAAAAAATCTACATCAGGCCTCAGGCCCACCATGAAGCTCTGCGAATGAAGGATCCTCGACACCAGGCGACCCACCCCCAGCACCCTCGGTGATGGCCGATCGAGGCACTGACCCCACCTGCATGGAAACTATCTCGATCGCATGCCCTCCCGAGGCTGCTGGAGTTGGCAATCGCTCGGAAGAAATGGAGGCACCCCGACTTCCGCCCTCGCTTGACGATGGGAAGGAAGAATCCATAGTATCCTCGTCTGAGTCATAGCATTGCCCGAAAGGAAAATCGAGCTCTCCGTGCGCCTGTTCATAGGCCAGAAAGGTCGCTCAGTGGTAGCCTTGGGAAAACCCCTTTCACAGGCCCCGGCGGTAACCTAGCTCGTAGTAAGCAAAGGCAGCCTGCTGGAGCACCGCATGATAACCGTCCGAGCGTTTGTATTACTTGAGTGCCTCCAATCCAACTAGCGTCACCTTCTCCTCGAGCTCGACCGCCCTCAGCTCAACCTCGGACTGCCTCCTCTCAGCTTCGGCTCATGCGCCCTCGACTTTTGCCCGCTGTCGATCGACCTCTCGAACCCTGCCCTCGAGTGCCTCAGGCCCGGCATTCCACTGCTCAGCACGTTTGACCTGCACTTTACGCTTCGCATCCAGGACCCTATCTTTCAGCTCAACCATATAAGTGGCCTAAACCAGCTGCTCGATCGACACCCGAGCCTCTTTCTGGTTCAACTACGCTTGTGCCCTGAGCGAGGCCACCTGTCGCTGAAGGTCTTCAAGGTCGAGGGTTAGGCGCTCAATCTTCCGGTTGGATGCACCATAGGCCTAGGCTAGGGTCACCCTCTCCGAGTTGACCCGAACGAATAGATCAGTCATTTCAGCCTCCAGTTGGGCACGATCAAGCCGCCCTCCATGACTCGCTCGAGGAGCACAGAAGGAGGACTACGCCCGAGACCTCCCCGGATTGCCTCCGAGGACACAGAGTGGCACCTGAGGTACAAGGAGGCTCGGACGGCAAAGGTGCCTACCGTAAGAGAGGCGGCCCTCTCCGGAACAGTCGGGATCAGAGAATCCCCCCGCGGTACTCCTGCTCCTGGAGGCCCACCGGCTAGCTCAGGCTGGGTCGCTTCCCCCTGTACCTCCATAGCCTGGGTCAGCTTGGATTAAGTTGCCTCGCCTTGCGACCCCTCAACCTCGACTGGCTCAGATCGGGTCCCATCCCCCAATGCCCCCTCGACCCCGATAGGTGACCCAACACCAGCCACCTCTACTGGGGATGCACCTGCCTCGGCCGCGACTCCTCCGAAGGTGGCGTCCCTTTCTGATTCACCGGATGGGAGAGCCAACTGTGCGCCCCCCTCAACTGAGCAAGCGGCCTCCCCCCTCCTAGCCCTTTTCCTCTCAACAGTCACGGCCTTCATCGAGGATCAGAGCATCTTCTCCACAAGATCCTCACGCTTGGCCCTGCGATGCTCAGAAGCTCCGTCTCGAGCAAGCCGCTTGCCCTTGTCCCAGGTGCAGGAAGAACTCCCAGATACTTGAAGTCTACCAGGGGCAAGTGCCTCCTCCTCGTCGAGGATCACCACCTCAGCCGGCGACGCCCCTTCATCAGCCACTCACCTCGAATCTGAGCAAACAAAAGAGTACCATCAGAAAGTAACTTGCTAATTCGACCCAGCATCAATACAAGGCCCCGAAGCACTTACCTGGAGGCATCACCATTGGAGAGGGATACTCCTCAATGTTGGCCTCAGTCATCAACTCGATGGTGGATGGGCGATTCTCTAGAAGAAGGGCAACCTTCTTCTCCACTTCTAGGGAAATCATAGCTGGCTTCGGAGGAATGTTTGGGTGAAAATTGGGTGCCAACGAGAAGTTCTAGGACCCACTATCCAAGGCTGCACCCACCCAGAAATACTGGGTCTTCCAGCCCTTGTGGGAAGAATCCCTGGGAGAGAGGGTCATGCAGCTCCTTCCCCTCTTCGCCTGGAGGAAGAAAAAGCCTTTACCCACGTGGGCATGCTCCTCCAACTCAAAGAAGATGTGGAAGAGATCCAACGAAGGCTCGACCCCACACAAACGGCACAAGAAGGAGGAAGAAGAAGAAAAGGCTCTTGGGAAACAGATCATGCTACCCAAACATTACAATGATAGGACAGGTCTACTTGTATACAGAGAATCAAGCTAGCATGTCCCTTATCTTGAAAGACATACTGAAAATCAGCTAGGTGGGTGGAAACATGGCTTGATATAAAGATAGGGATAGGGAATGTCGGAGCAGACTTAGTTTTGGTGGGAGAAATGGGCAGCAAACTTCTATCTGATATGCAGGTTTCAAGGTACCTTCTGGATAGTTTCTAATAGATGGCAGCCTATCAGAGTATGCTATTTCAGGAGTGGCAGAGAAGTGCACTGGAACTTTGACCTTGCCTTTTAGTGGATTTGGCGTCAAGGAACTGAGAGGGTGTTTGTTTCTGGTAATGACTTGGGGCATCTTTCTAGTCACAGCCATAATTTTCACACGTGACAGCAGTCAATGTCGCTGGTTTTAACACTTGCACCGGTTTGAAGAACTACAAACACATGAAATTCTGGCGAGATACCTGGTACCAGGAGCTCCCATTCTATGTTGCTCTGACATGGGACAGCTAACCTAACGGGTGTGGATGGTGTGAATAATCAAGATCAACAACTCAACCCAAGACAACAGCAGTAACTCCATCGCATTAATGAATCCCGTGAGAAAATCTACACAATAAACAAGAGCTACAAATGCGGGGTGCCGTCCCTCATGGAGGGAAGTGTCGGACAGAATGGTAGGTTGAACTACCACAGCATAGAGTATCATTCACACACACAAATGATCTCAAATCAGTGCTCGCAAGAGGAACGCTCAGAAGCACACAATCCGATAACGAAATAATATATCGGACTTGGAGATTCCTAACTCACTCACGGCGGCAAATTTAACCAAATACGTGATAGGCAGGAAACGAGGGAGCTATCAATCACTAACCGACTCGCTCAAGAGTTAGGCACACTACCAGGGACGTGAGGGCCTCCAAGTCTGGCGCCGGTGGGACTGCTGCTGCAACGGAAGGGGGTCGGGGCTCCCTGGACAGCAGGCTGGCAGACCTGTCGTCGGTGTCTACTGCAGTTGGGGCTCCGGCGGCCAGGGGTCTGGGGCTGCTGCTGCTGGGTGCAGTGACCAGCTGGGTAGCTGGTGCTGCTAGCGTTGGAGGGCAGTGGTGCACCCACTGGGAGGGAAGGCAGGGATGCCAGTGCAGGCCACCATCTCCAGGGATGCTCCTGTGGGCCGAGTCACCGGTGTGGTGCAGGGCAGCAGAGGCTGGCACAGGGCGGCTGGGATGGATGGCCATGGCGGAGCAGGGGGGGTGGCAGACAAGGACTGCGGCATAGGGCTGGCTGGCCGCAGTTGTGAGGGAAAGGTGGTGGCTGCGGGGAAGAGGTGGTGACAACGGCGCGGCTCTGCGGGTAGCTCTGGCGGCGATGCAGTGAAAGGGGCTCGTAGTGGGGTGGGGTTCGTAGAAGACGGGGATGGTGAGGTTGGGCCGAGGGTGGAGGGAGAGGAAAGAGACAGAGGGAGGATCAGAAGGAAGGGGTTAACGGCGGCTGCTGGTGGGTGGGGGTGCGGCTGCTACTGGCGACCAGTGAGGTGGGGCTCCTGGCAGAGCTTTGGCACTGAGGAGGTGGTGGACAGCACTGGATGGTGGCGTCCGTGGCAGGGCCAACAGGCAGGAGGGGCGAGGTGGTCCTGGTTGCCGGAGGGGTGGCAGACCGAGGACAATGGCGGGGATGGACAGAAGGCGGCAACTGTGGCAGGCTCGCTGGGGCTTGCGGGGTCTGGCTCGCAGGGGAATAGGATTAAACAAAGGGAGGAGGAGAAGAAGGAGGAGGTGTTCGAATGTTGGGAAGGGAGGGAGAGAGGAAGGGAAGGGGGGCAGGATCTGGGGCTTCGCAATTGTTACGATCTGTGTGAGAGACCTTGGCTTGTGTGAGGCCAACACTCAGTCTCACATCGGATATTAGCTGGAGGGTGAAGGCCTCGTAGTAGTGTGGTATGGGCCTCCCACGTAGCTAGTCATTTTGGGATGGTATCAGCCCATTACGAATTGGTGTCTGAGCCCATTCGATCCACATTCATGAGGAAACAAGCATCAATGTCCGAGAGGTAGCGACCTGGGGGGGCCCAAAGGGCGCCTAAATGTCCCCAGAGTAGGCACCGGGGGTGGTGCCTCATGAACGGGGGGAGATTTGTTATGGTTTGTGTGAGAGACCTTGGCTTGTGTGAGGCCTACACTCAGTCTCACATCAGATATTAGGTGGGGGGTGAAGGCCTAATAGTAGTGTGGTATGGGCCTTGTACCTCCCAAGTGACTAGTTATTTTGGGATGATACCAACCCATTACAAATTGGAGATTTGATACGATTTCTATGATAGATCTTGGCTTGTGTGAGGCCATCACTCAGTTAGTCCCACATCGGATATTAGCTGGGGGCTGAAGGCCTAATAGTTAGTGTGATATGGGCCTCCCAAGTGGCTAGTCATTTTGGGATGGTGCATGCCCATTACAAATCGGTGCTGCACACCCTGCGCTGGGCTTCTCACCCATTCTTTGACAGGACAAATAGTGGCGGCTTCAAAAGTTTCATTCTTCTATTCTTCTTTAGGTTAAAAAGATGAGAGTACAAGATTATTTATAGAGGATAGAATCCTAACGGTCCTCCTCTCATACCCTCTGACCAAAATACCCCTCGGACCAAAAATAGTGTGAAAATCGCACCAAAAAATATAGAATAAATGGAAAAGAGCACTAATGGGCCATTAATGGGCCTCCCAACCAATCAAATGGCTAACTACTCAATAAGAAAGTGCATTAGTTCACTAATGGACTATTATTAAGCCAAAGAGATGTCGGTGTCGTTGTTGGAGGCCTCCGACGGTAAGGGTGTTCATAATTCGGTTCAAACCGAACCAAACATAACGTGTGAAACAGAGCCAAACTGAATAAATCGAATTTATTATTTATATTTATGGCCAATCACGTCTCTGTTTATCAAAAACGTGTCTCGCGTCATTTTCACCTAACAGTCTTACAACAGACCGCATGGCTAGGGCAGTTTACATTCTACGAGGAAGGTGAGCTAGATGAAAAATGGTTCAGGGGACAACCACTTGATGGAGCCTAACGGTCTAGTGATAGACCGCTTAGCTTCCAGAGATTTCAAAAAAAATGATCGGCCACTCTCTCCACCTCTCACATTCATTCCGTTCAAACGTCACCCAAATGCCACCAAATGCCACCGAGCACCCATTCCCTCCCGGCGCCCTACTCCGGCAATCACCCCACTGGTGACCACCGTCGTCCAAGCAATGAGGATGTTCAAGAAATGCACTGTCCAGCGATTTGAATGCCGATTAGAGGAGGAGGGGACGGTGGCAACGCGCCCATCGACGGTGGAGGAAACTCCGGTGATGGCCCAAACGGTAGCAGAGGAGGCTCCTGTGGCTAAAGAAGGACCCAAGGAAGCTACCAGGGACGAGGAAGGAGAGCAAACGGCCGAGGGAACGTCGGAGAAGACGACCAGGCGGCGGTCCTCCGAGGTAGGCTGAACCCCTAAAAAACCATATATTTTTGAATTGTCTATTGCATGCATGTGGGTAGAATAGGTTCAGGAATGGTCCTGGGGACCCATTAAGGGCATTGTAGGGCTTTTTGCCACCCCACAAACCTGGGAGGAGGGATTGAAACCAGTTGCCACGGCGAGGGCCATGCGGTCCTTCCAGTGACCGTATGGGGCCAAGCGATCTAGTGTTAGACCACTTGCAGAAGGTAAATGGTCTAAGGATGACCGTTTGGGATTTTTGGGTAGAAAATGATTTTTTTAATGCAATAATGTAATGCAATGAATAGTTTATGTTTTATCATCTATGAAATGACTGAGTCAATGCTCTAAACACATGCAGGGGAAGCGACGGACGTGCATCTCTTGGTTGCAGGTCCGGACAGTGTACTAGGTGCTGTTAGATTATCGGAGAGAGACTAGCAACAATGGGTTTGTTGAGTTCCTGGGGATAGAGGTGATGTGGATTGACACGGCCCTGCTATACGCATTGCACGAGAGATGGGATGCAGTCAGTCGGGCGTTCCTCTTCCCATGGGGTCATATGATCCCCATGCTCAAGGATGTGGCATGGATTACGGGACTTCGAGTACACAGAGCACCAGTGACGGGGACCACCTACACCGACTACCAAGAGATGGCGAGGGAGCTGCTGGATCTAGAGCTGACATGTCCAAGACATCACCCGTCGATGCTGGCGAGGGCAACGCTCCTGGAGAGCCTAGGACTGAGGGGAGCGACGATAGCCGTAGGTGAGCTACCCGAGGAGCATCTAGGCTGATTGAGGCTAGGAGGAGAGTGGACGCGGGACTGGGACCAGAGGGAGACATAGTACTGTGTCGCTTCTTGATGGTATTGTTCAGGAAGCTATTGTTCACGACGAGGGCAGATGGAGTGAGCTGCAAGCTCCTCCCACTCCTGAAAGACTTAGATGGAGTTGGAGAGTATGCCTGGGGAGTCGTTGTACTAGCATTCCTCTTTGACTCACTTAGCACGACCGACCGACAGACGATGTTGGGCGACTTCTCGCCTCTTCTTCAGGTAAAATGCTTAACTCTAAATTCTTATGCTCAGTTTATGCTTTAGGCTTATGCTTATTATTGCTATATGCTGACACTCAACTTGATGCAGGTATGGAGCTACCTGTACCTCCCTATCCTAGGGCGAGGGAAGGAGGTACATTTGGACCGGATACCCATCGCGAGGTAGTGGATAGTGGCTCGGGACATGGGGTCACTGCAGCACCTATCACGGGCAATCCAGGATGACATAGACACGTTTCCTTACGGATCGGTAAGCTCCTAGACTTAATCTCTCTAAATGCACCAAAATGCCAATTAAATGTTGACATAAATGCTGACACTTGACTTGCTTGCCCTCTCAGGTGTGCTGGACACCCTATCGTGATGAGGGTCACGAGGGAAAGCCTTGGGTGGAGGTGGCTGAGGCGTACGCAGGACGAGAGATCTGGCTCCACTGCATGAACATCAACGAGCCTCTCCATCACCGCCTGATCATGAGGATGAGGGGCGTCCATTAGCCGAAGGTAGAGTTCCCCGCACGAGACGACGAGCGCATCGGGCGGTCCTCGAAGGGACTCAGCGGTGAGATCGACTATGTCATGCCCTGAGTGCAGAAGCTTACCCATGGCGCGACAGCTCCTTATATAGAACCAAAGCGAGGGAATTCTTCCTTAGACAACTTAAAGAGTGCACAAATAACTAAGATTTAACTTGAGGTTTAAACAAATAGTTCGAGCTATCAATTACAACTAACCAAATGTCCCACTAACCAAATGTCAAATACATAGTGTCAACTACTAGTCCTCACTCCTTTATTAGTTGAGATCAAGGAAAATACAAATGACATAACTGGATAATACAATTGACATACGTAGGGTTACAATTAACACAAAATAGTGGAATTACAATAACACAATTGACAACACATTTAACATGACAATTGATGACTCCATTTCTACACTCATCACTCAGACTCATTCCCTTCCGAGTGTTGGCTGATATCCAGATTACCTGAAAAGGTTAGAAAGCAACTAGATGAGTGAATCGCTCAGTAGGATTTACATCTCAAGTTCTAACACGCTTTAAGTGAATTACAAGTTCATTTAATGTAGGTAAATCTATGCATGCAGATAGGTAGATATCAAGGAATTGTAAAATCGACAAGAGCAGGATAAGATTAACAAGTGAGAGTATATAGATTTCAAACTTTCAAGCAGTAGCAGCAAGTGATATCAAGCAAGTGATAACTGAGAAGTAACAACTGGAATAACAAACTCGTGTCAATCAAGCAATAGTAAGCAAAGTAATTTCAAGCATGTATAACAAGAATTGGCTATTTATCAATTCATTCAAGTGAGAACCGCTCTTGCCTCTCGGTGATAAATCATAACAAGGGGATAATAATTAATTATCTTAATGACATTAGGACTCTTCGGGATGGACGGCTCTGGATAACCGCACAATGGATATGTGTGGCTAAAGAAAGGCCGTATGTACACTTGTCGATGATAATTCAAAAATGGCTAAAAAAACAAAAAATGCATAAGTGGCTGGAAGGGGGCCGCACAAGTGTTGGGCGTTTGAAATTCATAAAAATGGGAAGAAAAAGTAAACCCAAGGCCCATTAAGCCCTGAATTGAAAATGGACCCAGTCAGGGAGGGAGGCTACCCATAAAATAAGTCCAAAAATATGCCAAAAAATAGCCCGACGAGTCGTGGACAACTCGAGGCATCAACAAATGGGAGTAAGAGGGATGACCCGACTTATCGACAAAAATGGGTGTCAACAGACCCTGACCATTCCTAGCCGAGTGACTGGTATGTTTCCATGGGAACCTTACCTCTGGTGTTATCAGCCAGATGGGAGTTGATGTTGTCGGGCGGTGGGATCACCACCATGTTGCAGGAGAGCTCTTGTAACATTTTCTCGAGCATCTCCACAGTAAGCTCTTCATCTTTAATGAATAATGTGAGCTCTTATGGAATCAAGAACTTCTCCCCTTCTTCAAGATGGTGAACCAACTCCCGGAGCCATTGAAGAAGTTGATATTTACGCCCAAACTTGTCCCGGGGAGTGTATTGGTCTAAAGTGACCACCCTAGTAGGGCGAGGGGGAATGTACTCCTCTAGCTCATCTATGAGCTTCTGTAATTTTTGTAGAGGGGTTAGCTCCTTAGGAGCCTCCATTGCTGCCACTTGCTCAGCTTGCTTCTTCAACCTCCTTTTTAGATTCTTCCTACAGTTCCTCTCCTGCTTCTTTTGGCGTGCTGCCTCTTGAGAAGACAGTGACTTTGGTTTCGAAGGTGGGACTAGTTTGCCCTCGGAATCTTACTTTTTACTCTAGGCTGGCTCCTTAGAAGCCTTAGTTCCATGGGTTCTTCTGGAGGTGATTTGAGTCTAGTTGTCCTCCTCCGGCTGTACCTGAAAGGTGGCATTAATCACTTGAACAATTATCTCCGGCGGTAATTCTTGGAACTCTGCCAAGCCGCAGTGGGGCCCCTAGGAGTTTTGCAATTTCGCTGACTTTGCTTTGGCGGGCACCTAAGCAGATTCAAGCTGTTGAGGTCTTTCCACAATTGACGACCTCCCTGCCTTGACATGAGGTTTTACTTCGAGTCCTCCCATCTTAGCTTTGCCTCTATTGTTCGATGGAGAATTTCCCTTTATAACGATGCCGAGTTGACTCGGCTTCGAAAAAGATTTGGAACCACTCCCCACGGCTTGGCCTTTTGGGCTCTGGGCCTTAGGCCTCTAGCCCCTATCTTTGCCTTTGAGGTCTGGTTGAGGCTTGTCGCTACTTGCAGACTTGCCAGGTTGGACCTGCTGAGAGGTGGGCTTAGTCTGCTGTGGTTTGGCCTGATCTTGCTGAGCTTGTTGGAGAATCTTTTTAGCGACCTCCCTTAGGTGCTGCCTCACCGTTGAGTTCCCCTATGCATCGATCTCCCCTTTTTGAGTGAGGGTCTCGATACAATCTTGAACTTCTGGGCATTGCCGAGTGGGGTGAGACACCCTAGCATGATATTTGCAGTAGCGGGGGTGACTCTTGGCTGACTCGTTGTAACAGGATGGCAGGTCACGCGCTATGGCTCGAGCTTCTTCTTGTCAAAAATCTTCTCGATGTCCTCTATGGGGAAAGAACACTAATGGGAGGGTCTCCACCCGGGGTACCACAGTGTGGACTTGGGTGGTTGAGAGCTTGCACCCTCCTCTTCTGGCTTGGGGAGCTGGAGAGCAGCCGAGGCATGTATGACATTGGCATAAAAATGAAAGCTCTTCTGTGCATGTAGCTACGGTGGGTCAACCAGGAATTCACCCATATTGATCTTCCCCTATCTGATTAAGTCTTCGGTAAAGTCCTTGAACGGCTAGCAGTCATATATAATATGGCCAATCACCTCATGGTATGGGCAATAGCCCTGATGGAATGCAGCACCTGGCGCCTGCTCGATGGGTGATGGGCTGATCAAGCCCACTCGCTGGCACGCGAAGAAGATGTTGAGGGTGTTCTTGTGAGGGAAGGAGTATAACTTCTCCGATTGCACGCCTTCATATGAGTCTTCCTTGCCCTCAGCTGAATCCAAGGATTCCACGGAGAGCCAACCCCTGAGCGGACCCCGGCCAGTGGGTGATACACCTGTCTCCCGTATGTGAGTTGGAGCTAACCTCCTGGCAAATGGGCCAAAGGGGAAAGTGGCCAGCTGCTCATAAATGCTCTCTAGGAACTGTAGCAGATGCCTTTGTTCCATTTGCAATTTCCTTATCTCCCCTCAGATTTTTCAAATGGTCCTCGGCAGTGCTGAGACTTTAGGGAGTGAGGCAGGAGCAGCTTTGTGGCTGACATTGGGATGCCGAGTTAAAGGCCCGGCCACAGAAGCGTTGGAACTTGAAGCTGTCGCCACCATGTGAACCACATTAGCCGACCGGTTCGGCCGACTCCAAGCATGAGGCTGAGGATGGTCGACTGCATGACCCAGCATGTTTATCAACCCCTTCTAGATGGGCTCTTCTGCTATATTCTTGAAAACATAGCAGTCCCCGACGGTGTGACCCAATCTTTGGTGGTACACACAATAGGTGGGATCATCTGCTTTATCCACCTCTGAGGGATTCCTGGGATCCGAAAGGGTAATGAGCTTCTCATTCATGCATAGATCAAAGAGTATCTTGGTATGCTATTTCCTGATGAAGGAATAAGGCATCTTCATGCACTCCGCTAACAGAGATGATATAGATCTAGAGGGGGGGGGTGAATAGATCAATCCCCAAATAAAAATCTATAGCAACTATAACAGTGCAGAATTAAAATAAACTACTGTATGACCCCAAACCATCAACCTCCATGCCACTGGCCTCCGCTAAACCTCCCACTAAGCCCCCCATCATACCTTCATCAACCTCCATAACAGCATCCTCTGCTGAACCCACCACTAAACCTTCTCCAATTAGCCTCCCATTGTCGCCGCCTTGGCCCCCCACTATACCTACAATCTCAAACCTGACTTTGTCTATCCCTCCACTTACCCGTTTATCTGAACCCGTGACAAATCCTGAGCAAGGTCCACCCCTGGTTGCACTCGAGTCAACCCCGTCCACTTTCGAGCTGGGGGAGAAGCTCGAAGTGTTTGAACCTCCACTCGCCCTTCCTCCAACACCTTTTATTAAGCCTACCGCTTCCACTTCACCTTTCGCATTCGCTCAGAGTGGGTGTGTTGTTACAAATGCATGTGCCGAAGAAGCTTAAGAAGGATTCAGCTATGGCTATGTTATTCGAAGTTCAAGACTTTATCTGCCGTATGTCGGTCCATGTTCTTGTACCAGGAATGTTTGAAAAGTCTCCACAAATGCTTACTGAAGAAAAATGCCAAGAATTGATGCCATGCCGGCCCAAGGACAACATCATTAAAGTTACTTTATTCATTGGGCATGACACGTTCAAGGCTCTCATTACCCCTTGTTCTATTATAGTGCAAGTTCCCAATCAAGAGAAGGGGTTCTCCTCAAGCATTATAATGACACGCTTCTGCCAAGGAGATGATGAAGTCTATGCTTAAGGGAGGGGTAGGGCACCCTTTGCTGGAAGTCCTTAACATCATGTCTACTTCATCTTTACCTCCATGCAAGGGGCATGTAGTTTCATCAACATGTTTCCTCAAGTTCCTCACGTCGAAAGGGGAGCCCCCATGGGTTGACATTATGAAGCTATCAAGGGGACCTATACGAGAGACTTGTCATGACAAGAGTACTCCCCCACAAGTGGGTCTCCTCATTGCTCTTCATGTTTGTTTGTCAACGAATAATGCCGTGAACATCAAAGGTGAAAAGGTAATGACTTCACCAAGTATTTGTCCAGGAAAGGCAAAGTCTGCACGGTGGGCCCGTTACATGAGGAGATATCTGAAAACAAGAAGCCGAGCTAAGCTGTCACACCATCAGATGGCATCTGCTAAAGAGAAAAGGAGGTTTAAGGCCCGAGAAGTGTGTGCTGGGCACCCAGTTAGGCCACCTTCCCCTTGTTCCGCTCCATCCTCATTCATTTTGTTAAGCTCCTCTCCTTGGGTCATCCACCTTCCCTCTTCCAAAGTAGTTCTTTCATCCTTCCTAAATCATATTCTTCTTTCCCAATCTCCCATTCAATCTGATTCATCTTTTCAATCCTCTCATCATCTTCTTCAGACATCTTCTCATTCTTGTCCTTCTTTCTCCCTGGGATCTCCCAATTGTCCCAGATTCAGGCCATCATCCCAATATTCTTTTCTTCTGGGACACCTAACACTCCCCTTCCTTTCAGACTCCACGAGTCATTCATCTAATTCATCCATTTCTCAAGAGGCTTCAGACTCTTTTTCTCCCAATCTTTGGGATTCTCCCCCAAACTTGTGTTCTGCCATTCTTCATTCTTCTCCAAAACGTGGTCTCTGCCCTTTCTCATGTTACTTTCGGGACTTTAGTCCCCCATAACCCTCTCTGCCTCCGGTGTCTTCTATAGACCTTCATGTTTTTAGGGTTCCATGCCCTAGCAAGGGAGTTTAAGCCCTGCCTCTTTTCCTCTCTATCCTTTTTCATCTGTGTCACATCTAATTATCACTCAATCACGTTGGTCTACCTCCAATCTTCATCCTATCTTTTATCCTGCAAGCTGCCAAGGTAAAAAATGCAAGTGCAAGGGGCAACATGCTGGCTACTTCAGGATCACAAGTCGCCTTCACCGAGGGATGTAAGGTATAATTTAATTGCACAAGAATGCATCTTCATACTACTCATTTCCACGCATGAGCACATGAGTGAGGTTTTCAATATGATGACGAGTGTTAGTTAAAAAAAAGTCATGTCTCAGTCAAGTCAGTTCATGGTCAAACTTTACTTCTGCAACATCTGAAGGTGTAATGAGCTCCACGCTAGGAGTCCAACATTCCCTCCCCAGTCATTAAGGGCTACTCCTTTGCACAAGACCCACACACTACACGACATCCTTAGCCGACTCCCTTGGGAAACACCATTCCTACTTTTTTCATGTCCAAGGGGCATGAAGGTCTTTTCTCTTCCTCGCTCGGCTTGGGTGTAGGGGCAAAGGGCAAAATAGGTAAGGCAACCAACCTAAGCACTCCTCAAAAGGAAGAAGTCTCAAATAGGGACAGTCTATTAAGACCTTGTTCTCTAGTATCAAAAAAAATAAAAATAAAAAAAATCAATATTATTCAAAGCTCAAAGTCCAAAGGACAAGCTGTAGGCTACCAAAAAAAAATTGACATGACAAGAGGGCAGTATAGTTTTCCCGCGGGACGTCATGAGTCCGGTCGTATGTGTGCTAGAAGGAGAATTAAAGGTTCGATGATATCGATAAAAAGTCCCAGCGCAACAGACCTAATCCTTAGAGGAATGCCGTGGGCGGGAGTTAAACCTTGATGCCTCTAAGAACCTACATCGAGCTTGTCTCCACATTTTCTTCCATCTTTTCCCCCAGGGCCAAAGTATTCCTCGGGGCTTGACCCTTGTAGGGACACCATTGACCAAGGGTAGTTGACTACATGATGTTACCGTCTACTGCACCACCATGCTCTGGGGTACTCTTTAGTGAAAGGGGGAGGAATAAAGATCTTTGGCCAGGAGTTTAATTGACCCGGATCTTGCAGTTCGCAAAAGAAAAGAAAATCATTTGCACGAGTCTAGGAAGTTGCATGTCGCATGTCGCATTTTTTGTTTAAATAAAAGAAAGAAAAAAAGAAGAAAAGAAAATCATTTGCATGAGTCTAGAAAAGTTGCATGTTGCATGTCGCATGTTTTTCGTTTAGTGCGATCCCAACTAGTCCTTGTTCGTGGTACTTGTTACGTGTCTCAGTCTCCACCTGGGGCGAGTAGGGAGACACTTAGGTGCAGTCTAAGACGTCAGGGGATGCATCCACTCTTTCTTCTAGTGGGTAGAGCTCTTGTCTCCTGGCAGGTGTGGACTTGTGTTTTGTCAGACCGAGGTTGGTTTGTACGATACGACTAGTGGTAGAGAGCTTTTCTATTTATTTATTATTACTTGTTGATTCTGCCTTACTCTCATACCTTCCGTGCTTGCTCGTGCCTTTCGCCTTGGTCCTTTTGTGCGAGGTGGGGGTCCGCGGGATCCCTACTGAGCCTATGAAATGAGGCTCATCCCTGTGTGTTCAGGTGAGGCAGGTTCGTCGAGAGGCACTTCCGAGGTTCCTCGTGGTACGTATGGTCAGGGTTAGCTACCAGTTGCCAGAGTTGGGATATGCCCTGTGTACTTGTACTTTTCTTTCTATTGACTGTACTTATTTTGGACATGAGATATGTTGGACCTTGTAGCAGTTTAGTTATTTATTTAATTTCTTACATTATTATTTAGTTGTTTGTTGTTCAATCTCTGTAGTTATTTTAGCTTCTTGTGTACCCTCACGCAATCCTTTAACCCTTCCGAGTCTTCAGACTCGTGGGTGGCGGGTCGATGCTCGAGTCACGTCGGTTCCTTTTCGGTACTTGGATCTCAGGTTGTTATAGTCGGTATCAGAGTAAGGTTGTGGAGGTACATGAGAATCCGAAATGACTGCAGTGGTCCAGAAGGTCCATAAATGTCCTGTACAGTCGGCAACTGGCCTAGGGCACCGTGTGTTTTATTGATTTGTGGTTATTTTCTTGCTGCCAGGTGAGTTATGGCGCCAAGGAGGAGGACTTGTTCCTAGCAGGGAGAGTCAGGTGAGGGTCAGGAGGAGCAGAGCAGACCTACGCTTCCAGAAGGCGCGGCTAGAGAGGTGCGAGTTTCGAGAGCAGATGAGTTTATTAGGGGCATGTATCAGTATGTCCTTCAGCTGTAGGGGGGTGAAGCTGGCGAGGGCTTGTCGTCTCGGGGTGGCCATGGTCGGGTACTGAAGGAGTTCTTGCAGTTCCAACCACCCATTTTCAACGGGCAATCAGATCCAGAGGCAGCTAGAGATTGGCTAGATGATTTGGAGAGTATCTTCAGTTCCGTGGAGTGTGCTGAGGAGGAGAAGGTGGTGCTGGCTAGCCACCGGTTGCAGGGGTCAGCTCGATCCTGGTGGACGGCAGGGTGGGGAGCAGTGTTCCAGTCTCGTCCCCTTCGGCAGATCGCGTGGCGGGAGTTCGTCACAGCGTTCGAGCGTGCATTTTGTCCGTCTTTCATCAAGTCTCAGAGGATGCGCCAGTTCCTAGAGTTGACACAGGAGGACATGACAGTGATGCAGTATTGATCCAGGTTCATCGAGTTAGGCCGTTATGCGCCGCATATCATGATGGATGAGGAATTGAAGACCGAACAGTTCGTCATGGGATTGAGGCCAGAGTTGAGGCATCCCTTGCTTGTGTCAGGTTTGGCCAACCTGGATACGGCTTGCAGAGCAGCAGCGGCAGTAGAGGGAGATTTACAGCGAACTCAGGGGCAGGGCAGTGCAGGTCAGACGCAGATAGGTATTAGTCAGCCGATGGCCGTAAAGCAGCAGAGTACTGTCCAGCTCTCAGCGGGCGGTTCAGGGACATCTCCGTCCATGGCGTTAGCAGCAGATTCGTCACTTTTGGCGCGAAGCTCAATAAGTTGTTCAGCTACGTTGGTTTCGATAAGAGGTGTCAGGATCGCAAGGAGTCGAGGCAGCAGTTAGTGAGCAACGTTTTGCAGCCCACACCATACCAGCGTCAGGGCTCGTTGAGTGGTTCTCTGGGCAGGTCTTCTTGGTGTGGTGATTCTCATCTAGGCAGGTAGTGTTCGGTGCCAGTGATTTGTTTTAGGTGTGATCAGTCGGGGCACATGGCACGTGATTGCCCTCAGAGACCGCATCAGTCGCACGAGCTTCAGCAGCAGCAATAGTTTCAGCCCCAGCAGATACCATCACAACTGCAGTAGTACCAGTAGCAGGGACAGTTTCCTAAGTTGACTCGGTCAGCTACTATTGGGAGGCAGAGATCCTGAGGCAGAGTGACTCACATGGCCAGAGCAGAGGCTGAGGCGTCGCAGTGGTAGAAGGTACTATTTTGATTTTGGGATGTGCGACTCGAGTTTTGTTCGATTCTCGTGCATCTCATTCGTTCATATCGGAGGATTTTACTTAGAGTGTTGAGGACCCGATGGCCGAGATGTCTTGTGATTTGACGGTAGAGTTACCTACCGGTGATTTCTTGCACACCCCGTATTATTTTGAGAAGGTGCCTGTGTGGGTGGAAGGGTAGAATTTGCCGGCTAGGCTTTATGCATTGCCACTTCAGGACTTTGACGTGATCTTGGGCATGGATTGGCTCGAGGCCCATGGTGCCATGGTGGATTGCAACTTGAAGAGGGTTCACTTCCAGCATCCTCATCGGTCCACCTTCTACTTTCAAGGTATCCGGTCTTCCTCTTCCCGTTTCCTTATTTCGGCCGTTAGGGCGCGAAGATTGCTTGATGCGGGTTGTGAGGGTTTTCTCACTTCGGTGGCCGTGGTCGATCGACAACGTCAGGAAGTGGAGGATATTCCTGTCGTGCGTGAGTTTTTCGATGTTTTTTTTGATGAGTTGCCAGGGTTGCCACCGCAGCGGGAGATTGATTTCGTGATCGAGTTGGCTCCGAGTACGACGCCTATGTCGAAGGCCGCTTATCGTATGGCACCAGCAGAGTTGAGAGAGCTGAAGGCGCAGTTGCAGGAGTTACTTGCCAAGGGGTATATTTGCCCCAGCTTTTTCGCTTGGGGTGCATCCGTGTTGTTCGTGAAGAAGAAGGATGGTAGTCTGAGGTTTGTGTATCGACTACCAGCAGCTGAACCAGGTGGTGTTGAAGGGACAATAATGCTGCCCCTATAAGCCGGGTCTGAGTCTCGGGAATTAGCCCAAAATGGCCACGATTTGGCCTTACCTCAGGCCGACATTCTGATTAGACCAGACCCGTTTACCGAATCAGATTCTTTCCGGATCATTATTAAAATTGCCGCGTATTCGGCAGACATCTGAACGGATTTATCTCAATTTTCACCGCATTCTCGCCATGGACTCCCGTCTGAATATGAAAGGGTCTATGAATGACCGATATGCCCGGTTGCCCATGTCTCGGCATAGGCTCTTGTGTGATTTATTCCTGCCTCTTTCCTTTATAGTTAGTACTATTTCTTTCGACCGGGGCCCCCTAATTTCGACAATTAATCAAGGGTGTTCCCTCGTATGGGGGATGTAAATGACGTTGTGACCTTTATGGCGCGACGGGATTTGGTCCCGACCCGAACCACACAATCACCTAACGAAGTCAGATCGAGTGCACCATGGGCTTCCACGAAGCTCGAATAAATCGTCACTTTGTGACTGGCACGCCCACACACTTAATAAACTTAATAAACAATTGATACGAACATATTTTGATAATTAGTGCATCCATAAGTCTGACACGCCTAGTGGGACCCATCCACCCTTCATCTCTTTGCCGAAATTAGGGATCCCGCAGCCCCCTTCTTGTAATGCTAATTGTTTCATCTTTGCAAATGCAGAAAAATCACACTTCAACCTCAAGAATGACGGTCTCCTTTGGCCCGCAAGTCGTGGAGACCCATGTCCGAGAAGGCTACCTCACCGTCCCGCTCTACTTCAGGAGCTTCCCTCCGGTCATGGGCTTCCCCAACTTCCTCGGGGTAGCCTTCATCAACATCCTAGACGTAGAGGCGTCCAACGAGCCCGAGCACAACGCTCCCATCCTGGGAGCCACTGAAGCTACTACCGACCGAGTTGTGGCCAGGAACAGCAACAGCATTCCGACAAGGACGTTGGGCTGCAACGTGCACCATGGGCACCAGGCTGCCGGTCCATCTCACCAGGGGTCGACATCCCATCGGAGGAGGCTCCGAAGGGATAACGCTGGTGCTACCACGGGGCACCGAATCTCCATCACCGGCAAGTCTATGACTGTCGGGGCCATCCGAGTCCATTTGAATGGACAGAGGTCTGAAGTTGTCCCAGACCGCATCGTGCCGGCTATTCTAGTCCGCAACTCCTTCCAGGGACTAGAAAAGATGAAGGAAGAGATGGCACTCGCCGTTCTGGCTGCTGCACCGAAGGACATGCTGACTCACAAGTCGGCCAAGCTAAAGTAAATTTGGGTTTCCAAGGAAGCCCAGCCCACTGCACCTGCCCAGGCGAGCCCCGACTGCACCCGTCGTAGAAAGGGCCGAAGAGATGAAAGGGTCGAGGTGACGGCCACGACCCACCAACCGGTAGTTGCTACACTAGTGCTGCCCGAAAATGCCTACCGCCAACGTTGCAGGCATCGTCACCATTCTGACCGCCCGACGTTCGTAACTTACACTCATCCTGCTATCGCCGTCAACGCTCAACTACCGACTACTCTCCCCAACCAAGAGTGGGAAGGGATCGAGCAAGCCATGAGAAACTACCTACGGGGCCCAGGTAGCACCCCTATGGGTCGTCAGAGACTGCTAGGGGCAGCGGCCTCTGCCTTTCAAGGAGGAGAAGAAATCTAACCTGTGCCTAGCGCAGAATCAAGGAACCGGTCAGAGGAACGATGCCAGTCCCCTGTGCGGGAGGAAGCGTCGCCCCGATGGTCAGTTTTCGACAGACTGGCATTCCCAAATAAGCCGTCAAGGAGGATGGCGAAAAGAAACATGAATTGGAGAATTTTCACCTGCAACATGGCAGGAGTCCCTAGTCGGTATGGGGCTTTGCCTATCGATCCCGAAGAAGTGGCCAGGCTCACCACCAGGCCTAGTCCCCTCACCAAGAGAGGAAGAGCGGCGAGTGAAGTGACGCAGGCGGGCATCGAAGAGACTTCCTCCGAAGAACTTTCAATGGTCCTTGCAGCCAATGTTGTCACCACCGGGGGCACGAGTGGCGGGCCCTCCATATCATCCGAGGATGCCCCGGCCGAAGAGACCGGGGGCATGCCCACTCCCTCCACAACTGACCCCGCTATGCTATACATGATACAATAGTACCAGCGGGAGATTGAATTGCTGAAGAAGTAACTCAACGAAAGGAATGCCCAACCCTCGACGTCCGGACAGACCGAGGTTCTGCTAGAAGCGCCAGGGGGCAACGGGCAATCTTCTGAAGCAACTCTATAAGTTGCAACATTCCCATTAACCCCCAGCTTCCCTACGGGCATGCCCCTACAACAAGCACAGTACCTAGCACTGGCCCCGCCGCAGATCTCACCTCCCCAGGGGTCTCCCATGGCCCCTCAGACGACTGTGCTGACCACCCCGGCTACGCAGCCCGCCCATTTCTATCCAAGCTCGGTCGAACCAACAGCAGTCAGTCAATTGATGCTGGAACAAATGATAGACATGAAGCTAGCATAAAGGGGCGACGGGGATCAAACGCCATTTGATGTCTACCGAGTGCCCTATCCGGCTCATTATGCCTCGAAGAAGCTGCCGGCTTGCATCACCAAGCCGCCAAAGTTTGAGAAGTTTAATGGGCAAGGGTCCCCTAGAGAGCATATTGCCTACTATGTAAATGTCATGGGGGACTTGGCTGCTAATGAAGCCTACCTCCTGAAGTTCTTTGGCTCGATGCTCACTGGGCTTGCCTTTGAGTGGTATTCGAGCCTGCCGCCCGGGTCCATTGTCGATTGGCCCGATATGCCATAGAAGTTCAAAGAGAGATTCTACATCCTTGAAAGGGAGGTCACCATGGCAGAGCTCTACGCCATGAGGCAGAGAAACGATGTGTCAGCACTCGACTTCATTAAAAGATGGAGGAACCTCAGCATGAGGTGTAGGCACCCCCCGCATCAGGAGGACGTAGTGTAAATTTGCAAGCAAAATTTGAAGAAGAAAATCCTCGAAAGGATGATTGGCATGGAGGTCAAGACTTTCGACCGTCTGAACAATATGGTGGCTGAGATCGAGGCATTCCTTGCCCGGTACTCTTCCACCCCAACCGCATCAAACCAGAGGGCGAGGCAAGTCCAGAAGAAGCCAATCCCACCAGAAGTCCACACATTGGACTTTCAAGCTTTCGAGAAGCAGAAGGAAAAGGCCAAAGGTGCCGCAAATCCTCCACCGCCAAGGTCCACGGAACGGCGGGAAGGCCCCTCGCTAAGGGAGAAAATGAGAAACAAGTTATATTCCTTTTCTCGAGACAAGTCCCGGCTCTTGTTCGAATGGGCAACTAGCTATAACAAAATCACGTTGCCAGAACCGAAGAGGCCCGGTGACCTAAAGAAGAAGGATGAACTCGCTTCTGCCATTACCATCAGATGTTGGGGCATACCGTCGAAGACTGTTATATTTTCAAGGACATGATTGAGTCCTTAATCAAGAAGGGGGAGCTAGACATGGGGGAGCGCAATGTGGATCCTCCGTAGCCGCATGAGATGCCCAACATGACTTCCGGCATCAACATGATATCTCTATATCAAGAATTACCCGAAGAGTGGGCGGAGGCTAGCACCCGGGCCACGTATGAGGCCTTCATCGCAGTGCCAATTCAAGACCAAGGCGGGTGGCAGGCTGCACCTGAGAAGAACAAGAGAAGACGGGCTCCCGGGCCCACCCCAGACGTTCATGTGAGGGGTGTCACTCCCCGGCCAGCACCGCCACCAGTAAACTCTGCATGGCATGATACGGCCCCTTGGCTGGTCATGAGGCGGCCTACCTACAACAAGAAAGAGCACATCCCAGTGCGGATGCACAAAGAGGTCAGTCCGGCGGTCGAGAGACTCCAGGCCATTATTAACGGGCTTGAAGATTATGAGTAGCCTGAGATCCAGCCCATTGAGCTGAAAGAATATGTCCCCTAGAAGGAGTTCGAATCCCTCGAGCTGGTTCCCGAAGCGAAAGCCCAAGCAGAACAAGAGCCTCACTTGTGGGGTGAATTCCCTCAAGAGCAGCCACCGGTTGCTGCAGAAAAGAAGAAGAAAAAGAAAAGACCCAGAAGCAAGAAGAAAAAGGAGGTCGTTGTCACCTGTAACACTCTCTCGGCACTGTTCGACATTGCCCTCTCTCTGGAGGAAGAAGAAGAGGAAGCATCCTGTGATCCGTCGGAGGCAAATCAGGTTGAAACATCCACCTCCCGGCATGCCACCCAGTTAGGGAAGAAATGGGGACGCCCTCCTCAGGACAACCGCAACATCATGCTAAGGGGCGAGTAGCCATGCCAAGTCCCTGAACCTAGGGTTCGAGGCATGGAGATCCCCCCACCGTCGGGTCTTTATCCTGAGCAGTCGAAGAGTCAGGGCGCTCCTTCATTCGTTGAGTTCCTTCGGGCACACACAGGAAAGCAGGTGCGCCCGCAAGGACCACGGCCAACCAAGGGAGCCGGCAGCTTCCCGACCCCGCCTGCCAACAATCCTCCAGCCCTATCAGTGGCGGTCCCGCCCCAACTGGTAGAAGAATTTGACAACATCCCTAACCTTGCCGAATTCATGAAGGAAAAGGAAGAAGCCCAATAGGCCCCGCCGGCTCAGGTGGCGGCACCAGATCCAGCGGAGGAGCCACCTTCCGACCCAACGCCCCAGGCCCAGGCTGGGGGCAGATGCAATAAGGCCGAAGAGATGAAGCTACTCAAGGTTCGGGCTGCCGACCGAATAGTCAGGCATCCCAAGAAGATCCCGACCCGATTCATCGTCTGGGAGATGCTATCCCTGGATGAAGAAACACGGCAAGCCATCATTGCCACACTCCAGACGCCAGCACATCTTGAAGCCTGCTTGGTGGAGATATCCCTAGAGGTGGCCGTAGCCTTCACAGAAGACGACATGCTCTTGCCCACCTGCAGTCATAACAGGCCGCTCTACATGAAGGGGCAGCTGAATGGACAGCCTATCAATAGGGTCCTGATCGACCCAGGAGCGGTAGTCAACATACTCCCTTATCGGGTGTACCAGAAGCATTACTTTGATGTGCACCTGGTCGAAGTAAGGAACGTCAAGATTGCTAGCTTTAACCAGAAATGTGAGGTGCCCATGGGGGTTGTAGAATTCGACCTAACCTTTGGTGACTTCATCACCAAGGTCCAGTTCCATGTAATCAACTCCAACACTTCCTACAAGGCGTTGCTTGGTCGGCCTTGGCTACACCAGAACAGAGTGGTGCTGTCTACCTTGCACCAATGCATCAAGTACCCGTGTGAGGGAAAAGAAGTCAGAATCTTCACTGACCTCCACCCGTTTGAGGTGTTCGAGTGTCACCTGTCAGATGCTAATCTGTACCTGCATGAGACAAAGTAGGTTCCTAAAGCTACTCGAGACAAAGGGAAGAAGAAGATAAAATCGGAAAGCTAGTTTCCTCCGCCGCCCCCAGGCTATGTGGCTCCCCCGCATGTGCCATTCATTCCAGAAGAAGAAGGGGTATTCAGGGCGTTTCCCCTAGCCGTCTATCCCACACCGAGGGCACCCCGTCTCGAGGACCTACTAGAGGATGTCAGAGTCCCACCGGGAATCATTAAACCAATAACAGAGCTAGATTGCCAGGCGGACGAGCAGTTAAGGACCTTTGAGGTGCCAAGTCTTGAAGGCCTACCCACTATTTTCTATGTGGCTGGAGAACAGCCAGTCAGAGGAGATGATGATTGCCGACTCTCTGACGACCTTCATGACCCATACGTCCCAATTTCGAGACTTCCCTACATGGCTGACCGCGCAGCCGAGATGGTCAGAAGACAAAGGATTCCTCTTTATCAATCCTCTAGCCAGAAGGAGATGTTTGAAAAGATGTGGAACCCGCCAAACATGGACCGGAGGCTGCTGCGGATTACCAAGCATCCGGGCCTGGGCTTCTCACCGGAAGATTACTATAAGGTCGATGTGATATCCATTTCGGCCCCACTCGGCGGTGACCCCGCTAAGGCTACAGCCCTGTAGGAAGCCCGCCACAATAAACAACCTATGCCACCGGCTGAAGAGATATAAGACGAAGAAGTATTCCTCTGGAACCCCCTCCACTATAAGCGTGCGGGGAAGGTTTTTCCCCCTTCTAAAGGGTCAACCTCAAGGGACCGCATCATCAGGGTCCCCTCATCCCCATCTGTTGGCAAGGTAGGAAGTGGAGGGGCAGTTACACTTTGATGGTGCATCTAGAATTGATACTCCAGCAACTGGGCCGATTAGAGTTAGAGCTGGCGTAGGCATAGTCCTGAAGTCTCCCGAATGGGAGGTCATATATACCTCATGTTCGATAAACAAGTCTTGTACAAACAACGAGGCAAAATATGAAGCCTTGATTATCGATCTGCAAATTGCTCTATCCATGGAGATCCAGATGTTTGAAGTGTTCGGGGACTCCATGCTAGTCATAAAATAAGTGGAAGGACAATTTGATGTGTAGAAGCCAGAGCTCCTTCCATACCTCCAGTTGGTGCTGCGCATGATGGCAAAATTCTACTTCATTGAAGTAAAGCACATCAATCGAGGACGAAACACTCAGGTGAATGCCCTCGTAAAGCTGGCTAGTTCCTTGGCAATCCCGCCAGACATGAGCCTGAATATAACCGTCATCAATAGATGCCAGGTCCCCAGCATGATAGAGGTCCTAGCCAATGAAGAGGAGAATGAAATAATGACGGTGGAAGAAATGCAATAGCCTCATTGGCGAGAACACCTATTGCATTGGTTCTGGTGCCAGCAGCTACTGAAGGATAAAGAACAAAGAATGAAATTTCTCAGAATCAAAGATTCCTATGAGATGAGGAACGGAACCTTGTTCCGAATAGTGGCGGATGCCCAGAAGAAAGTTCTACTCCGCTGCCTGTCTATGGAGAAAGCATGGCAGGTGATGAAAGAGGTTCATGTCGGGTCAGCCGGGGCACACCAGGAGGGTCCGAAGATGAAGATTGAAATTAAGAAATTAGGCTACTTGATGCTGGACGCTATGCGAACTAGGACTCTATGCAATCACGTGACTAAATGGGCAACTAAAACTAGCAATGACACAATAGATCAAGTAACGTAGGCTCAACACCTAAGACTCCCAAGAGAGAAACTATGCCACTAACAAGCAACACAAGCTCGCAAACGTCCCCAAGCGAGGGAACTACGTCAATCCGCACGGTTGAGGAACCGGTAGAGTCTAGGGTAGGCAATTCACACTCGTGCTTGGATCGAGTCACAGGACGGTCACGCTCTCTCACCGCGGTAGTGATAAATATATGAAACGGGCTAGGAACCTAAATAGCACACAAGCAGTGGCTTCAAGAGAATATACGGAATGAGCTGGTGAGACTATGTGAGGAGTGATCGCGTACCTCCACGCTCGGGCGTGGGGAAGACTCCCGGCCAAATCACATGTTCCCCAGTACAAGAAGCTAAAATAGGTACAGATCCAAAACTCATGCCCACTCCTCGCAGGGAGGTAAAAGGCTGCACAGTGGATCCGAGGAGGTGTGAAATGGGTTGAGGGGCCACAATTTGGTGGAGCGACAGCAACCACGATCCGTGGTGAATCAGTACGGACCAGACTACACCACCGGTCGGTCTGGGTCCAGCAGCGTGGAAGGAGCTTCATGGATGCCAAGGCCCTGAAGGTGTGATGCAGTGGATGACAATCCTCCTAGAAGAAGATGGAAGCCGATAGAGCTGGCTTGTACCTCCGGCATAGCCACGAACCGTCGGGCAGACTGCAAGCCAACCTACACAGATGCAGGTGACCAGTGGGCGGGGAGGCCAAGAACATGGCCTTCTGTCATCCTATGATCACGAAATTTGGCATGGATGTAGGCGAGAATGTCCCTGAGACGCCTGTGGAAGGTGGGTCACAATAGACGATCGTGGCAGTCGGGGCGACTCAGAAAGTGATCACCTGTGCAGTCTGGCCTGTCTGCAGGCAGCAGGACAGACAGAGGAAGAATGACGTGGCAATAGGGCTTCTGAGTGGATTCTAGGGCTGGGTTTTCTCTGGAAGATGGGGGATGAACATGGGAGGGTGGAGGATGGGTGGCAGGGTCACACGTAGTGGAGGTTTTGGGCGTGGGGAGCACTGGACGGCGGGACTCTGTTTTGTAGATATATGCAGATGGACTGGGTAACAGAGATGGAGGGCGGGATTACGTGGGGAAAATGGGCTCAGAACGGCGTAAAATTTATATGGTAAATGGTTTAGGGGTGGAGAAGGTGTGTATCAATTTTCAGGTTGATCAGATAAGGTTTGGGGTGCGAGATGGGGCCTATGGTCGCGCTCTATCCCAGCAGATCTACACAGGTGTAGTCTGCACGGGGTAGATAGGCTATGAAGAGAAGTGCGGCTACAAGAGGAGTTTCATAGTGAAAATTGAACTGAAAGAAGGGGAAACTTTGGGGAAGCTACAAACAAAATTTGTGGTTGAACAGAGATGGGAAAGGGGGCAAACCAACCAGGTTATCTCATCTCTGACTCTCTGGGGAAGCAGATCTGCGCAATCTGGGGAGAACAATCGCCCTGGCCTGATCCGATGGCGGATGAGGGCAGGACCAAGATCATTGCTAAGGGGACTAGATGAAGCATGTCTAAACCAAATATCAGACTCAAATTCACAGTAGAGACGCGTGGAGGAATTTTGGAAGTTACAGGTCAGAGCAGGCGAGTGCAGCAGTAGCAGTGGCGATGAAGATACGACTCGACGTCTCACCAAACCAAGGGCATCTCACCCCAAAACCTAGGCATCTCACCAAGGGGTTTGCTTGTCTCAAGCAAGGTCCCAAGAAGGGGAAAAGTCGCAGCCTTTTGGTTCTCTCAAAATTCCTTCATTCATTAATTCCACAAGATGTGTACAATAGAGTATTTATAGCAAGAACAAGAAAACCCTAACCCTAATAGCAATAGGAATCCCACTTGACTCATTACACTATGTAGTTTCCTAATAGGGAGAGGAGATAAGGGGAAAGGGAGAGGGGATAACGGGGCGGCCCATTCCTAGGAGGGCTAGGAAAGAGGAGCGCCCTCCTCTTGGGCCCTCCAAGGGGGAAAGGGTGGCCAGCCCAATTGGGGCCCATGCTAGCAAAAGGCCCAAAGGCCCTAAATCTAGAATCTATTAAGACTATGACTTTTCTCAATCATTTTTGTCCAGGGTGCTACACCCTCCCCCTCTTAAAAGAATTTGGTCCCCAAATTCAATTGCATATTTAGACAGAAGGTGCAGTAACTTACTTATTGGAATAACTCCCAGAATCTTCTTCGCATAGATTCTTCTATTTCCCATGTGACTTCTTGCTCTAAATTCTTACTCCATTGAATCTTTACCATGGGGATAGTTTTGTTCCTTAGTATCCAGACCTCGCAATCCAGTATCTTTCGGGGCTTCTGCTCATATGTTAAATCCTTTTGTATGACTAGATTGTCATGTTCAATGATGTGAAATGGATCATCAACATACTTCTTGAGCATTGACACATGGAACACATTGTGAACTTCAGATAATTGAGGCGGCAGGGTGATCCTGTAGACAACCTCGCCAACTCTTTTTAAGACTTCGAAGGGTCTGATATATCTTAGCGCGAGCTTTCCCTTAACACCAAATTTTCTAATGCCTCGTCCAGGGAAAACTTTAAGAAACACATGATCTCCAACCTGAAATTCGAGGTCTCTACTTCTAGTATCGGCATAAGATTTCTATCTAGATTGAGCCGTTTGATGTCTTTCTCTAATTATTTAAACTTTCTCACTTGTGTCTCTCACAATCTCTGGGACTAGAAGCTGTCTTTCTCCAACTTCATCCCAGCATAAAGGTGAACGGTAACTTCTTCCATAAAGTGCCTCGAAGGGTGCCATTTGGATACTTGCTCGATAACTATTATTATATGTGAACTCGACTAGAGGTAGATGATCATGCCAACTTCCACTAAAGTCGATGATGCATGCTCTGAGCATATCTGCCACAACTTGGTTTGTTCTCTCGGTCTGACCATCCGTTTGAGGATGAAATGCAGTGCTAAAATTTAGTTTTGTCCCCAAGGAGTGTTGCAGACCCTTCCAAAAGTGCGAAGTGAAGCGCGGGTCTCAGTTAGACACGATAGACATAGGAACTCCATGCAGTCTAACCACCTCTTTGATGTATAAAGCAACTAGAACATCAACCGACCATCGACTCTTAATAGGTAAGAAGTGTGCCGACTTGGTCAATCGATCTACGATACCCATATTCCATCATGTTCGCCCTTAGATTTAGACAAGCCCATGATGAAGTCCATTCCATTTTCTTCCCACTTCCACTTGGGAATGTCTAGAGAGTGTAATTTACCAGTGGATTTTTGGTGTTCTATCTTGACTTGTTGACATGTGAGACATCGGGACATGAAATCTGCTACCTCCCTCTTCATATTGGGCCACCAAAAATTTCGTTTCAAGTCTTGGTACATCTTGGTAGCTCCAGGATGAATGGTGTACCTTGATCGATGAGCGTCCTCTAAGATCTTCTTCTTCAATTCAAGATAATCCAGTACATATGTCCTTTCATGGAATAGTAGCCTTCCATCAGATGCTAGTTTAAAATCTGGTCGTTCCTCCAACTTGCCCTTGATCTCTACTAGTATTAGGTCTTCAGCTTGTAGCCCTTTAATCTCGGAGAGTAAATCTGGTTGTATCCTTATGTGGGCTACAGTAATACATCCATTCTCCTTGTCTGTAGTAGCCTTTCCTTATGAGTTTATCAGATGTTAGACTCCTTAACTTCTTGTACGGTCACCAGAGCTAGAAAGCCCATGCAACCTTTCCTTATGAGTTTATCAGCCCGAAGGCCTGAAATAAGAGGTGACTTGTTCCGAATTCGAGGACTAGTGTATACAAGACTTGGAAAGTCCTTGAAAGAAACTAGCCCATTTCGGCAGTCTATGATGGCCTTATGTGTGGATAGCCAATCGACACCTAGTATAATATCGCACCCATCCATATCTAGGCAGATTAGATCGGCGGGTAGATTTTGTCCCTTTATTAAAACTTCACTATTTGGATATTGGTGTGTGATTTCAGTTTCATCTCCAAAAGGAGTGGAGATCACTAAATTTGTTAGCCAAGTAGGTTCCACAGATAATGCAGCAGCAAGTTTGTTGGAAATAAAAGAATGAGTTGCTCTGGTATCACATAAAACACGAGCAATCTTAGAATGAAATCACAGTGGGTGCAAACCATCTTGGATGGTGTAGTAGTAATGGAGAAAGGCTTGTCGATCCTCTTTGTCTTCCTATCCTTGGAGGATTCTCATCGATTATTGGGTCTCTTTTTAGTAAACGAGACCTTGAATGTCCCAGAACTGGTAACCTATTCCTTCTTGTTCTTACCACGGATCCTGTCAGACAGTTCCGTGGCATCTTCTAGTAATTGGGCTCGCTGCACCATCTCTGAGTAGATTTGTATATCCATTGGTGCCAATTAGGCGATGTATTGGGATCGAAGCCCATTAAGAAATCTCATGGCTTTCATCTTCTCGGTGCCCACTAGATGTGGTGCATACTAGGACAGCATAGAGAACTGTGCCTCATACTCGGCCACTGATAAAGTTCTTTGCTTGAGCGCAGCAAATTCTGTGACTTTCTTCTCTTGGACGTGATCATAAAAATACTTGTTGTTGAAGTATTCAACAAATTCTCCCCACGTAACATGCTCAGGGGGCAAGGTAGCTTCTACCAATTCCCACCAGAATCGGGCATCATGCTCTAATTGGAATGTGGCTAATAACACTTTCTCTTCGTCAGCGCATTGCATTACGTGAAAAATACTTTCTATCTCCGTTATCCATTGTTCGACATCGTCGGGGTTGGACGAGCTTGCGAACCTTGGTGGGTTGAAATTGTGGAAACTCCAGTGTAGATCACCAGCTCTGCGTTGCATTCCCCCTTGCACCACTTGTTGTAGTGCCTGAGTAAGGCCTTGCATGATGCGTTGCATGTCACGCCATTGAGCACATTGCCCATGATCCTACAAGTTTTTAAATAACTAAATTAGTATAGTTTTTAACCAAGGGTGTTGTCTCCCTAAATTGACTTAACCCGAGGCTCTACCCATCTCACTGGGTGTATGAATTTGCATGATTGAGCACCGCTGTAAGAGGGCGCTATTTAATAAAATAGTGGCACCTTCATGGGTGCCATATTTCTGACTTACAGTTTTTCTACCGAGCTTTTCTCCTAACCAATAACAAGGGTTTCTAGCACTATATCTTAGTCCATAGATGTAGTCCCACGTTTTCACGATGATTTACGCTTACCCCACTCAATTCTCGGTGATGTTTGAACCCTCCGCAGGATATTCCTTCCTTTGGACTGGTGATTTCATCATAGAGACCTCTATAAGTCTACGCGAAGCCTTAGATTTTCTCAAGGCCGCCGAGCAGGTTGTACCCTAAAAACTCATGACACCATGTTCTATCACGTCACTCTAAAGAAACATGATGCATTAGCCCTCTTAGAGTGTTGTTCTGGCCTCTTTGAGAATTGTCCTGTCTGTCAGAAAATGGCGACATTGACTCAGACGCCAGAATGAATTGGTGACTTGTCTAGTGCCGTATTTCCATGATATAGCGACCTGAGCCTGGGCGCTATTTCATCCAGCTTGCTTTGTTCACAGAAAGTAAGCGACCGTTTATATGGGCGCTATTTTCTGAAATCATGGCAGCCTGATGGGTGCCATTTACCAAGTTTTATGATATGTCTTGATTTCTAGAATGATTAACGATGAGTCATATTTGTTCAAAGATCTATCCTTGAACTCCTTCGTTCGTGAGATCTAACTTATCATCCTACAATGGTTATCCCTTGGAACTCTATTTGACCTATAACTATAGTGGATGTTAAAAACTATACATGACTCAATGCTTGTGCATATAGGGCCCGATCTGGTTCTGGGAGGAGCACCCGAAAGTACTTATGCTCATGGGATCTATATTGATCACGGTGTGGTATTGCACCGAAGTGCATGACTTACTTGATTGACGTTTCACAACTCGTACTTGACTTGACATGACTTGCGTGGCCTGGAATGAGTATTTACTTACTTAATAACATGATAGCCAATTGACTTGACATGACTCGATATGTTTACATGCTTGATCGTCTTGATGTTTATAGTCTATATGGAAATCTTGAAATCTTGCTAAGTTCACTTATTGCCTCTTGCGATACTCTCTCTATTGTCGTTTTCATGCGAACATGCATAGCTATATTTGCATTCATGTAACATGTAATTACTTTAAGTAAGCTTGTACTTGAGATATAATTCCTACTGAGCGTTCGCTCACCTAGTGTTTTTCCCCTATTTTTCAGGTAACTCCGATGACGAAGCTCATTCAGATGGGGATCGACATGAGTAAAGAGCGTAGAGCCATTCCAACTATCAATGCAGTGATCTAGTCCTATCTTTTCTAGTTTCTTGAGTCAATCATTGTAATTTTCTTTATTGAGTCAAAATTATTCTTAGTTCCTCTATGGAAAGCTGTAATAGAAATACCTTGAAGTTTATGATGAATAAAGGATTTGGTTATCTCTACTTTTGTGCACTCTGTCTATGTGTCGAATACACTTATGCTCTGATTGACATGATTGATATAAACTCGTCACGCATACCGGGTTCCTTCTGCGCTCGAGGCGTGAAAATTTTTGTGGTATCAGAGCCTAGGATATTCAAGTCCAAGGATAGGTTTAAACCTTTACCGGTGAGATTGGGTCAAACCAAGGGTTAAGTTAACTTAGGGACTTAGACTCTTAGTTAATCATGTACTAATATGGCTATTTGAATCTTGTAGGAACATGGCTGCCAAATGTGCCTAGTGGCGTAACATGCAATGCACTGTACAAGGCCTTACACAAGCGCTATAGTAAGTAGCACAGGGCGGAGCAAATTGTGGAGTGGACGAACTCCATCGTAGCTTCCGAAATATGAACCTGCCAAAGTTTATTGGCTCATCCGACCCCGATGATACCGAGCACTGGCTTAGAGAGGTAGAAAGGATATTACGTGTTATGTAATGCACGAACGAAGAGAAGGTGTTACTAGCTACTTTGCAATTGGAAAGGGACACCCGATTCTGGTGGGAGTCTATCGAAGCTACTTTGGGACAAGATCCCATTACATGTGCCGAGTTTGTTGAGCATTTCAACAAAAAATACTTCTCAGATCGGGTACAAGAGAAGAAGGCTGCGGAGTTTGCTGCATTGAAGTAGAGGACATTATCCGTGGCCGAGTATGAGGCCCAGTTCTCTAGGCTGTCAAGGTACGTGAAGCACTTAGTGAGTACCGAGAAGATGAAGGCTAGAAGATTCCTTAATAGGCTTTGGCCACAATATATAACCCAACTGGCGTCAATGGAGATTCAAGTCTATTCAGAGATGGTGCGACGAGCCCAATTATTGGAAGATGCCACGGAACTATCTGATCGAATCTGTGGGAAGGATAAGAAGGAACAGGTCACAAGTCCCAACACTTTCAAGACATCCTTTAACAAGAAGAGAGCAAGTAATGGAGGAGAATCCTCCCAAGATAAGAAACCCAAGAAGAATAACAAACCCTTCTCCATTACTGTCACACCTTCCAAAGAGGTGTGCAAGCATTGTGACAAGGCTGGCCATAGGACCAAGGAATGCTGGAGGAGACTAGGAGCTTGTCTCCGATGTGGGAGCCGTGATCATCGGATCCCCTATTGTCCATTACTCAATGATCAAGCCGGGGACGAGAAATGTCTGGTAAAAAAGTAAGCACGTCTCCAAGCCCTTCAGGAGACAGAATAAGATGAAGGCGGACTGGTGGAAGGTACCTTACAAATCTATTCCAAAACTGCTCATGTTTTGTTTGATATCAGCGCATCACATTCCTTTATTTCAAAGAAGTTCACTGATCCATTACCTATGGAGCCGGAATGGATAGATCTAGTTATTTTGACTCCTCTCAGAAACGAATTTGAGATCACACACCATTATCTGAATTGCGAAGTCATGGTAAAAGGGAGAAATTTACCTGTCGACCTAATATGCCTGGACATGAAGGACTATGATGTTTATCCTTGCTTGAAGGCTCCTGGTATTCATGCCAAAGTGACCCTACCGGCCATGACCGTGAAAAAATCTCTTCCACCCCTGGGTGTGGACTCGTTGGTATTCCCACCTGTCCTGAGGCCTATAGCCCTGCAGTAGCCGAGGGATTATATTACGATAGTAGGCTTGGTAACGCCCGGAGTGATTGCCTAGTCTGACCAACCAACCGTGGCTCTAGAGCAGCAACAACTCATCATCGGTGGAGAATCACTCCACGGTGAAGAGGACATTCCCGAAATAGAAGCAAGAGAAATTGTGGAAGAAGCAACTGGGGTCTCCACGACCCTTGCCCTTGCCACTGAGTCGACATTGGTGGAAGTCGACCAAATCAGCGATGGAGACCATCCAGTCCCTGTTGATGAAGCTCAAGCTGCAGCGCCCTTGCCAGATGTTGGGGGAGAGGTTGCCGTTGTTGAGACTTCCTCTACCGCTCTCATTGTCGGGACCGGCTCCAGTGTCGATGCCTTACAAGACATGCCATCGTCGTCTTCAGAGCCAAGCGACAATATCTAGGCTGCAGTTGACAGTTGCGTGGAATTTCATCTCCTTGACACGCCATCACTTGGTCTGCAATCATCAAATGACCTAGTGTGGCAATATTTGGAGACACTGTGATAGACCGTGATGACCCGCCAGGATCTATCCTATGTGCAGTTAAGAGGCCTCGTAGAACACCTCTCTCGAATGCTTTTGGGTTTTGGCTACCCCACCGAGGACTGGACACAGCGGGTGATCTTGCTTATGAAATATGTAAACAGAAGGGAGTTCATCGGCCATGGTCTAGCAGACCAACTGACAGCCATAAAATTTAAGTGAGCGGAGTGTCAAACCACCCTCGCATCGCTGAGGGGAACTGCCCAACAGATACGGGATGTTGTCGATGCCTCTACTCAGTGTTAGACTTCCTTGAAGGCTCAGGTAGCTGAACTGCGTGCCGAACTCTCCTGGGTCGAGGCAAAGCTGGAATTGACTGAACAGTAGCAGGTCCAGAATGTAGAGGAGGCAGAGCTGGCGGAGGGGCAAGCCGTGTCGCTTGAGGAAAAATTGATGTAGTTGCAGGCCGAAGAGTCCCACTTGCAAGATCTAATCCGTCATCCCTCTCTGGGGATTTTGGAATTTGAGGACATCTTTCGTCATTCATTGTAATATTTTTTTTTATTTTCTTCCTCTTTTTTGGTGAATCTTCATGTATCCCGAGGGATGCCCCGAGTACCATGTACTCTTCTTTTTACGCAAATGAATTTTCTTCATCATCCGCTTTGCACATTTCCTGTTGGGTCACAATTTTCCTTCCTTTCTTTCTCTTTCTCTTGGGCATGGATGTGTAGCTAATTTATCTAGCCTGGGATATATGAGCTGCTAAGGCAGGAGAGCGCTCACGCCTTCAGGGAAGTTATGAGGGGTTCGCTCCACCGCAGCGCAACTGCTCCCGAGGCCCGAACTCTAGTTAGCATAGGCTGAATGCCGGAGGGTAAGGGTGTATCGGCAAATAGGGCCAGCGGGTGAAGCCAATAGTCTGTTTATAGACCTCGTCAATGGTGACGAAGTTTGTAAATGACATGCTTATTGATGGGCTTGAATGCCAAAGACAAGGAGTAAGTTTATTCCTCAAAAGGGACAAAAGGTCCGAGTGAAGGGCCGATTCATCAACTTTTGCTAGTGAAAATGAGAGTCTGGGGTATGTTTGCTCATCGACATGGGTTAAATGTCGAAGCAAAGAGGTTTATTTATCGACGGGGATGGAAGGTCCGAGTCGATGGTTTGTTTGCCAATCTCGCCAATGATGATGGAAATCGACTGTAGGTTTGTTCATCGACATGGGTTAAACGCCGAAGTAAAGTATGTTTATCGACGGGGACAAAAGGTCCGGGTCGATGGTTTGTTCATCGATTTTGCCGATGATGATGAAGATCGATGGTAGGTTTGTTCATCGGCATGGGTTAAACACCGAAGCAAAGGAGTTTATTTATCGACGGGGATGAAAGGTCTGGGTCGATGGTTTGTTCATCGATTTCGTTGATAATGACAAAGATCGATGGTAGGTTTGTTCATCGACATGGGTTGAATGCCGAAGCAAAGTAGTTATGTTTATTGACGGGGAGGAAAGGTCTGGGTCGATGGTTTGTTCATCGATTTCGTTGATGATGATGAAGATCAACAGTAGGTTTGTTCATCGGCATGGGTTAAACGCCGAAGTAAAGGAGTTTGTTTATCGACGGGGATGAAAGGTCCGGGTCGATGGTTTGTTCATCAATTTCGCCGATGATGATGAAGATCGACGGTAGGTTTGTACATCGGCATGGGTTAAACGCCGGAGCAAATGAGTTTGTTATAGCATAGGCTTAAGGCTTATGTCGGTGGGACGTGATATATCAGCCGCACATAGGGGTTCCCATGGGGCATGAATGGTAAATGAAGTAGCCATATCATTTTCATCATCATTTTTTGAACCACATTACTGACTTAAGCACCCTTTTAGATTTTCACTGAAGCCAACCCCCTCTTACTTTTGTCCATGCGCCCTTTTGAGTTTTTATGTGACGGGGTACCCGATTTTACCTGTAGCGCCCTTTTAGATTTTCGCCACAACAGGGTTATAGCCATTTTTACCCTTGTCCAGGATGTCTGAACAAGTCTGGCGAGGCACCTCTATTTTAAGCCTCATTTTATTTTCATCATTTTTTTATATTCGAAACATAGCCGCCTGTCTTCACCGAGGTTTTTGGTAATGAGTTAATTTACAAGACTGATGCCAAGGCCAATGAGAGTTTATTCATCAGCATTGGCTAATTGCCAAAGCAAGGCTAGGTTTATTCGTTAATGTGGATGAAAGGTCTGAGTTAACGGAATACTGACTAGTCTTGCCGATGATGACAAGGGTCAGAGCTGGTTTGTTCATCGACATTGGCTAAATGTCGAAGTAAAAGTGCACGGAGTTTCGGCGACTCGTTTGTGATCTCGGCTCTTGTATTTGTGATTGCGACTTAGGTCCGAGGGCATATTACCTATTTGCTACCCACCCCCCCACATTGTGTCACATCACTAAGGGGGAGAGAGCTTTGCTATTTGCTATTGGCTGTTGGTGACTATAATATTTTGTCATCATCAAAAAGGGAGAGATTGTTGGGTTCGTTGTGCTCCCTCTTGATTTTGATCATAACAAAATATTGTGTGTGGGGGGGGGGAAGAAAATTATGTATGCTTGTATATATTTTTGATATAGTGTGCACTCATGATCTTTACTATGCTTGCATGTATTACATTGCGGCTTTGTGCTCTTGATGTTCAAATATGGTTGAAAGGGTAAATGATTTTTTTACGCTCAAACAAGTTGTTTAAATGCATGGCTATAAGAAGTTGTTTTTGATTGAGAAAACTTGGGTTGTTAAAGAGATTTCAAGCCTATTCTAATTGAATAAGGTCTTTGCACTATTCTTGATGCATTAACCTTGACAATCTTGAATTGCGGGAACAAATTCATGGTGGACATCACTTGCTTGTGCTTTCATGCATATTATTCATGAGCTCCTAAGGTTCTAAATGTGACTCATGCATTTCTCTTCTTGAGACTTTGAGCATGGAATGTGGTTAAACTAATTCATGTGAAACTTGGTGAAATTCAATTATATGATGTTAACATGTATTGCTTATATGTATGTCTAAGTATTTTCATTTTTAAGTAAAGGTCTGGGTGATTTTCATGCATATCTCTCATGAGGTCTTAATGCATTGAAAGTGTTTCATGCATTTTTCAAATGAGTCTATTGGGCTTTTCGAGGTTAATCTATGTTTAAGGCAACCATGGTGAAAATTGATTTCATGATGTGTTCACATGTTGTCTAAATGCATGGCCAATTGATCTCCATTCTTAGTTGAGATAAATGAAGTTTTGAATGGGTTGCCATAATCTTGAATGTGTTTTCATGCTCTTTTTATATGGAGCTTTTGAGCTTGAACTTGAATTAATCTATTCTTGTGAATCTTGGTGGAAAGTGGTTGATATGTGATTTTATATTGCTTAAACTCCAAGGAATACTTGGTTGTGTGATTTATCAATTAACCATTTCCTATTTTGATTGATCTTCTGCTTATTATGACTGAACTGCTGCATTCTGGATTCTTAGCAAAGTTCGGTCAACCAATCGGGGGATTTCGGTCGACGAATTTTGACAGAACTGAAATTTCTGCAGTCTACAGAAGTTTGGTCGACCAATGGCCAATTTCGGTCGACCGATTCTGTCGGGCTACAGATCTGGCTTTACGAAAGTCATCTGAAACTCATCTAAACCCAATTCATTTGTGCTCCCCTTTTACCCCTTTGCCCCTAGGGTTATTATACATATACTAGAGGGGTTTCACAAGGGTTTTGTGAGAGAGATATGGGTCTTTTGATGTCTCTTATTTTTACGTTCACATAACCTATGAATTTGGATGAGAGAACCCCATTTGTCCTAAGTTGTTCTATCTTATAGGAGAAGAAAGGGAGGAAGAAGAGAAGGAGAAGAAGCCAAAGTGGATTTCATCTACTTCAAGTGATTTTTGGAGCTTGTGCAAGAAGAGAAAGAGGAACGGCTTGAAGAGAGGAACAAGAAGATGTCAAAATCGCCATCATCCGTCTACGACCAAAGAAGGGCTAGATCGTTTGAAAAAGGGGGAGCTTTACACTTGCTATATTCTCTTTGTTTAAGTCTTAAGAGTTCATTTGGGGCATCTTGTATCCATTTGTGAACATTTCGTTTAACTCTGAAAGGATACTCTGTGTGTGTGTGACCATCTACTTACGGTCATGTGTCTACGGTGCCGCTGTTGTTACAGCGTGTGTGTGTGTGCTGCTGGACTTACGATCTAGAGCATATGGGGTTCATCCCCATTGTTGTTGTGCCTATAGTGTGAGGAGTGTTCTTCTCGTGGGGAGGTTGTTCCTCGTGTGTGTGTAGGCATCACCCTGCATGTTGTTGGAGCATCGCTCCGTGTTGGAGAGTTATCCCTGAGTGAAGCCTCAACGGTTTGGTGAGGGGTGGACATAGGGAACCCGTCATGGTCCCAAATCACCTTAAAAATCTCCATGTCTTGTGGTTTGCATTGTGGTTGTTTGTTTCATTGCTTAATCCACTTTCATGATTGAGTGAGCTCGATGAGATTGAGAGAATTTAGCTTACACTACTTAGTTTACATCAATCTCATTAATCCTGTTAATTCCACTAAGTAAGTTTTAAATTTGCCATATCACGTGGGGGACAATTCAACCCCCCCTTCTTGTCCGCTCGCCTACTCGGGGCCAACAATTGGTATCAGAGTGATGTCTCTGATTTTTGTTCAACCTCACGATTGAGGAGTAAAGATCTTTGGCGATGGCTAATATGGATTCATTTCCTATTTTTGATGGTTCTGATTATACTTCATGGGCTGAAAAAATCCGTGCCTACGTAACTAGTTTTGATCCAAAATTTATGAAGTTAATTACTCATGGTCCTTACATTCTACTTGAAAATAAATCAAAGTGGACCAATGAGCATAAGAAGAAGAACATCAAAAATGTCTTTGTTTTGAAAGTTCTTAAGGCTGCAGTAAGCACTAACAAATTTTCATTTGTTTCCAACAGTAAGTCTGTAAAAAAAATCTGGGATGGACTAATTGAAGCTCAAAAAGAAAAGGAAATCGATGAATGCCTCGCAGCAAACAACAATAATGGTCATCAAAGTAAGGAAAGTTCAAAGAAGGACAGCGAGTGCTTGATGGCCGATAAGCAGGATACAACAAGTAAGGAAAGCTCAGAGCTAGACTCTGAAGGTGAGGAAATCTCTTTCGAAGAGTTTATGGATCTTTATGATGAATTGCTTGAAAAATATAAAAATGTAAAATCTGAAAATAGAAAACTCAAAATGAAGTTTGGACTCTCTGCGGGATTTGAACAGAAATGAAAATGAGAGAATTAAACCGCCACGAGAGGTGACTCTCCATGGGATTTGAACAGAAATGGAAATGACAGAGATGGAAATGACAGGAAATGGAAATGACAGAATTAAACTGCCGCGAGAGGTGACTCTCCGCGTGATTTGGAATAGAAATGAAATGACAGAAATAGAAATGATAGAATTAAACTGTCATGGGAAGTGACTCTCCACAGGATTTATTGGGGGATGGGAGTGTACAGAAATCAAATTGCTAAAATTAAACTACTGAAATAGAATGACCACTGCGGGAACTGACTCATCGCGGATCTTATTGTAGAATGGAAATGTACAAAAATTAAATTACTGAAATTGAATTGCTGAAATAAAATGACCACTGCGGGAATTGACTCGCTGCGGGTCTTATTAGGGAAATAGGAATGAGCGAATCACCATTTTGTGAAGGAAGACATAATCATGTGCGCAGGGACACTATTATAAAGGAAGACCGACATGCGCGAGGGAGATATAATCATTGACTCACCGCAAATGAAAGAATCACCATTTTGCACCATAGAGTCTACATCCTTCTCGAGGGACATATAATCATTTGATATTTTGGGATCCCTCTTATAGGCCTGTGGAGACACTGCCCTCTTCTCGTGCTCTGATACATTCTCAATTACCATTTTGTTTATTCCTCTTTCGGAGTTAATACACCTTTGAGTTCCATGTGTGGGAACGCGTGTGCTGATACCGAGATCTTCTCAATCCATTGGAACTAATCTCCTTCCAAGAGAAATACCAAAATTGCCACATTCGAGGTCTCACGTGACTGGCCGATTTTAATTAATTACAAAAGGATGGGTCAGTGACGTGATACGACCTAGAGTAAATGGGCGATGAGCCCAAACGGATGCCCAGATCGTGATTGCAAGGCAACAAAGTGGTACGTGGTGAATGAATGACCCGAAGGTCTCCTCGACGCAAGAAGGTCACATTTCGGACCAACGTAATCGGACCTTCACGCGACATCTTTTGATATACCTCTTTGCTGTCGAGGACTCACGCTATGGGGGGATTGACTAATGGAGCCTCGAACCTAGACCCGCAAGTAAATACAAACGGACCGGCAACTTCACTCAAGTGGACTCACCCACTATGCGCACACTAGTGCCCGTAGGTAACTCAACGATGGTGGAGAGGGTCCGGGACGGGACCTCGCTATTCCGGGATTTGGCTAGCTTGAGGTTGAACCTGGGATGCACAATCTCATGGGTGGCCAGCATGCTGAGGGCGTGGGATGTACTGTCTCTCTCACAACTCACCCGCAGTAGTCACTCATATGATGGCAATTTGAGATCGGGCACTCACTCACCGACCGACGGGCAACTTAGATGTAATATTAGTCAAGCAAGGAAATGTAACCAATAGAAGATGGGGGCCCAAATATCACCTGGTCGGCGTGAAGATGCCGACCCCGGCCTGAGACGAGGGTGAGTGAGGAAGCGTGGGCATACCCGCACGCCGTGCCGATGAAGCTTCAACTTGAAATTAATAATTTACATGCACTACACCTCACGTAGGAGGGGAGGACTAGGGGTGGGGAAGTGAAAGATTACATACAACACTACCTCTCACAAGGAGGGGCTTTAAGCCGGCCAGGCGGGGGTGGGGGAAAGCTAAATTAAAACTGAATTACCGAAGTGTGCCAGTTCTGTCCGCTCTGGTTCAGTAGGATAGGAGGTCAAAGTCGCCACTGTCACAGACTCCTCTGGCTACTACTGGTGGTGGGACTGACTCCAAATTTTCCTGGGTTGGCCCAGGAATACGGCCAAAAATATGGAGGTCGTTCCGTTGCCGGCTGTGGTTGAGGCGGGATCGAAACCAGGGCTGTTCGGACCTAGTTCTGACTGTCCCAGAACAACAGCTGCTGGAAGAAACTAATGCCACGAGCACTCCTGGGGTCCGATGAGGGCGGCACCAGAGCCGCTGCGTTTGTGGGTGAGTCTTCTTTGAGTGGAGACTAACGGGGTCACCAGAGGAGTCCAGAGCAGGGCGCTAGAACTAGAACAATGGGAGGGGGTTGGATCTATCTCAAGTGGGACTGACCTGCGCACTCAGGAGAGAAAATTAGAAACTCTGTGATCCGCGGTCCAAATGGCACCTTTCTTATTGGATATGGCAGGGGACTTGGAGGTGAAGATCTCCTCAAAACTACGCTCCCGGAATCACCGGGGACTGGGCGTGGGAGCTCCTGAACTCGAGCTCTGGTCTGCATCCAGAGACTGGGTGCACAGTTCTCAGAACCACTGGGGCCTGAGAAAATCTCTTCCACGAACTCTCCGGAGGTTCGATGAAGGCAAGGTCAATGTCATTGCGACCGTGGGCAAGTCCTCTTCGAACAGAGACCAACAAGGCCACCAGGGGTGGTCGGAGTAGAGAATGAGGTAGAGAGAGTTGGAGGGTGGTCTGAAACTATGTTTGTTGGACTAACCAGCGCGCTCCGGGGAGAAAAGTTGGAACATAGTGCTCCGGAGTCCGAATGGTTCCCTTCTTGTTGGTGCTATCTGAAGACTTGGGGGAGAAGATCTCAGCCAAAAATAATGATCAAACTCGAACAGGGGAGGCCGTGGTCGCTTCTGCTCTTAGGCTCTGGTTCCCTACCGGAGCAGCTTTGCGCAGTCGAGGGAGAATGGCTCTCTCGGGCAGCACAAGCATTGGATGGATGCGAGACCATATCGCCTGCAAAGCTGCTTCGATGAGATTTCCAGCAATATAAGATATACTATCATAAGATACGTGATGAAGACGTAGTAGCCTCTACAACTCAGACCTTTACTGCTATCTGTGAACTGGTATGAGTAGGGTGGAGATAGGTGATGGAAAATGGGGTAGATGGGAGGGGAAATGGGGTGGATGGATGTGGGGGCGACCCCTGGCTGTGAGGGGGTCTAGGAGGCAGCCGTCAGTGGGGGTTTATTCATCGATATTGGTTAAATGCCGAAGCAAAGATAGGTTTGTTCATTAACGAGGATGTAAGGTCCAAGTTAAGGAGTACTGACTGGTATTACCGATGATGACAAGGGTCAGTGGGGGTTTATTCAGTGATATTGGTTAAATGCTGAAGCAAAGATAGGTTTGTTCATTAACGAGGATGAAAGGTCCAAGTTAAGGAGTATTGACTGGTCTTGCCAATCATGACAAGGGTCAGTGAGGGTTTATTCATCGACATTAGTTAAATACCAAAGCAAAGATAAGTTCATTCATTAACGAGGATGAAAGGTCCAAGTCTGACCGGTCTTGTCGATGATGGCAAGGGTCAGTGGGGGTTTATTCATCGACATTGGTTAAATGTCGAGGCAAAGATAGGTTTGTTCATTAACGAGGATTAAAGGTCCAAGTTAAGGAGTACTGACCAGTCTTGCCAATGATGACAAGGGTCTGTGGGGGTTCATTCATCGACATTGGTTAAATGCTGAAGCAAAGATAGGTTACAACATAGGCGTAAGGCTCATGCCTGTGGGACATGAATTTATTGGTCACACGCGGGAATTCTTGTGGGACCTGAATGGCAAATGAGAATATAACATCATCATTGGGTCATCATCATCATCATTTTCATTCATTTTTTTAATAATCATTTTTATATCACATTACTGACTTAGGCGCCCTTTCGAGTTTTCGCCGAAGTCAGCCCCCTCTTGCTTTTTCCCACGCGCCCTTTCGAGTTTTCACGTGACGAGGTACCCAATTTTGCCTGTGACGCCCTTTCAGATTTTCGCCACAGTCGGGTTATAGCCATTTTTACCCTTGCCCTAGTGCGGGAGCAAGTCTGACGGGGCACCTCTATTTTAAGCCCCATTTTATCATCATTTTTTTCCTTTTTTTTAAGGAACTGAAGTCAAAACGGGTAGGGATTCATTCATCGACACTGGTCAAATGCTGAAGCAAAGATGGATTTGTTTGTTAACAGGGACGAGAGGTCCGGGTTAAGGAAATACCGACCGGTCTTGCCGATGATGACAAGGGTCAAACACAGTTTGTTCATCGACACCGGTTAAATGTTGAAGTAAGGATATGTTTATTCATTAACGAGAACGAAGGGTCCAAGTTAAGGGAAAAGTTGACCGATCTTGCCAATGATGACAAGGGTCAAACCTAGTTTGTTCATTAACATTGGCTAAATGCCGAAGGAAAGGTATGTTTATTCATTAACGAGAACGAAAGGTCCAAGTTAAGGGAATACCGACCGATCTTACCGATGATGATAAGGGTCAAACATGATTTATTCATCGACATTGGTTAAATGCCGAAGTAAGGATATGTTTGTTTATTAACGAGGATGAAAGGTCCAAGTTAAGGGAATGTCGATCGATCTTGCCGATGATGACAAGGGTCGAACCTGGTTTGTTCATCGACATTGGCTAAATGCCGAAGGAAAGATATGTTTATTCATTAACGAGGACGAAAGGTCCGAGTTAGGGGAATACCGGCCGATCTTGCTAATGATGACAAGAGTCAAACATGATTTGTTCATCGACATTGGTTAAATGCCAAAGCAAGGATATGTTTGTTCATTAACGAGGATGAAAGGTCCAAGTTAAGGGAATGTCGATCGATCTTGTCGATGATGACAAGGGTCAAACCTGGTTTGTTTGTTCTCTGATGGGACTTGTGGGAATATCCCGTCCAGAGTTTTATGCGGGTGAAAGTAGGGAGGAACTTTTAATTGTCACTTTATTGACTCAAGTGCCCTTTCAGATTTTCACCAAAGCCCCCTCTTACTTTTGCCCACACGCCCTTTCAGATTTTTACTTGATGGGGTACCCGATTTTACCTGCAACGCCCTTGCGGGTTTTCGCCGCAGCCGGATTATTACCATTTTTGCCCTTGTCCAAGTGTAGGAACAAGTTTGGTGGGACACCTCTATTTTAAGCCCCATTTTATCATCCTTTTTTTTTGAAAGTTAGAGTAAGAAACGAGGATGGGTCAATCATGCAATGTTTGACCATAGATAGTAGCATATGACTGTTGGCTAGGGCACAAGGCCTTGCACCGATGAAAGGGTGTATTCATTAGCAAGGAGGTAATGCTAACGTAAAGAATGAATTTTTGTGCCGATTCGAGCATAAGACCCGTAATGGCACTATTGTATGAAAGTCGGCTAGGACACGAAGTCTTGCGCTGAGAAAATAATTTATTTGTTAGCAAGACGGTAATGCTAACGCAAAGAAAAGGATTTTTGTGCCCATTCGAGCGTAAGGCCCATAATGGCAATATTGTATGAAAGTCGGCTAGGACACGAAGTCTTGCGCTGAGAAAATGGTTTATTCATTAGCAAGATGGTAATGGTAACCCAAAGAAAGGATTCTCTTGCGTCAATTCAGATGTAAGGTCTACAATGGCGATATTGTATGAAAGGGTCAGCTAGGACACGAAGTCTTACGCCGAGAGAGTGGCTTATTCGTCAGCAAGAAGGTAATGCTAACATAAAGAATGAATTTTCTGCGCCGATTCGAGCATAAGGCTCGCAATGGCGATATTGTATGAAAGGGTCGGCTAGGACATGAAGTCTTGCACCGAGAGAGTGGCTTATTCGTCAGCAAAAAGGTCATGCTAATGCAAAGAATAGATTTTCTGTGCCGATTCGAGCGTAAGGATTGTAATGGCGATAATGTAGAAAGCCGGCTAGGACACGAAGTCTTGCGCCGAGGGGGTGGCTTATTCGTCAACAAGAAGGTAATGCTAACGCAAAGACAGGATTTTCTGTGCCGATTCGAGCATGAGACTCGTAATGGCAATAATGTAGAAAGGGTTGCCACTCGGTGGGGCTATACGGGGCTCTCAAAGGGGTCCCGAAACTAGAGTATACCAGGGATGTTTCTGGAATTGTGGACCAGCGGTGCTGAAGTTAATCTGAGCTGGTTGGGGCTCCTAACGAGAATTCTTTTTCCACCTCGCCCCCCCATGCGCACGTTCAACAAGAAGCAGAATGTGGCCCCGTAAAGAGCGTTATGGGAAAATCATTTAGAAATTATTTTAAAGTATTTTTTATGATGGAAATTTAGCAAGGTTAGTAAATCTCGAGTTTACTTCTCTCGAAGATTAAATGTGAGTTAGATAAATTCTCCCATCTCCCGGGAGATGAACTCTGGGAATTTCTTACTATGAGACGTCGTCGCTCACCGTTCGATTCACTCGGGTCTTCTATTTTAAAGTTATTTTATTTGACATAAAATATTGTATTGTTATGATAAATAAAGAAGTAAAATATTTTAGAAGAATGGACGGTGGAATGCGTGGCATTCGTTTGTCATGCGGATTCCTCCGTTGTGAACTCTCGAGAACATTGTAAAACACTGGTGAACGTGTTGACGTGACTTGGTTTTCCTAAAAGATTGGGCCTTCATGAAGCACCTGTAGTGGTCCATACCTGTTCAACCGTCATCTTACTGTTAGATGGACACCGATTAAGTCATCAAAGTAGATCAGGATATGATGTTCGATCTGTTGAAATCCGTTAATTTGAGTTTCGGTGTGCCCAATTGCCCATTAACAGACATGTTCAAATTATATCAGATGAAATCATGATTTAAATGTTTGGGAATTTAGGTCTGCAATAAGCTCATGTGTTGACTGCATTAAACTACTAAGATGAACAAGTTCTTTCTTAACCCCGCCAGAGAGTTCAACGGCAAATGCCATGAGAGGCAGACCCGATGTTTGAATGTTATTGTGTATTATCGGGTCTGGATGCATTCACTTGGATATGATTCACACAGGTTATTGTTGTGCCCAAACGTAGTAGTTAGTTTGAATCACATAGGTCTAATTTGGTGTTGGGTTAACTTTAGTCGGGATAAGGATAAATCTTTCTAAAGTGTCCATCCTTGTCCCCAAGTTGTTCACATGTTTGATAAGCGAAATAGTTGGATGAGGATAAAATAAGGGATGGCATGGGGACAACCTATTCCATGAAATTGCAAGATTGAGTTATCCCAAGATTTAACTCCAAAAGTGAGGATAAGTACAACTATAATCCAAGTATATCCCTGACATCAACGGACCCTCTAATCCCCGAATTTAAGTCACAATTGGAGATATATTTAAGATGGGATATCCTGATTTCTTTTAGACATACTAAATAGAACTTAGAGGATAAGTCAGACTTATTCCTTCTCTTGTGTAACACTTAATATTTGTAAGAGGGAGACTGAGCAACTGAGCTTGGTGGGGGTGAAGCGGCGTTCCCATTGATGAACCAAGCTGTGGAGCCAAGCTTGCCTGCACTCATAAGGAAGAAGTTCTCGAATGGGGGTGAGGTGCCCTAGGAGAACCCTCAGACGCTCAAGTTAGATAAGGTGGAGGGAAAGTGGAAGTACTCAATGAGAGAAGACTAGTTTGCATGCCTGGTTGGGTTATCCTATAGTATCCTTTATAAGCCATGGGGCCATCTAACTTGATGTCGATCAGGTCATTACTATCCCAACACATGTCGGATTGACTAAGGTGAGATCATAGGCAGACTGGGATGAGTGCAGAGACCTACAATTCTTTGGAAATCAAAGAAAGGATATCTCGCAAGATACGACATCTAATTCTATCCTACTCCCGTTAGTAAGTATGATTTAAGTTGGAACGTGAACCGTCTTTGTCAGGACGGGGGATCTCCCTAGGGAGTTGCAGAGGCCTATCATGATGGTACCATGAGCCAGAAGGGTTATTAAACGAGGGCCATAATAGAGGAACGAGCGTGGTGCGAGGCCATGCCTCTCCCTACGCTTAGAAGTGTGATTGGCCATTGCCACGCATGAGGCGTCATGCAGAATAATATGGCCCTACGAGACAGCACAACGTGCGTCAAGGAACACATTGAGAAAGGTATCGGCAAGGGCAGACGCTAGGCTACCTACCACTTGAGTCGTGGACACACAGGGAAGTAAAGCACAAACCAAATCTCATATGATTAACAATCGGGCAGAATGTAAGCCCTCATCACTTGGCCCCCAGCCCTTGGTGCAGTGCTCGACACGTGGGTTGAGTTGGGAGCGATTACGTGTAGGGAGGCATCCATGCAATTTTTGAAGGATTCAAATATGTTTGCATTCTCTTTCATAATGATTGTGTGCTGAAGCATCGGGACTCCACGCGTTGGCTATATACGGGAGATCTTGGGGCTTTCTGACTCATCCGTTCATGTTCCAAAACTGAGGTCGTATGTTCCAGCAAGAAACTCAGGAGGTCCAAGGAGTTGCTAGAGTGGGAGATGTCTACAGGTTCTGCTAATACTTATTTCAGTGAGAATAAGAGGGTGATGGGCTGTCATCTTGAGGAAGTAGTGGAGGCTTTGCCCTCGGAGGGGGTGGCGGAACATCTCCACCAGAGGACCACATAAGTGTCGGAGATGCTGCAATTGAGCAAAGGGTCCCGGGCGAATGAGGTCCACAAGGAATGGGGATGGACCTAAAGAGAGGGTTGAGATGTCTTCTCTTGGTAGGGTCCTCAAAGGTCTAGGGGAAGGGGAAGAAGCTTCGGAATAGGGTTCCCATGCTAGAGAGGCAGGCGTGTCACGTAATGATGGGGGCGCTCTGAGGTTCCCCAATTGGGTGCAGAGCAGTCCGTCGAAGAAGTTCAGTCAGAGCTATATCATGAGCATAAGGATGCCATTGTGTCGGGCTATGGTTTCCCTATGAATGTTCAAGTTGTGGTTCCAGCGTCTGTGGAGGTCAGGGTGAATTCCTCTAGTACTTCCTCATTCGTCTTATACGAGGAGTAGTTAAAGGTGAGATTTAGGGTTCTGGTTCACCCTTGTGGTGGTAGACCTGTTGAGAGCATACGGCAAGGCCCCTTTACAATTCATGTCAAACTTGTGGCGTTCGATTTTTACCTTTTTGTCGCCAATACTTGAGTGGTAGCTGTTGTTGTATGCGAACTCCACCAATGGCAAATGATGACTCCAAGAACCCTGCCACTCTAGGCAGCATGACCTCAACATATCCTCCAAAGTCTGAATGGTTCTCTCTGACTGACCGTCAGACTGTGGATGATAAGCCAAACTAAATGCCAACTCTTTCCCTAGATCCCTCTAGAAACTCCGCCAAAAGCTAGAAGTGAAGCGGGGGTCTCGATTCGAGACAATGGAGATAGGAACCCCATGTAAAGGTACGATCCGCTCCGTATACAAACGAGCCAATCTCTGGACACCCCAACTAATTCTGATTGGTAACAAACGGCCTGTCTTCGTCAACCTATCGACTAATAGCCAAATGCCATCATGACCACTGGGGGTTCGTGGTAAACCGACCACAAAATCTGTGGTCACATGGTCCCACTTCCATTCTAGAATCTCGAGAGGCTGCAAGGTACCACCTAGCCGCTGGTGTTCTATCTTCACCTGCTGGCATGCCAAACACTGGGCCACAAATTGCGCCACGTCTCTCTTCATCCTTGGCCACCAAAATTGCCTCTTCAGATTCCGATACATCTTCGTCGCTCCTAGATGGGCCGTATGACGAGTCCCATGTGCCTCCTGTAACACGGCTCTCCTCACCTACTCCTCTATCAGAACATACAATCTGCCCTTAAACCTTGCTGCCTCATCCTCGCTGAATTCCACCTCGGCCATCGACAGGATGCGAGGTGGTTCAGGGTCCTCTCACTAGGCCTCCATCACCTGACGACGAATGGCTGGTGTGATAGTCAGGCTAGCAAGCATGGCTGACCCCTGATCCCTTAGAATCTTAAGCCTCAAAGTTACTGTCGGCACCTGCTCCCAAAGCCTCCATTTCCTAAACATCATATGACTGACCACCACCTTCCTGCTCAGCGCATCGGCCACCACATTCATCCTGCCGGGCTGATAAGATAGGGTGAAATCGTAGTCCTTCATATACTCCATCCATCTCCTCTGCCTGAGGTTGAGATCCTTCTGGGTAAACACATACTTTAGACTCTGGTGGTCAGTAAAGATCTCGAACTTCTCTCCATACAAATAGTGTCTCCAAATCTTCAGAGCAAAGATTACTGCTGCCAACTTAAGATCATTAGTAGGGTAGTTCTCCTCATGCGGCTTCAATTGGCGGGATGCGTATGCCACTACTCTCTCTTCCTGCATCAACAACGCACCCAAACCCACCCTCAAAGCATCTGTGCAGACCACAAAACCTCCTGACCCAGAAGGCAACATGAGAACTGGAGTAGTGGTGAGCACCTTTTTCAACTCCATAAAGCTGTGCTCACACTCATTCGTCCAGGAAAAAGGTACATCCTTGTCAATCTGGTCATCGGAGCCGCAATATGGGCAAAGTCTCGAATAAACCGCTGATAATAGCCTGCTAGGCCAAAAAAGCTTCGAATCTCTGACATTAACATCGGCCTCAGCCACTGGACCACGGCCTCCACCTTTGACGCATCAACAGAAATGCCCTTGCCCGAGATCATGTGTCCCAAAAAGTGCACCTCCTGAAGTCAAAAGTCACACTTGCTGAGCTTGGCATACAACTGATGATCTTGCAAGGTTTGTAGCATGATCCTTAGGTGGTGAGCATGGTCCTCCACCGACTGAGAATACACAAGGATATCATCCACAAACACCACCACGAACTGGTCCAACTAAGGACAAAACACTCGGTGCATCAGGTCCATGAACGCTGCGGGGGCATTGGTGAGCCCAAATGGCATCACCAGGAACTCATAATGCCCATACCTCTTACTAAAAGCAGTCCTCTCCACATCACACTCACGAATCCACAGCTGATAATAACCAGACCGCTGATCAATCCGCGAGAACACTTGAGCAGACTGAAGCTGATCGAATAAATCATCAATCTGCGACAGCGGATACTTGTTCTTAATGGTTATCTCGTTCAGTTGCCGGTAGTCAATACACAACCTCAGACTACCATCATTCTTCTTCACAAACAATACTGGCACACCCCAAGGGGAAAAACTAGGATGAATGTATCCCTTGACGAGCAACTCCTGCAACTGCGCCCTCAATTCTCTCAACTTAGCGGGAGCCATGTGATAAGGAGCCTTCAACAAAGGCCCCGTGCTAGGCACAACCTCGATAATAAAATCAATCTCCCGCTGGGGAGGTAATCTAGGCAAATCCTCGAGAAAAACATCGGGAAACTCACACACCACTGGAATGTCCTCCACATTCGGGCACTATTGGTCTACCACAACCACCGAAGTGAGGAAACCCTGACATCCAGCATCAAGCAAGCTAGGGCACTAATAGAAGAAATAAGAAAGTGAGGAGAGGCAGATCGGATACCTTGAAAATAGAACGCGGGTCTATGGGGAGGCTGAAAGTAGACCCTCTTTGTTCCACAATTCACCATCGCTCCATGAGTCTCGAGCCAATCCATGCCCAAAATCACATCGTAATCCTAAAGGTGCAACGCATAAAGCCTGCCTGGCATATTCCACCCTTCAATCCACACTGGAACCTTCTCGAAACAATATGGGGTAAACATATAATCTCCAGAAGGTAATTCCACAGCCAAATCAAATGACATCTAGGACACTGGGTCCTCGACACTCAGTGCAAAATCCTCTGATATAAATGAATGTGACGCGCTAGAATCAAATAAAACTCTAGCTGCGCATCCCAAAATCATAACAGTACCTTCCACAAGTTGCGATGACTCTGCCTCCGCCTTGGTCATGTGTGTAATCTTGCCTCGAGACCTCTGCCTGCCCACACTCGCTGATAGGGGTAGTGGCAGATATTGCCCCTACTACTGAAACTGTTGCTGCTGAGGATACTACTGGGGCTGAAACTGCTACTGCGGAGGGTATTGGGGTGGTTGACATGGCCTCTAAGGACAGTCATGTGCCATATGCCCTGCCTGGTCACATCTGAAACAAATCACTGGCGCCGTGCACTGTCTGCCTAGATGTGATTCGCCACACCAGGGACATGACCCCCGCGAACCACCAACTAATCCCTGACACTGATAAGGCATCGACTGCTGGACACTACCCACAGATGCCTGCCTCTGGTCTCTTCCCTCCTTGCGCTTCATACCGAACCCTTTCCTGAAGAACTTTTTGATCTAGGAGCCAAGAGACACAGATCCTGCCGCTGACGTCGCTGGTGTCAGTGCTCCCGAACTACCTATAGAGTGCTGAAAGGTGCTCTACTGCTGGGTAGCCGTTTGCTGGCTGCGGCCTGACTGGGACTGCCCCTGGCCAACCTGTCCTCGGATCTTCTACATATCCAGCTCTAATGATGCTGCTACATGGGAAGCTATCTCCAAATCAGTGGCAACGTTTGCCATCAGGAGGTGCCTCAGCTCCTACCTCAGACCTTGGACGAATTGTTCGATCTTCAGCTCCTCATTCTCCATGATATGGGGAGCATAATGCCCCAACTCCACAAATCGAACCCTATACTGCAACACTAACATGTCACCCTGAACCAGCTCCAGAAACTGACGCATCTTCTTCGTACCAACATAGGATGGGTAGTAAGCACGCTCGAAGACCTTAACAAAGTCCTTCCATGTGACCTGCTGAAGGGAATGTGATTGAAAGGACGTCTTCCACTCTGATATCCACCATGCTCGTGCGGAACCCTGCAGCTAGTTGCAAGCCAACATCACCTTATCCTCCTCGGCGTAGCTCATGGAACTGAACACTCTCTCCATCTCATCAAACCAATCTTTGGCCACATCTAGATCTGGCTGACCGCCATAGTAGGGTGGATGGAACTGCCAAAAGTCTCTCACTGCACGGCTATGCCCACCCCTGGATGACGAGCCCTCACCAGCATCTCCGCCGAACTATTGAGTCATGAACTGAAACATGCCCCGAATAAAATCCTCTACCCCGGGAGCTCTCACTGCGTCCCCTACCTCAGCGGCAACTGGTGGCATTCTGCTCTGCTCTTCCTACTCGCCCTACTCCTCTGCCAACTGTCCCTACTGAGAGCGAGTCCTCCGCCTCCGCCATACTCGCCTGATGCAAAAGACAGGACACACAAGAAAATGACGAAATTAATAAAACATACGATGCCCTAAGCCAGTGCCGACTGTACATCATTATTGTAGACTAGTGGACCACTGTAATTATTTATGATTCTTATATATATCCACAACCGCGCTCTGGGACCCCCGAAAGTGATCCGAAACTCACGGATCCTGATCCTAAAAAATGTCTGAAAATCCAGTACATTACATACAAGACACCGAGCACTCCCTGCAAGAAACACCTCACACCTCATCATCAGATGGCAGCCTCACCGCCAAGCACAATTGGCCACCGCCCTTCCGTCAGCTCTGCACCGCCAGCGACACACGCTCTCAAGCTAAACATCACAATACTCACTGGCGAACATTGGTCTTAAAACCAATGCCTTCTTGGACACCAACAACACAAAGGGCACCTTATGAACAACCATCAGGGCTTCACCAACCAGGAACCACCATGCCCAACAACCAACTCTCAGCGCCCATGCACACACATCGATCCCTTACATAGCTCCCTCCAAGCCAAGGAAGCACCATAATCAGGACCGCGGCACCACCGGATGCACCATGTTCTAAACTCTCCCGAGTCTTGCCACGGACAAGCACTCCATTTGTAACCGCCACACCTCTTGATCGATCTTGAACCTCATGCCCACCTGATGACTGATACAACACACCACCTCTCATCCGGGCGCTTAACATTTCCAACAACTTCCTCGACTACACAACACGGGCATCTGCATAGGATCTCCCTGCCAACACCGACACCTCCCATTCCTCGGGTCCACCTCTGGAACATCCACACCGACCAAAGTCAGTCAACTTCCACACTCAACTTCGAGCATCGAACACCTGTGCCAAACAACCGGCCCAAAAGGCCACGACCTACCTCATTACCGGTTGCCAAGTGGCTCCACCCTAAACCACACGACATGATCCAAGGGGAAAACTGACGCAACGAGCAACTTCAACCGACCACTCTCACCATTGAGCCTCCCGATTCTCCGTGCTACCAGCACCACTCAGCATGATACCACCGCCCATGTGAAGCAACCAAGGCCATTCACACGACCCAACATAGCTCTTCCACCCAAAAGTAACTCTCCACAACTGATTCTGAGACCTCCAGAACACACTTAACATGAAAAACGCGCCATAATCTACCACTAATCTGATCCTGGAGCCTGTGGGTTATCGACCCACCATGCTTCCGCTACACAATTCTGTTGGGACTCCTCTGGTTTGATAGGCAGCAGCTTTGTGCTGTGTAGTTTTGATGATTGGCAACGCAACAATGGTTTCATGATTGACAACTGTATTTTATTTCATGCATGATTAGGTATTGGTTTAAAGCTCACTGAATGTATTTTTTTCAATGTCTGAAAAAGGGTCGACCCATGGGGTCGATAATTTGTTGTTGGAGTCGAACACTTGAGCTAGCAAAAGTCCATGCATTGTCTGCATTCTTAAGTCCGTGCATGTGTCTGTCTGTTGAATGTTCAAGTCCGTGCATGTACTGTAGCAAGGTCCACCTACATTTTTAAGTCCATGCATGTTTAGGTCTACGTCCATACAAGTTTTGCATGATGCATTAAAGTCCATGCATATTTTTATCTCTGCACGCAAAGTCTGAACACATTGTGTTTTTGTGGTGAGCAAGTCTGTGCACGATGTTTCAACTTCCCGTGCATGATGTTTCAACTTTTCACATAAGTCTGAACACGTTGTTCAATCATGTCCGTGCACGATGTCTAAGCTAAGTCTACGCATACACTGTAGCAAAGTCCGAGCATATCTGGTCTAAGTTGAGACCAAAGTCCGAGCACTTTTTCTGGTAGAAGGGAAACAAAGTCCGTGCACATTCAAGTCCGTGCACGTTTTTATCCTCGCACGTTTTGTTTGTTATCAAGTCCGTCCACGTTTTGCTCTCTGTGTATTAAAGTCAAAGCTTACACTGTAGCAAAGGCAGTGTATGCCCATATAAAGTCCGAGCACTTAAAAGTCCGTGCACATTTTGTGAGTGCTCAAGTCCGTGCACGTTTCTGTGTTTGGCAAGTCCGTGCACATCTTGTGAAGGACTTGCATTCTCTTCTGCTGTTGCATATTGTAGCAAGTCCGAGCATACTTCTAAGCCTAAGCACATGAACTATTTACCTTTTTACTATTTACTATTACCATGGCACTATTCATAGTAAAAAAAATATGAAATTATTACTAAAAATTGGGGTATTACATTATTTGTATAAGTTTTTCTAGGGCTTTTGCCCCTTTCTTGTAGGCCTTTGCTTGCCTGGTGTCTCGACAACGGATCGGTGACTCCTGACTTCATCAGTTCAGAGTTTGCCCTTCTGTTGCCTGAATGAATAAAAAGTAAAAAAAATTGAGTTTATCTGTGTTTTGACTATCTTGTTGGAGTCCCTCCTCCTTCCCTTTGTCTCTTGATCACTCGGGCTCTCAATAGTATACTTCTTGTAGTATGGCTTCCGAATAACCCATTCGAAGAGTGAATATCAACAGCCCCTTGCTCAACAATGTGATGAACATGTCCCTACAAGATCTTCTGGAATCACGGCCTGTGAGCCCCTAGAACCTCTCAAAGGCTAGTCCCTGGGCTTCTATGCTCACCTTTGGGTCATCGAGCAATTGTTGTTAGCTTACCCAAATTTTGGGGGTCGTCCTAGAGCATTTTGTTTGACGACTCCCCATTCTACACCTGGCAAGCCGCAGTCCAGGGGAGGTGCTGCCCATTTTTCACTAGGAGTGCGAACGACAAGGGAAGAATGGCAATGCAGTAATGATCCTCAGGACAAGAAATGGATGAATGAACAGAAAGTATTCTCCGTAGATAAAAAAGAACTATACACCCGAGCCCCCTTCAAACTGAACATAACGTGACCCTGAATCTACTAAACATTTGCATATTAAACTCTAATAATCAACCCCTAAGTTACTTGTTAATCTATCCCACTAGGTGAATTAAAGAAGAGAAGAAGAATCACAAAACCAAAGCCAAACTTCAACCCTCCGAAATCTCATCTTTAAGGGTAACACCCCACACCTCTCTTAAACTGATGCCACCTAAACCAGTGCTCCCCCTCTCCGCGCCGGATTTGGCCCCTCTCAATTCTAAGCTTTTCTTCAACCCTCTAAACTGGCGTTCCCAACCCCCTCTCCATGCCGTACTAACCTCTTAGATCCCTAAGCCAGTGCGTCCCTCTGTCATGCCATTTCAGCCCTAAACTGGAGCACCCAATCCCCTCTGCCACGCCATTTTAAACCTTCATATGCCCAAATGTCTACTTCATATTCTCACACCATTTTAGGCTTGCTCCCATGCCTTCCTTAAATCGGTGTGCCTTCTACAAGGTAAAGAAAAATAATCAAACAAATAAGAAGAAAAGGGATTAAAATAAATAAATGAAGTAAACCACCTGTGTGTGTGAATAAACTATGAAATTTAACAACCTGAATGGCGATAATAAAGAATGGTATAACCACGAATGTTTTGAAACTTCTGCTCCCCCGGACTAGGTGTGAAAAGAATATTAATGGTGCCTCGCTAAGTTGGATGCGGACCTTAGGAACCGTCTTGTTATCGCCATAATCCTGCGCTGCCTTAGGCCAACAGTTCGTCGAACATGACCTATCTTTATCGAGATCCAATCCAGCATTCTTATTAAACTTGCCATGTTCTCGGCAGACATTTTCACGATTTTATCACTGTCTTTTATGCCACAAATGCGGACTTCCATTCGAACATGAAAGGGTCCAGAAGTGGCCGACATATCCGTGAACGTTTGCACCTTGATGCTGGGCCTGTTCAAACGCGGTGCAGAATTTCGTTTAGCTCATTTCTTCAATGTTAATTCTAGGCCGTAGGGCCCCCTTTTTTTTGGTGATTAATCAAGGATTTTCTCCTCTCGAGGGGATGTAATTAACGTCATGACCTTCATGGCACGACAGATTTTTTGTCCCAATGCAACACACACAATTGTCTGACTAGTCAGATCGAGCGCACCCTAAGTCCCGAACCACTCTAGTCTCGGGACCCGCATCAATCATCACAGCGGTGACTGCCATGCCCTCGCACTCAATAAATCATACAAATGATCAAACAAACAAACAAGAGAACAAAAAGAAGTGTCCTCGAAAGTGTGTCCACAGAGCCTTTCTAAGGTATTAGCTTACACTCTCTCAAAAGGAGCTTCTCCCACTGGTGTCATTTCACCTGCTCCAGCCACTACTTATTTCAAATTCTGAATCTGCTAAGGGATGTTCCTTGAAAAATGTTGATCACCCTTCATCTTAAGACTTGACTCTAAATTTTGTCTTCAAAATCTTGCATTCTCTAAGGGGAGCCTCTCTATGTTCTTTATCTTACACTCTCTCATGAGAAGTCCCTCTTCTAATTGATATCAGACACGTAAAATTTGTCACCCACATCATTTCTACAATTTTTGAAACTAGTGTACATGAGCATTCTTGAGAAACTATCTTCCTTGTTGAACCTTATTGAAAATTTGTTGAACCTCAATTGATATCAGAATGATTCCAACCTGTTCATCCAGTTCATTATGTTGTGTCCCTATGTTTTGATGATAGCAAACACTATGGTTCAATATGCATTGGCTGTATGTTACACTATGAGTCATTGTCTGTTTGATGCATGATACACTATGTGTTTGCTGCATGTTGATTATGGTTTCCATGATACACTATGTGTATGCTACATGTTGATTATGGTTTCGTTCATTGCATAACGGCCAGTCTTATGCATGCATAAAGTCGACGCTAAGTCCACTCTCTACACATTAAGTCAATGTACCCCCATAAAGTCAATTCTGTGAACATAGAGTCAATGCATCTGAATAAATCCTGTGTGCATGGCATTATATCGAACATGTTGTGTGATTGTTCATATGCTGTTAAAGCTTGTGCATGTTTCCCCTTGAGTGATACGTAGTTAGTGCATTTTCTTCTATACTGCATGCATATTTAGTGGCATATGAGTGTGCATACCTTGTGCCAATGCAAACTACACCCTGCGCACGAAGTCCATGCAAATCTTAATTTTCGCATGTGAAGTCCATGCAGTTCATGGTAGTATAGCCAGAGTTGCATTGACAGATTCCGCCATTTCCTCTTCTTGACTTTGGTAGGAGTCTAGAAACTTGGTAAGGTTGTATTTTGTTTCCCTCAGTTCTTCTAGAAGTAAGGTACACACCGCATTTTTTTCATGGAGTACAAACCCTGTGACTGCCCGTCGAAAGAGGGTTTCTAGAATCGCAGTGGAATGGTACCAGAGGTATGGACTCTACCTGAGCTGGATCCTGAGGCATGAGTTTCAGTTGAGCGGGGAACCCTAGAAGATGTAGGCTGTGATGCGTCTGGAGGTGACATGTCTCTTCTTACGTGCTCCTTATTTCTTCCATCTCCCGTTCTTTAGCTGAGCTTTTCTGCGGTGCTTCCATATTCACAAATTGTGCATAGGAGATGGCTGGTTGTTGTTCCTGGAGCAGTTTCTGACTGTATTCATGATATCTGCTGTAGTCCTTTTTAACTTCATCCTTTATATCCCTTTCAATACGCTCCATTTCATTATCTAAATATTGCCAGTAGGTAACTTGTGGCTTTCCTTCTCTAGACATGAGTTCATTATACCCCTTGTATAATTTATATTCCTCGTTAAATTCTAAAATATGCTCTTCTTCCGTAAAGACATGGACTTGCTCTCCATCTCGTTAAATTCATATTGAAATTTTCAGAAGCATGTCCCCGATTTATTAAGTCTGCTGTAAAATTTGCTAGAGGCATAACTCTCTTATTTAATCGCACATGCCGATGGCGACGACGAAGAAGCCAATTTTTGTACAATGTCTTCCCTTGCTTGTCTCGCCTGAGAATTGTAACAATGCTTGGAAAGGGTGTCTCATCCTGTATGTTGATGAACATCTTTATCCTTTCCAGACGGGCATTATGCAACTCATCAGGAGTGAGTGAGGAGGATTGAGGCCGAGCAGAAGTTCTTTCCTCCTGAGTGACTGCAGGAGGTGGAGTAGGAGTTGATGCAGTAGCAGCTTCAATGGGTTCTAGGAGTGGCCAAGGGTGATGGTTAAACTTCTAGTCTTAGAGAAAACAAGAGAAGAGTGAGGTTCAGGATCTCATACCAGAAGGTGGAGAGAATCCCTTCCCCTGAATAGATGTCTCCTCAAGAGTGACATGTTCTTTTTTAACCCTTGTGTCTCTTGTAGGAGTTCTGATAGCGGCCTTTCTTTTTCTTCTAACCCTCAGCTTCTGCTCTTTCTTCTTGTTCCTGAGCAGGAGGAGCTTGGACTAGTGGAGCTGGAGGAGGAACTTGTGGTACTGACTGGGGGATAGGCTGAGGTGCAGGATGTGGAACGCTGCTGGGGTGCAGTCCTCTCACAGATCTTATCAGCCACCATTGAGGCAAGTCGTTCATAATCAATTTCTGGAGGCTGTTTTTGAAGAAGTTCAGTCACTGCATCTTGCACGTCTCCCAATCTGCTGACCACCGAGTGCTGCACTTTAAACATAATCCGCTGAACCGAGCTCATTTTGTCTATCATGGTATTATTGAGTTGGTCCATATTTTTTTCAATGCGCCCCATTCTATGCCTAATAGGGGTCATAACCGCTGCTATACTTCCCAACACTTGTATGATGCGGTCTGTGTCACTGCAAAGTTGGGAGGTGAGATGATGGACAGTGCTACCTTCCATTACAAGCTCATCAATTCTGCAATGCATTTTAATGGCTTCTAGAGCCATCTTGAAGCTAAGACTACTAACTCTTGCCTGATATGTCTAACACTGCCTGCCAATTCCTCAAACTCCTTCCTTCTTTCCTCCTCTTGGACTGGAGATGGAACTCTTCTGGGAGCGGGAACCTCTATCTCATGCACTTCATTTGTTTACACTGAGGCATTTGCTACTTTGTGAGGTGCTGTTGAAGAGGGTTCAGGAATTTCTTCTTGTATTCCTTCCTCGACAGCGATTGGAGACGAGGTTGGCACAGACATGATTTCAATGATTCTGTCAATTGTGCCCTCCATTTCTTCTAAACCTTCCTCCTGCAAGACTGGTTCATTTGTTACGGTTTCTGGAGGAAGAACAATTGTAGCCTCTCTTCTTGTTGTTGTCTCAGGTTGAGCGACAACAGCCTTTGCTTCCCTGCTAGCTAATCTGGGCTCAGCCTGCACTGCTGGACCTATAGGTGTAGTCTCCTTGCCCTTTCCTGTCTTCCTTTCCCATTTACCATCTTTATAAGAGAAGCCCCCTTTGTAAAGTGACGTCTCACTGATTGGATTTGCAAAGACGCCTTCTTCACCAGTGAAGTCAACATTGCAGTGAGTGAAAACAAGAGTGATGGGTGCCTCATAAGGCAAGATTGCTCTCTTGTTACTGACCCCCTTTTCCTTTCGGATGCGCTCTACAATGCCCTTAATTACTTCATACATTATTGCCCCCAAGTTTATTCTGATTCCTGTCTTCAGGTCATGCACAATCTGCAGGTCCAGGTCGCTCATGAAACTGCCTCCCCTGGGACTTATGCAGTGGCCAGTTGCAAGGCGGAGGATCCGCAGCTCTGGGTCTATCTTACCGGAGTTGATTTCCTCTGCTTCGGACATGAGCAGACTTTGGATCATTTTATTTTTTCTTCTCTACCTATGGTCTTTCTAGATTTGAGATCCTTACTGCTGCTACCCATAACCTCGTTCAGAAGGGCCTCTGTGATGATCATTTCTTTGCCCTTGACGATGGTCCTCAAACATTCACCTTCTACTGTCATATTCCCAAAAAATAGATGCACAAGCTTAGGATAGACAGTGTTCATCGAGCATACCACTAGACATCCCGCCGCAGTGAGCATCTCTTCCACATGAACGCCTTTGGCTGCGAGTCTTCTGACATCTATCTTCTTTCCCTGCAACACATCCCTGTGCTCAAATCTTGCCCTAGCTTCCTCAGACACGAAGCCGGTGATGCTCTGCTCTGCTATAGCGGACATTTCTCTCTCAAGGGTTTACAGATGACCTTGGAAGATGTGTGTGAGAGAGTAGACATCCCTATGATGGTAATGACTAAGTCCGCTGGAGCACCAGTATTTTTAGCCCTATTTTTTTATTAATCCTCATCAAGAAATGAAACATCTCGCAATGATCGTTGCGTGCACTCATGCTCTGGTGCATGATACAATTCTATGTGTTTACCATTAAGTAGAGGAAAATGATTCTCTCCTTTGTGGTCAACGGCCATATATGCACCTCCATCATAGACTCTTGTAATGACATAAGGCTCACGCCAATTGAGTTGATGTTTGCCTCACTTCTTTTTCCTTGACCATGATGAGGTCGCTTGGTTTGAACACTCTTTGCCTTATGAGTTTGTCATAGGCTTATGTCATTCGGGCTTGATATGTTTGGAGGTGTTTATAATCTTCCAGTCTTTTGCCTTTTAGATTGGAAAGTTCTTCAAGCCTTCTCTCTATTTCACTTTATTCCTGTCCTGCTAGGCCGGTGTGCACTGCTACCTGGTATCATGTCATTTCAAGTTCAACTGGCACCATGGCTTCTATGCCATAGACTAGAGAGAAGGGCGGGCACCCAGTAGGAGTCTTGTAGATTGCCCGATATGCCCATAGAGCTTCGTATATTTTCTCTCCCCAATCTCTTTTACGATTGCCTACTATTTTGGCCAAGAGTTTGCAAAGGGTTTTGCTAAATGCTTCAGCCAACCCATTAGCTTGAGGGTTGTAAATTGTTAATGTCCTCCAGTCGATGTGGAATTTTACGACCAACTGGTATGTGGTTTTGTTTCTAAATGGGATGCCATTGTCCGACATCATCTGGCTAGGGGTGCCGAACTTGTATATAATGTGATGCTTGACGAATCAGGCAATGACCTCTTCTGTCATCTCTCGAAGTGGGGTAGTTTCGGCCCATCGTGAGAAATAAGCGGTTGCAGTTAGGATGAACTTGTAGCCTTTGGAAGATGGTGGAAAGGATCCCACAATGTCTATTCTTTATTCCGCAAAGGGCCATATGGGGCTTGTAGGGTGTAGTGAATTAGGAGGCTTTCTAGGCACAGGCCAAAGGCTCGGCGTTGATGGTATGTACGGGTGTATTGATTACAGTTAGCGTACATGGTGGGCCAATAGAACCCTTTGAGTTTAATCCTGATCTTCATCTTGTCTCCTGCCTGATGAGCGCTACACAAGCCTAAGTGGACCTCGCACATTATTGTCTTAGTTTCCTTTGGCGAGAGACACCGCAGAAGGTTCATGGACGAGCCTAAACAACTGGTCTCCTATTAGTTGGTAGGATTCTACCCTGTGCAGTAGTTGAACCTTTCGATCCCAATCTGGAGGGAGCCAGCCATTTTTTATCTTGACAATTGGCTTATCCCAATCTTCTTCCTCCACGACATTACATTCTTCAATAGTGTTGGCCTCATGGGTTATGGTGCCGGATTCTTCATCTAACACACTTGGCATGAGCCTTCTGGGTCTGATCGTTATATCTAGTTCTCCTTCGAGTGGAAGTTTTATGGTAGAAGCCAACTTGGCTAGGGCATATGCCTGGGAATTTGTATTTATGGGAACATGACCTATTTAAAATGGGTAAAACTTCTCCTCGAGCCTTATGACAATGACATGGTAATGAACTAACTCTGGCCTTCAGACATTATAGTCACCGATGACTTGTCGTATGACGAGTTGTGAGTCTCCATAGACTTTGATGCATCTGATGTTCATTTCCAAAGCTATATGAAGTCTCACTATCAAGGTTTCGTACTCCGCTTCATTGTTGGTTAACGGCTTCACGAGAGCACATGAATTGTGTAGAACCCCTCCTTAGGGAGTCATGAAGACTATGCTAGCCCCTCAAGTGAGGCTTGTAGTGCCGTTAGACCTTTTGATTGTTCGGGAAGCGCCATCGAAATAGAGCTCCCAGCATGGCAAGTCAATTACAAGGGTGCCCTCCTCTTTTTGTGGTGGGACATCTTCAGTATGATTTTCTACTCTTTGTTGGGGGCGAGAGTGTTTCTTCATCAGGGAGTTTAGCATTCAGAGGAGAGTCTACCGGGACTGGGTGTGCCACCCGGAACTTTGTCATTCCTTGTCCTTTAATAGTTTTTTGCGGAACGAAGATGACATCAAACTCTGTAAGGAGTGGAGCCATTTTCCTAGCCTTCCTAATAATATGGGCTGTTTGAGAAGAAATTTGAGTGGGTCGAACTTTGAGATCAGCTCCATCCGGTGAGACAGATGGTAATGCCTCAACTTCTTGACAACAAACACAACCAGACACACTTTCTGCATAGGGGAATACCGGTGTACATGGCCGACTAGCTTTCTATTGAGGTAATATAGCGGCTGCTCTTTACCTTCTTCATTTATCTACATCAATAAGGCTCCGAGCGAAGTTTCTATGGTGGCAATGTATAGTATACGGGGCTTTCCTTTGACCGGTGCCCCCAGCACCAAGGGAGTAAGTCGGTACTCTTTGATTTGTTCAAAGATAGCCTGGCATTCCTAGTCCCATATGAATGGTGCGCCTTTCTTCTTCAGTTTGCCAAAATGTGTACATCTTTTGGAGAGGTTAGATATGAATCGCCTGATGTGGGCTAACCTCCTTTGGAGAGACCTCAGGTTAGTTATGTTTCTAGGAGGTGACGACTCCCGGATTGCTTTGATTTTCTCATGGTCTAATTCTATCCCTCGATACTTGACGATGAAGCTGAGGAATTTACCAGTTGAAACGTTAAATTCGCACTTCATCGGGTTCATTTTGAGTTGATATTGTCGAAACCTTTCAAAAGCCCGACGCAGGTCGACCAAGTCATCCTCCTGCCTTTTGGTTTTGACGATCAGGTCAGCAACATAGTACTCGACCTAATCATGCAACATGTTAACAAAGATCTTGTGATAAACACGGAATGTGTGCGTGGTGATCTAGAAGGGGAGGGGTTGAATAGATCACCCCCTTGAAAATTTTTAGCGAAAAGGGACTTAGATCACTTGGGCGGCAGATTCTGAAGCCACAGGCACGTTCCTTTCGTTTCGCCGTGACCAAACTGCCACGGCTGGATAACTTGATCCGGCTTGCGGAACAACGTGGACAGAATGCCGATAGGCTGCTCTGCTGCCACAAATTCGATGTACTTTTCCCCGTGACGCCACAGCTCCATGAAGAACGAGACACCTGATTGCTGCCGGCCATCAAGCCGCTTGGCTGAAAAGTGCTTTGCACCGCTTACGCAGATATGCGTGCAAGGTGCGTGGAAGATCATCATGTCCCACGGGTAGTGCAGAACATCGCGCACGTCGCCTTGATAGTGATTACCCGGACGGCGTGTAGGCTGGAGGTCGCAGCTCATGGCTTCATGGCCGAGCGCGGCAAAGGCGTCGCGAACAACGCCGGATTCTTCGCAGGCGATCAGGATGCGCATGGCTCGCTCCACCTCACGCCCCGATGCGTACCAAAAGCCATAATCAATTCCACCAGCTCCGAGAAATCAGCCTTGCTCATCGTGCTTGTGCGTTGCCCACAGACTACAAAGCCGCCGTCAATCCCAGGCACTGCCTTTTGCTTCTTCAATGCCGCCGTGAATACGTCCTTCCATTCCTCGTCCGTCAGATGCTGGCCGTACCATTCCACTTGCCGCGATACGTCTTGCAGCAGAGGCCACAGCTTCGCGTTCTGTTCAAGCGTGCGGGTAGCTGGTTTGATCGTGACCACGTACCCTTCGGGGGCGCTCAACACCGCATGCTGTGCGTTCTGGCGTGCCTTGATATGCACCAGCCGGAAGGGGCCGATTTGACCGTTCATGCCAGCCTCAGCAGCTCACGATGTTTGCGCGTCGTGGCGCACCATTCGTAACCGTCTACTTCCAGCCAACCTTTATCGAGCAACGAGCGGACACGACCACAGACGCTGTTGATCGGCAGACCAGTCTTTGCGCTCAACGTGTCGCGGGACATCTTGACCCGCTTGCGGCCTTGGAAAGCGCTCAGAACCAGCTTCTCTTTGCTCTCCAGTTCTTCGGGAGTGAAGGAACGAAATGCTGCTCGGCTTGTTTCGGCGATGCGTGGCATGAGGGTCTCCTAATGACTAGGCGTTACCATTGGATCAGCTAGTGGGTTAGTTCTCATCTTCATTTCCCTTTCAGTTCATCCGGCTAGGCCATGCGCGGAAGTCGTCTGCTCCCGGTCGCATGCTTTGCTTCGGTAGATAGTGTTTGGCGCTTAGTTCGGGGCCGAAGACGTTGCGCGTAGGTGCCTGAACCAACGGGCGAGCCACTTGTTTAGTGCGCATCTGAACCCGATTCATCTCGTCGTATGCAGTACGCATTGCGCTCGTCAAGAAAATGCGGTCTTCATCGCGGATGACGCGTCCGTATTCGATCTGCTGCGAAACCATCTTTTGCAGAACGCGCTTCTCTCTCAGGCCTTCGAACTTTTTCTCAATCTGTTTCATCGTGACTTCTTTGGATTCGTAGATGAAATCAAGGATTTGGCGGCTTACTGATCCGGCTCTCGCTAGTTGATCGCTCATTTGGCACGCTCCGAAAAATATGCAATCGCGTCCTTGATGGTCGTCCAACGCTCCGCAATCGAATCCGGCACTTCCATTTCGAACTCATCCTCAAGCGCCATCACCATTTCAACGTCATCAAGGCTGTCCATGTAAAAATCATCCTTGCGATCATTCGCAGAGATGTCCGTTATGGCGACGCCCTGCTGTTCTGCAATGACTTTCAATACTCTCTGTTCGATGTTGCTCATACAGCCTCCCGTTTCGGATGAATGACGCGGTTCAGCACAGATTTGGTCTTCGCGCCAAACTTGCGAAGGCCGGCGATCAATGCGCGCGTGCGTTTGAATTTCTCGATTGCCTGCACCAGCTCGCGGTCGGCTTCATCGAGGGATTGCGGGGCTTGCGTCTTTGCTGCTTTGTAGACAGCGTTGAACGTATTCCCGATGTGCATCTGAAGTTCGCAGGCCGTCTCAGGGCCGAAGTCGTCTTCCTCTTCTTCGCTTGCCAGATGAACCGTCAGGCCAGCCACTGCGAGATATTGGGAGGCAAACGACAGCTTCGTTTCCGCAGACATGCCGGCAAGGATGTACGGGAGCATGTTGAACAGGTCTTTTTCCTTCACACGATCCAACGTCATGCAGTTGGCCTTGAGCCGGTTTGCTTCGGTCACGCTTGCCGGGTTGAAGTGCTGGCCGGTCTTCTCCGGGCCACCACCGTTGTTGTGAATCGATACGATCAGATCAGCTGCGGCTTCCTTCGACAGCCCTTCCTTGTTCCGCCACTGCGCTTCGCATCGGAGCAAGAAATCGCCCCAGCTTTCGTGTGTGTTGTTCCACAACATGCTTCTCTCCCTCTCGTCTAATCTGTGGTTATGGTGAATTGCTACTTAACTACCGATTACGCAGCGACCTTCTTTTTCGCAGGGCGTTTGCGCAAGTACGCCCAGTCTGTGATGTCGGGGCGCAACTCTTCGCAACGCACTTCGCCATCGGTGAGCCGTTCAATCGTTGGGCAGTATTCGGCTGGGATCTGGCGACCTGGCAGCTTCCACTGGCTGACAGCGCCCTTGCTGATGCCGTCGCCAAGCTGCGCACCGAGGTTTTCCATTGTTCGGATGTTCGGGTGAGCAATCGCCTTGTCTAATGCTTGATCTGGGGTCATTTCGTTATGTCGAGTTGTGCAGTTATGCCTGAGTATAGTTTAACTATACCATTAAGTCAAGAATTACTATACCCGACTTGTATAGTTCCTCTATACGATTCGTGTATGGACTTGAAACAGGTAATTGCGGACTGGATTACGGAAGCTCGACAGAGCGCCGATTTATCCCAAGAGGCGCTCGGAACGAGGCTTGCTATCGAATTCGGCAGCGAGAGGGGTTATACGAAAGCCAACATCTCCCATTGGGAGACGAAAAAACACGAACCAAGCATCCAGCAGCTACTGGCGAATCCTTGTTGATGCGTTGGCATCACTTGCTTCTTCCCTTTCTTTCCCTCTTAGTCATTCCACTGAGACCATCGTGGTGCAGCAGTTAGACGCTCCCTCTCTTTAGGATCCTTGGTTTGATAACCTTAGGAAAACCATAGAAAAGAAGGCTGAGAAGGAAGAGTTGAAGGAAGTATCATTAACCGAGCTTGAGGAGACTTGGAAGAAGAAGAGCTACCATAGTATCATGAAATTGATCAATACTATAGGGATGGATCATTTCCAGAGGCGGCCAATGCCGAGCAGCAAAAGGCCATTAGAAGAGTCACCGCAAGATATACAATTATTGTTGGAGAATTATATAAGCGGGCTCTTAATGGAGTTCTCATAAGATGTCTGGATGACAACGAAGCTCAGAAGGTAGTAGAAGCAGCTCACGCCAGTGAGTGTGGAGGGCACGTTAATGGGCAAGCGTTGGTGAAGAAGATTCTTAGGCAGGGCTATTACTGGCCAACCTTAGAAAAAGACTGTTCCACCTATGTCCGTAGGTGTCTTCAATGCCAACTTTATGTCAATAAAATTCATGCTCCTGCTTCTTCTCTCCATCCTCTCTCCGCACCTTGGCCATTCTCGATGTGGGCCTTTGATATCGTTGGACCACTAGGTGACTCTAATGCTCAGGTTAAATAGAAGTCTTTCATCCTCACAACAACTGAGTATTTCACCAAGTGGACGAAAGGCGAAGCATATGCCGAGATCAAAGCAACCACAGTCTACCGGTTTATTATGAAGAACATCATTTTGCGGTTCGGGGTGCCAAGTGACACCGTCACCGACAATGGGCCTCAATTTGTATCGCAAGAACTCTAGGACCTCTGTAAGAAGTTTCATATTTCTTTGCATCAATCATCACCTTATTACCCCCAAGACAACGGCCAAGCAGAGGCCACTAACAAAACCCTTCTTAAAATCATAAAGAAAACTTGCGAGTCATACAGGTATGCTGATTGGGTCGACAGATTGATAGAAGCTCTATGGGCTTATCACACCTCCATCCGTACTCCCATGGGGCAAACCCCATTTGCTCTTACTTATGGGATGGAGGTGGTACTCCCATACGAGATCATGATCCCTTCCCTAAGGGTGCCGCATGACAAAGAACTTAATCTCGATGAGTGTCGGGAGGCGTTACTAGTCCAGCTAGAACTCTTGGATGAGAAGAGGCTTAACGCGGCCAATCATGTCTCTATTTATCAAAAGTGTGTCTCGCATCACTTTCAAAAGAAGGTAATTGAACGAAAATTCCAAGTGGGTAATATGGTGTTGAAGCACAAAATCATTCGAACAGGTGGTCCTAGGTCCAAGCTGCAACCTAATTGGGAAGGGCCATTTGTAGTGAAGGAAGTGTATCCGGGGAACGCCTATCTTTTAGTTAACGTTGAGGGAGAAGAACTATCACATGTGTGGAATGGGCTTTATTTAAAACGCTTCTAACCTTAAAATAGAGTCTGACTAATGATGGCTGAGTGATAAGGAAGCCTTTACCTGTATTATTGGGGATGATTCCCTGACATAGCATCCGCACACACTACACGACACCCCTTTGGTTAAGGTATTCCTTCTGTATAAACAACGTTTCTCCTTCGGCCATACTCAGGGGAGGTGATAGTCCTTTGCTCTTCTCCTTTCGGCCAAGCGTAGGGGCAAGGGGTTAACGGAGTAGACGACTGATCTTGGAACTCCCCAATACGGAAGCGGTCTCAAATAGGGGTAGTTCTCAAAAGAAAAATCAAGGGAAAGAAGAGGAAAAGAAAAATCCCATGAAAAATGTCCCTGATCCTAGTAACCGAGCATGCTTCTCCTAACAAGAGTTGAGGTTTGCATAAAACGGTGAAGGGTAGTGTAGCATCATGGGAGAAAATCATGATTTAGAAAGCGTGACAAGAGGGCAAAGTCCCCGCCGGTTACCCAACCCAGACATAAGCGTACTAAGCCAAAAATCCCCCCAGTACAATACACCGACTCTCTGAGAGGTAGTGCCCCGAGAGGAAGTCAAATCCTAATGACCTACACCCCTACATTAGGCTTGTCCCCCATTTTTCTTCAATTTTCCTCCTCAAGGACTGGACCCTACCTTGGGTATGGCCCCGGGAGAGGCATCGTTGTACGAATTGTAGCCCTGGCCAGGGGGTTGTCCCTTCAAAAGCACGCGCTGTGTCTTGGAGGATTTCCTGATGGTTTGGGTTAAGGACCGTGTCGCTTAGCTTGAATTAGCCTCAAAATTTTAAAAAATCAAATATTTCAAAAATCAAAAAAATCATCATTATCATGATTTGCATTTCATGACGTGCATTGCATCTTTTACCTTTATGTCAATTTCACCTGTTTAATAAGGCTTATCCCCCTTGACCAAAATCAAGAACTAGTCATTCCCTAACTTGCTGCAGGCAAAGAGTTAAGCCTAAAACAGATTTAATCTATTTTTCTTGTTTAAGTGTGTGCAGGGATAGGTATGCGGGCAAATCCAGCATTTTTCAGCTACATGGTCCCCAGGTGTCTGTTTCAATTTCTTCCACGGTCAACACCATGACCGGGTCAATTTCTGCACGGCCTCCGTTAGACCGTTTTCGTATCCAGAACCTTCACTCACGAACCCTGTGGCTCATCTCTGCATTCAGAGTTATATGACCTAAGCCAGACCGTCTAAGTCATTTGAGTAGTCCCCTGTCCAATCGTTCCATGTCCTTCACAGCCTATCGATGGACCGTTTTCCTCTCTGAAGGCCATTACCTTGAATTCTTACTGTTGGTCTGGTACGTGGTTTACACGAGGCTGTTTATCTTTCTCAAGTGATTAGACTCTAACCGTATATATCATTCAGCGGTCAGCTATTGGGTTGTGTTCATCCCGCGATCCTCCTCAATCCACACAAAATCACGCAAAAAGAAAAGGCCAAGCCTAAATTTCATTCAATCAAACCATTCCATTATCTTCGCCACCATAATAACACCTTAGGGTGGTGGCAGAAGTAGGTTAACTGAAATACAAAGATTTTTATTCTACTATATGTTTAGCTATCTGAAGGTGTGCCTTCCTAATATTATCTTACAAATTAAGGCCAGTTGCACTGGACAGAAAAGAAATTTGCCATATGCTGCACACCTCACAGCAATTTTCAGGAGAGTGGGAATTTCAGTGGAAAATGAGAAAATGATAGAAATTCCAACGACTAATGTTTATTGTCTAAGGTTCATTGAGAAATTCATGAAGTTTAAAAAATAAGGTGATAGGATTGTGAGACATCTACCGAGTCATAGTGATGAGCAGCCAATAGTAGCACATGAGCAGCCAGTAGTTGCACCTGCACAGCCAGCAACAACACCTGCGTAGCTAGCAGCAGCACCTGAGCAACCAGCGGAAGCACATGAACGGCCAGCAGAACAACCTCATGTGGAAGAACAAATTGAGCTGGACTAGTAGGAACAACTAGCTCATGCAGCACCCGTGGCTCCAGTTGCACAAGAAATTGCCCATGGCCCAATGTTACCATTTGGTATTATTCCACCTCATTCTCCACAAGCTGAATTACATGAAGAAGCTGAGCCAAGAGTTTTTGATGAGACAGAAGCCCCACCTGAGTTCCATACTCAGGCTTCTACTTCTAGAGGGACAAGGTCTACAGCAGTGAGTTCAGAAGACATGTCAAGGATAAATCCCACACTGATGCAGCTTTTGCAAGTCCAGTTTGTTAATATCAACTCTTCCATCATGCAACTCAATATGAATGTTGATCACATGAATAGAAAATTTGATATGAAGCTTGCTCATATTAAACAGAACTTGGTTAACCGCTAGGAACTTTTCAAACATGACAAGCTAAAATCTGACCGCAGGCTGCATCAATTTATGGAATCCATAATGTTGGTTTCTGAAAAGGCAGACACCGTTATGAAAAGGCTCAAAGAGGTACATGCAGAAACTCAAGAAAAGACAACCGAAATGCTCATACATGCCTATGACATCAAAGAAGAATAGCAAGATTTGTCTCTCAAATATGCAAAGCTGATTGATGCCTCTACCAAGACTGAAGAAAGGTGACTATTGTCTATAACAAACTAGATATGGTGGTTGATGAAGTGATAGAAATGATAAGAATTCTCAAAGCACAATTTCCACCATATCTAGAAGATTTATGTGAGGGATGGTACCCACGTCAGACAGAAGCCACTTCCTCTTATGTACCAGAAAAACCCTCACAGCAAAAGGCTCAAACCAAATATATTTGTGAAATGTTGCATAACTGGCTTGCGGATATCAATGGAAACATCAAAGTGCTACACCAATTTGTTAAGCAGAAAGACCAGGTTCTTACTGCTAAAGTTGAATCCTTGGCTGGCACAGTGTCTCAGCTTCAATAGCATTTGTCAGATACTCAAGGATTCACACTTCCTGGAACCTCAAGCTCAGAGCCTCCTCAGCTAAGGCAACACACTGAAGCACCCAATCCTTACTGATGACAAAGGGGGAGAGATAATCAGCGAAGAGAGAATTAGAGAGAGAGAGATCATTAAAGATCATGTGACAGTTTAGCAATGCATGCATTGCACACATAGCATTGCATACATAGCATTGCATACACTTTTGTATGAAGTTCCTTTTTGATCTATTGATTTGTATGAAACTCTTTGTATGGTTCCTTAATGAATGACAATAGCTCTGTTTTCACTATCAATCTTATTGAAGTGTAATGAGAATGACCTGTTAATAATGACTCATAGTTGTCATCATCAAAAAAGGGGAGAATATTGTGTCCCCATGTTTTGATGATGGCATACCATAAATCATTATTGGTGGTCTAAGTTTAACTCCTAGCTGCTTGTCTATTTGAACTGTAGAAGTGTTCAAGACAAGTCGACGGTGGGTCTACAGAAGTGTCAACACTATACTTGTTGTCAGATAGGACCAAAAATGGTTTGATCATAGTGTCGACACCACCAGCTAAGAGTGTCGACGCTGCAGAACAATCATGATAGTTTCTAGGTTCTGTCTGGGAACAAGTATGCCCAAAGTGTCGACACCGCCTACTAGCAGTGTCGACACTACAGATCAATTGTGACAGAAGCCCATTTCTATCTGGGGATCATGTCTCGACACCAAGACGGCCAAGTGCCGACACTGCGGATCAAAAGGCTTGCATTTGTCTGCGATGATGATACAAGTGTCGACCTGTATGCAAGATAATGTCGACACCATAGTGAAGCACTTAATCGCTCCTCCAGGATTTCAACGAAAAGTGTCAACAGTTCTCTTGAAGCGTGTCGACACCATCTAGTACGTGTGGTTCAGATCTATTTTCGATAATCACCTATTTCCAAGATCTGCAAGCAATCATTGCGATCCAGTTCGTACGAGGAAGGTGCTTCTAGAATGTTACTTTTCAGATGGAATCATTTGCTAACACAAACATCATCCAGAAGTGGTCCCCACTATAGATTTTATTCTCCTTTGCTCATGCTCACGGTGTGCACGGGAGAAAAGACAAGAGAAGAGAATGTAGAAGAAAGAGAAGAAGGGAGAGCGACGTCTGGAAGGAGTGTAGTCCACGGGGGACAGCTTAAAGAAGAAGTTTTAGAAGCCTCATTCTCCAAGGGGGGTGAAGAACAGGTTGCAGAAGATAGAGAAGCGCGGGAGATCCTCAGCTACGAACCTCGTCATCCTGTTCTTCAGGCTAGAGAGCACCGTGGTGAACTCCTCATCAATTCATGCAGTTTAGCCAACAGAGGAGGTCCAATCTCAAGACGTCAACACCGCCGTTAGAGGAATCATATTGCAACCCTTCGAGCTCTTGGTGAAGAAACCACAAATCTGGAAGCCACTTGTTGATGTTTTTATCTCTCTCCTTTACCCCACCCCCTAACTATGCTAATAACATAATAGCATGAAAGGCATGGAAGATCATTCACGACTGTTTAACTGTCACGTTCTGAGCAAACGACATGTTCCGTTGCTATCGGTTCGCGGCGTGACAGTTTTCATTATGAAAAACTGGATCACATGTTGAAAGATTGCTGGTTGTTAAAGGGAAAAATAAATTTCATGCTCAGAATGATAGACCTCCTGTCTATATACAAAAGTCTACTGCTAATGTCTATACAAAGAAAATGAGTCAAGATGCACATTGTCATTATTGTGGCCGATTTGGACATTTCATGAATGGCTGTTCTTTAATGCATTTTGATGATATGAATACCAAGAGAGTGTGGAAAGCATCTACTAGAGGTGCAACTAAACCCTCGGGACCCAAGATGACTTGGGTACCCAAAACCTCCGAATGAGAACCTTGCTTTCCAAGGGTGCCTTGAGTGGAAGAATTTGTTGATAAATAATGACCCTTCAAGGCAAGAAAAATGAAGAGTTTCTGTAGTAATGACTTTCACTCCACTGTTCACTTTTGACTACGCAACTCAGGAAAGAATCACATTCTATAAAGTCGTTCATAGAGTCTTCTATACTCTATCTTGCTTCTTTTTGTGAATAACAATTGAAATTTTGCACACACAGCAAACACACTTAACTTCTTGTACATATCATACATATCCTTGCATACTTGTTAATAGGAATAAGGTTCAATCATCTTCCATTTACATGTACACACATGCACATATTTCACATACTTGTACGCTTGAATGCCATGATTAATCGGTATATAAAATGACATTAGTGGAAATGTGGATTACGTCTACCTGGAAGCTATTCTTATGCCTGAGCAGGGTCTTAGGACCTCCACTTTCGCCATGTACCCATAATCAACCTACGTAAAATACTTCATTTCAGTGCATCTTTGAGTGTATACAATATACACTCTTCAGTTTTTGATTCCTCTTATGACCTTACTCCCTTGCTAAATAAAATTATGTTAATTGAGACATGTTTGTTACATGGCTCACATTAAGGGGGAGGTTTTGCTTATAACTATACATACACTAAGGGGGAGACATAACTATGATTAGACTAATTCATCTTTTACATTCAGCACAATCACTCATGCATTATGCGCTTTTGAGATAAATGATTCTATTTGATAAGGATTTCAGTGATTCCACTCAACACTATTGAGGACACTTGAATCCCTACGTCAAAATCGCGTGTCTCGTGAGGAAAAAGCTGTCAGTCCCACCAAAAATCTCAATAAGTGGATTTGGAACCAAGTAGTCGGCAATGCCGCCTGAAACAAAGGAGAAAACTCAGATCAAAAAGTGACAAACATCCACATTACTAATAAGTGACAAACTTAAGTAACTGGGAAATGCCCCTAAAACAAAGGAGATGACTCATGTCAAAAGGTCAGTCATGTTAATAGTATTTATTTAAAAAAAATTGGGACTGTGCGAAACTACCAAAAGTTGAGCACTGTGAATGAAAAGTAGGGAGGAAAGGTTCTTCTTAGTGTTTTTTAGAATAACTGGCAATCCATATCGTCTTGAAATTCATTTCTCATTGTTCAAATATTCACTTATGGTTTGATTGTGTGTATGTACTTGTTGAATCAGTCAACTTTCATGGTTTATGCAGTACCATCTTTTTGTAAGCACGATCTTCTTAATATTGTTCATGGACATCATGATCAAATCACTTGCACTTTTCTTAAACCTATCCCTAAGGGACTTATATGCTTGCTTCTATATCTAATTAAGCATGATTGAGTGCTTGAATTGCATAAAAAGGACTTGCTTGATCAAAGCCTCATGTATGGTGCATGTACTTCCTGCTGGTCTCATGAACCCACACTTGTGCTTCCATAACATCAACTCTTCTTAATTAATGAGCTCAGCTAGAGCATTGAAATGAAAGTCTATCTGTTGGATAATCTGACTTGGATTGAGTCAGATAGCTTAGTCCGGTTGATTGAAATCCCTTAAGTTAATGATCAATCCCCCATTTGATTAACCCACACTCTCATCAATCGTAATCCAAATCAATGGGGATTCATTCCTTTAACCATGGCCCTCATCCCATGTGTTTTACATTGAAAATCTGTTGTTATAGGGTAGAGTCAACTCTTTCACCTGTGTCATCAACTGAAGTGGTGCGGAAAAGAGTCGACACTTTTCGGTCGCTATCGGGTTCACGAACCGGACTGCTGGGGTTCATTTTTGTTCGAACCCATTCGAACCCTAGCCACTTCTCGTCACCTCGTGAGCCCTTTACTAAACCCATTCCACCCTCTTCAACCATAAAACACTCTTTTTTAGCCCTCAAACTCTCCAGCCCCCAAACGCCATCCTCCTACGACAACTGCGGCTCCTCTCCTTCCTTTCTGAGCACCCAAGGCACTCTCCTTCAAATCTTCATCGTCTAGAGTGGTGCGTGGTGTGTGGAGACTAGATCTCTCCAAGGTAGGCCACCACCTATTGAATAGACCACCGGGCTTCATCTTCATCCTCCATTGATCTCCTAGTTGAGGAGTGTCCAAATGGCACCAAAGAAGCACTCTTTGAAGGAAAGGGAAGAAGCCCACATGCTGAAGGAATTGCGGTGCAAGGACAAGCAGGTTCAAGCACAGAAGAAGAAGGTGGCCTTTGAAAATATCATGCTAGTCGAGAGGAAGGTACTCCGACCCCGAGCTATTGATTCCATAGCCTTGAGACTATGTTGCCTAAATTGATAAAACTACTAAGAATTTAGCCGAATTTGATTTCCTTTATGACTGAACATCGGAGAGTTTATCATTCTCTTGTACACTAGTTTTATGGTAATATGGTTGTGAAAAATGATGAGCTGTTCACTAAAATTAATGGGCAACCCATTCCACTCACCATTCAATTAATTGGAAAAGCCTTGCATATGCCATATGACTCTGGCTACGTTTATGATGAAGCCATGTTCATTGAAGAAGAAGCATATGAAACCATGACCGGTGGATTGAAAATGATAATATAACGATGAAAAACAATGCCATGAAACCATGTTAATAATAATAAAAATGAAATGAATCTGAACACTGTCTTTAAGAAATTAATGGTGATTGATTCAAGGCCCTCACCCTCTCTAGACCCAGTGTGAAGGAAATATTCAGGAAGCCCCGGCAAGTTGTGCATGAATCTCGGGGATCGCTCCGAACATGGCCATGGTCCGACTCTGCCCCGGGCCAATATCTTGCTAAATCTGACCCGCCATTCTCGATACTCAATATCAAACTTGCCGTACACTCGGCAGACATTCGTACGGGTTCACTTCTGTCTTTGTCACCGACTGGATATGGAATGGTCCATGGGTGACCGATATGAATTAAATGTTTTCACCCCTATCTGGGGGCACTCCAACGCGGCTCGTGAATTTCACTAATCTCACTCCTTTAATGTTGATTTCAGGCCACGAGGCCCCTAATCTTGGCGATTAATCAAAGATTTTCTCCTCTCCGAGGGGATGTAATTAACGTCGTGACCTTTATGGCATGGCGGGTCTCCAGTCCCAACCCGATACCCACCATCGTCTGGTTAGTCAGACAGAGTGCACTTTGGGCCTCGGACCACTCTAGTCTTGAAGCCCGAACACATTGTCACATCTGTGACTGGCACGTCCTCGCACTAAATAAATGAATTAACCAGATAAATAACCTAAATAAATTATTTAAATTTTTAGTGCGTCCAACAAGTTGGCACGCCCGATGGGACTGGACCACCTTTCATCTTTTCGCCATGATTTGGGGCTTCGTGGTCTCCTTCTAAAATTCTAACATCCCCAGTTTTAATTACAGGGGAGGGAAAGTAAATTCTGAACGAGCTCGATGGCGATCACGTTTGGACCACTCGTGGTGGCAAGCCACGTCGAGCACGGCTATCTCGCCATGTCGATCAAGTTTGGAGACCTCCCCCCTGTGGTTGGGTTCCTCAACTTATTGACGGTTATGTTTGTCAACCTCTTGGAAGTCCAAGAGGCCGAACCTGCCATCGCTGCAAGAGTAGCGATCAAGAAGGGAGCAAAGGAGGTGGGCTGCTTCATCCACCATGTTGATACAAGAAGGAAGTGTACCCTGGCTGCCAGGAGGGCAGCTAAGAAGGCCGCCGGGACAATTCAGGGTCGGTTCTCTAGTTCGGGCAAATCTGTAATGATCGAAGGAGTCCGAGTGCATCTCAATAGCCGCCAGACCACGATCGCGCCCGACAGGGTGATATCGACCGTCCCAGTCCACAACCAGTTCCAAGCATTGGCCCAAGACCGAGCGAACCGCACTAGGTCCGCACCAAAGGAGGGGCCCCCCTAAGGCCAACCAGATTCAAGAAAGTGTGGGTGCCCAAGTAGCGGGCCCCAGCCCCAGTCCAACCAGAACCTGTCATGATGGGAATGTTCGAAAGAAGAAGAAGAGGTGAAGGAGAAGAAGAACCCAAAGTGCTAGCCCCAGTGTCTCGAAGGCCAGCCTTCCAGGCTTATGGTCGACAGGCCAATATTTATTTGAATGATGGAAGAGGCGACAGGAGGTCTGAGTGGTGATGCCTCACCTACAAATCATCGGCACCGGTTAGGGTGCCATCTCCTATGGTCTGCCTTGCCAATGGGCAAGATGACATTACTCAGGCCATGTGAGGATATCTCCGTGGCCTTTGAAATACTCTACTGGGAACGCAGCATCTCCTTGAAGTAGTAAATGATGAAAGAGGAAACCATGGGCAGCCAGTCGACCCGGAATACATTGAAGATGCGGAGTTGGGATGCTATGGCCTGTCCCCCCGTGAAGAAGTTACATCGAGGGTTTTGATGTTTGACCACTTAACTTTCCCTGGATAGCTAGCCAAGAAAGTGACCAAGAGGAACCAGAAGATGAAAATTTTTACCTGTAATATGGCCGGAGTGGCCAGCCAATATGGGGCTTTGCCCGAAGATGCAGATGAGGTGGTCAGGCTTGCCGAAAGACCGGGAGTCATCACCAGAAGACAACAAGTTGCAGTTGAGGTGATGCCAGCATACGCCGGCGGAGCAAGCTCAGATGTGGTTACCATGGCGGCGAATGTGATCACCACAGAAGATGAAGGAGAAAGGGCTGCACATTCTTTAGAAGCTCCACTGGGAGGGGGAAGCCAGGAGCCTAACCCGGCCACCCTTGACCCGGCCATGATGATGTTGCTTCAAGCCTATCGGTAAGAGATAGAAACCTTGAAGAGGCAAGTGAGTGACTTGACTATGCATGCTTCTGTCTCGAAGCAGGTCGAAGCCCCTCCAGAAACATCCAGGCGAGGCACCGATGAATTCGAGGGTTCGCCTCAAATGACAACTCCACAACTAATTCCTGACTATACTGAGGCCACAACCCTGACACCACCTCTGGTTCCTTGGCACCAAGGAACCTCCACTACACCTCAGGCGGTGGTGCTGACAACACCATAAAAGCAGTCAGCTCATTTTTACCCAGAACCAGTGGACCTGGCAATGGCAAACAAGCTGATGATCGAGCAAATGATTGAAATAAAGTTGGCCGATCGTGGCAATGATGAATACTCTTCTTTTGATGTATACAAAGTTCCCTATCTTGCTTATCATGTAGCGAAGAGATTGCCTCCGGGCGTCAGCAAACCGCCCAAATTTGATAAATTCAATAGTGAAGGTTCATCTAAGGAGCACATAGCCTATTGCATCAACGTGGTGGGTGACTTAGCAACTGATGAGTCGTACCTTTTGAAGTTCTTTGGGTCCTCACTCACAGGGCTCACCTTTGAATGGTACTCAAATCTACCAACGGGAAGCACCAACGACTGGCCAGATATGCAAAAGAAATTTCAGGAGCGATTATATGTCTCTGAAAGAGAAGTCATGGTGGTTGAACTCTACGCTACCCGACAGAAAAATGATGAAACCACCTTAAAATACATCAAGAGATGGTAGAACCTTAGTGAGGTCATGATGCCAGGATGTATCATGAGTATCGATTTAGACACGAGGTTATGATGCTAGAATATATCATAAATATCAGCTTAGACACGAGGTCATGACACCAGGATATATCATAAATATCGGCTTAGACGCGAGGTCATGATGCCAGAACATATCATACATATCGGCTAAGACGCGAGGTCACGACACCAAGATATATCATAAATATCAGCTTAGACGCAAGGCCATGATGCCAGGACATATCATAAATATCGGCTTAGACGCAAGGTCATGACACCAGGTCATATCATGAGTATCGGCTTAGATGTGAGGTCATGATGCCAAAATATATCATAAATATCGGCTTAGACGCGAGGTCATGACGCCAGGATATATCATAAATATCGGCTTAGACGCGAGGCCATGACGTTAGGATATATCATGAGTATCAGCTTAGACGTGAGGTCATGAGGCCAGAATATATCATAAATATTGGCTTAGACGCGAGGTCATGACGCCAGGATATATCATAAATATCGGCTTAGATGCGAGGTCATGATGCCGGAACATATCATACATATTGGCTTAGACGCGAGGTCATGACGCCAAGATATATCATAAATATCGGCTTAGACGCAAGGCCATGACGCCAGGACATATCATAAATATCGGCTTAGACGCGAGGTCATGACGCCAGGTCATATGATGAGTATCAGCTTAGACGCGAGGTCATGATGCCAGAATATATCATAAATATTGGCTTAGACGTGAGGTCATGACGCCAGGATATATCAAAAATATCAGCTTAGACGTGAGGTCATGATGTCAGAACATATCATACATATCAACTTAGACGCGAGGTCATGACGCCAACCAAATTCAACATCCTTTGGACATGACTGAACATCTTTTATGGATATCATCAAACATCTTTTTTGAATTCCTGGGACATCTTTGAATATCTTAGAATATTTATCAGGCTGAATGCCGACCCTCGAGCTTCTCGAATATCTTGAAATATTCGTCGGGATACATGCCGACGCTTGAGCTTCTCAAATATCTTGGAATATTTGTTAGGCTTCATGCCAACCCTCGGGCTTCTTGAGTATCTTGAAATATTTTCCAGTTTGAATGTCGTTGCTTGGACATCTTTGGGTGTTTACCGGCTTGATTGATGAATATCTTTAATATCCTTAGGTATTCATCGGACTGAGTGACAATAATCACATATCTTGAATATCTTGGCACATTTGTTGGGCTGGATGCCAACAATTTGAACTTCTTGAATATCTTAGGACATTCATCGGACCACATGCCGATGCTTGAGCTTCTTAAATATCTTATAATATCTATCGGGCCAGGTGCCGACCATCGAGCTTCTTGAGTATCCCTTTTTCTTCTTTTTGTTGGCTTGGGCATCGACGAATGGATGTCCTTAATATCTCTAAACATTTGTCCTCTTGACTGGTGACGGTTGAATATTTTTGGTATTTGCCGGCCTGACTGCCAGCAGTTAAGCATCTTCGATATTTTCCGGGCTAACTGTAGGTGGTTGAGCATCTTTTTGTGTTTTTGGGATGTTCGTCGAGCCAAATGCCGTTGATCGAACACCCCCGGATGTTTGTCAGCCTGATTGCCAATTGTTGCATATCTTGAATATCTTGGAGCCATCTTGAATAACTCAGAATATCTGTCAGCTTGGGCATTGACCATTGAATATCTTGAGCATCTTTGCATGTTTACCGGCCCGTGTGCCAGTGATTGGGTATCTTGCATATTTCAGGATATTTGTCAGCCCGGGTGCCGACGGTTGCATATCTGGAACATCTTTGAATACTTGCTGACATAGTTGCCATCAAGTGAACTTCTTGCACATCTTCAGCATCATCATCATGATCATCGTCTCCATCATCCCTATCTTAGAAAAGCTTCTTCACGATCGAAAGAACCCCTCCTTGCGGCTCTCGCCCATCCTGGGATCGACGGTAGGGCATCCACATCATATTTTCTATCATCATTTCGGGTGAGCATTGCCCCCTGTGAATAAATTGGCCTCGTTTAACAGTTGATTCAGTTGTTTCCCTCCTACATGGGGCACCCAAAAAAAAAGGGGTTGCGGAGGATGGGTGGACATGAACATCTTGTTTTGCTCCCTCTATAAGGCATCTTTTGGAGAGTATCTCTCGAGGAGATCTTGACTTCATCATCTGGTTGTCGGCTTTGACATTGACCAGTCTTTGCTTTCTTGCATTTGTCAGGTTTAATAAGTGTCGACAAACGTATCGTAGTATACAGTGGTAATATCTTTATCTTCTTTGTTTCAACATCTGCCCCCCAGAGTAGGGCGCCATCTTTATCTTGCCTCTTTTTCGGTCTTCTGTCAAAATCCAAGGGCTAAGAACGCCCTTCAGAGTACATCTTTCTTCTTCAATTGATGAGGAGGAGCTATGTTGGTAGTCCTCTTAAAGTCGAGCATTTGGTGAGGACGCGGCAAGTCCACCCTGTGCTCGCCTATCAATATTTCATCTTTTTTTATCAGACTTTCTATAATATCTTTTAACAGATAGCAGTCCTCAATGGAGTGCCCCTTCTATTGATGGTAGGGGTAGGATTGAGGGTCATCTTTCCATCTGGCCTCGCCCGGCCTTTTAGGCTTCGGAAGGAAGATCTTGTCGTGCTCACAGGCCCACTCAAACAATATTCGAGTTTTATCCTTCGGGAAGGAGTAAGGTTTTATCATCTTGGCCCGCAACGAGGATTGTTGCCCGACAGGTTCGATTGTAGAGGAGCTTGCCTTCCCCTTCACCTTCGCCCTTTGCTTCTCGAAGGCCATGAAATCAGCACGTGAATCTCCTCCTGCATCGGTCGCTTCTCAATTGGCCCATTCTTTTGATTTGAAATAGCCATGGTCGGGTAATATTTTGCCAAGAAGGCCTCAGCATCAGCTACCAGATTATTTAATAGTTCAAAGGTTTTGACTTCAATAGACCAGAATGGCTGTTGAGAGATGGAGATTGATGAAATTGATATCAAACCATTAACCGTTAGGAGACTCAATGAAAGAGTAAGTAATTGAGATGAAACTTGTAAAGCACTACTGTCGAACACTTGACTTGCGTGAGATGTTGTTCATAGTGCAGCAACTAAACTAAGACTGTAGAAATACGAAAGTGGAGAAGAATGATTAGAAATTCAAACCACAGTGCACATAGTCTTTTTAAGGTGGTTCGATTACTGCCCAGCAATCTACGTTCACCCCTCACCTAATCAGAGTGAGGATCTCTTGCACAAGAACAAGAACGTAGATCCAATATGCTACAAAAAGATGATCACACAGTTTGAACCTAGAGGAACACTCTCCTCCCTTACTCTGAAATCTCATAGTGAATGCATGTACAACAATCATGTTGTGCACACCACCGATCTTGCACCCAGCAAAATCAGTAACACTGCCTAGAGCAGCAAACGAGGAAGACTATCCCCACGCTCTGTTTACCTAGAGTAAAACGTGATCATCACCTCGTTGATCACCACCCTGATTTGTGTTTCAAACACGATCAGTAATAATGAGATTACAGAAGTGATGGAAACAAAAGATAAGAACCAAAAACAAAAACAGACACAGACTCGAAATATAGCTTTAAAGCAATTCAAGAGCCTTTTCTGAAAAACACGAAGGAGCTTCTCCTCTCTTGACTGGCTGCACTTAGATCTTCCCTCTTCTTCTTTCTCTTCTCTATGCTTTGATTTCGAAGTGACTCTTTGTTTCTCTAATGGCTCTTCTCTCTTCGACGGCAGCAACAGTAGTAGTATCCTTCTTCGTAGGAAGAGGATTCAGATTTATAGAGCAGAAAATAGCACATTTCTAGATAATTTGATCTTCAGATAAATTGATCCATTGGTCCATGTGGTACAGGGAATATTCTAACAGTTAGGAACCTTCCAAAGTCCAGGCCACATGCATTGGTCGTGTGCTAACAATTGGAGTTGGCTACCACATGGTCTTCATAAGTTGTTCACATGTTACTCGATCAAACAAAAATTCAGATCATTGAGTCGACTCACAACCTCACTGTGCCGACTCCATTGCTTTCTGCGTTGCTTAGCTTCATCTACTGAGCTTTGTTGCGTCAACTCCAGTGCTTGGGTGCATCGACACCATCCTCTAGTCTCTTGCAAATTGGTGTTGAAGTGCTTGTTGCATCGACTCAGCTCCACACTACGTTGACTCCACCTTCTTGAGTATGAACACCATCTCGTAGAAGAACCTTGGCTGCGTCGACTCCACTTCAACATGGGGTTGACTCCATCTTCATGATTCTATTTAGATGCACTGCTTCATTGACTCTGCAAAGCTTTTGCGTCGACTCCATATTCAATTGATTGAAGAAGAGCTTGCAAACATATATGGTCATGTCGACGCCATGGCTTCCCTGCGTTGACTTCATTTGATTCCTAACGACTGGATACTGGAGTTTTTGTAAGTTGTGTCAACTCCAAGTTTCTACTACATTGACGTAGTCTTCAATTTTAACACAGGTTCTCTCATAGCGTCGACTCTGATGCTTAACAAGCACAACTCCATTAAGGCTGCTAAAGTCATGACAGAGTGTTTGCGAATTGGGGTCAACTCAGAATGTCGACTCTTCCTTGAACTCTTGCTGATCTAACAAGGAACTATTGTCTTATAGTTTCCCAAGTCGACTTGTGGAGTAATGAAGTCGGCTTGTCTTCTTCTGAATTTCATTGGCTTTTCTAAAAGTAGCCTTTATGAGATGTCTGAATTTGGTTTGATCTTCTGAGTATCAGTTTTTGAATTTCTTCTTCTCTTGAACTGCATGAACCAATCTGTCAATCATGCAATTGATCATATAATCACTTGGACAGTCTAAACCACATACTTAATTGATGCACCTGTTGTACCCTGGCCACCACGGCCCGCCTATAAAAATATATACATCTCAGTGTTACACTGCCAGTTGGACGCATGCTCTCGCATCCATGTTCTGGCCACCAACAACCCTCTGTGTCACCTAGCGTGAACCTCCAGCACCCCTTATCCCCAGCCAACACTACCCAGTCTGAGACGAACCTATAGTTGCGAAGTGCTCTTGGCTCTTCACCCCGGGCTTCAGGAATACGGACTCCTCTTCGACATGGAACGAAGGTCTTCAGATTCAATCCAATGTAAATAAACACTGACTGTTTGCGGTCGGTGGGGAAAGACGTCCTATACATGACTCCCTATAGTCGCCTGCACACTCACACCCACGGAACCGTTCTTCCCTCCACGTGTCGCTCACCCCCTGAGTCCACGTGCCACACCCTAGCAGTGCATCCCCAGTTAAACATTCAGTTTCACGGGTGATTGTCGAGAAATCGACTGGCACGCCCGCATCCCAGCCACGTTTTCCCTTAACCCGGAAACCTCCCGTGTCACTCGGTCTCCCCTCGACTCTCCGTAAGAGGCGAGTGCACGGTGCCTCTTTGAGACGGATACAGTCACGAGAGGGGATGCCCGAGGCCCATTACCTTCCGGCATCTCTCCTATAGCTATATCCTACCCCTCACTCTGGTCACCGCACACACCACCCCAGACTTGCCCGCGACATCCGACGAACCCCCGGGCGAAACAAAAAGGATGGCACAATGGGACGTCTCCCGCCTTCCTTCTCTTTGCTGAAGTGAAAGCCCGTACCAGCCCTGAAGTCCAGGTGCACTTTTCTTGTCCTTACAGGAGAGGTAGCAGAAAAGCACATGTTCACACTTCCCAGTAGCTTCCAGTTCGTCTCCCAGTTGCCGGATCGTGTTCGACGACTGTCCGCGACCTTCGCCTCTGCTCATCTAGGACTTCAACAACTATGGCGGCCATCACCTACGGTCCCATCGTCGTCGCCACTCACGCACAGGTGGGCTACTTGGCAGTGCTGACCGCTTTTCGCAGCTTCGCCCTAGTCGTCAGATCTCCCTACTTCTTGGGTATGGTCCCCGTGGCGGCTCCACCGCCACCCCTAGCTCCTGTCTCCCCTGGTGCCACCAATGTGCCATACCAGCCGCCAGTCCTAACAGTTAGGCCGAGCATCAGGCTCGTCTCTCCTGCCACCGGTGCCCGTAGGGGTCCCAGACCAGTCCCAGCCTGGGCAAACATCAGTCCCCGGGCCCAGCCTCGACTAGCTCCCAACGCAAACCTCGCGTCCCAGGTTCCGGTCCCAAGTCCTACAATTCACTCGGGCCCCCAGCCTCGAGCCCCGGCCGAGCCGACATCCAGTGTGGGCCTCCACCCCAGGGTGTCCGGCTCCTCAGCACTCTACTCGGGCCGTCAACCCTGAGCTCCCACCGAGCTAGCTCCCCACACGAGCCTCCTAGCCCAGGGGCAGGGCTCCCCAGCACTCCGTTCGGGCTCCCCGACCTAAATCTCAGAAGAGCGACCGCCTAGCCTAGGGCCCCAACCCCTGGTACGAAGCCTCCTAGCATCTAGACTGGACGTACAACTCCGGGATTTCCTGCAGACGACGTTTGGTACGAGTGGTCCGCGTCGGGTCCCGGATCCCTCGACTCTACCTCGGGGGCATCCCTCCCGCAACCTGACAACGCCAATCCCCAGTACGGGTCTTCCTTTGTGGGACACGACGACCACGGTACAGACTGAGCGGCCTCTGTTGTACCTTCCGGTCCTGCTAGCTCCCAGTTTAGGCTTAAGGCCTCAGGTCACCGACATCCCAGTACCCCCTACAGTGACAACTCCGGGTGCAAGCACGTCGCTGCGAGCATCCACAACACTACTATCGGCTCGGGCAAAGGCCTACACTCGAGCCATCCAACCGTCGGCCTTCACTACAGACCTCGCATCTTGGGGACCCATTTCGACATTCCCGATGAATGGCCCTATGCCACCAGCACCCGCAAGCTGGGTTTTCTCGGCCTACCACCTCGGAGCGGAATCATCTTCGACTCCCCAGAAGGAGCAGTGCCGCAACCGTAAGGGCAAGCTACCCGCTGCTGCCACCAGTAAGTCTGGTAAGACCATTCTTGTCGAGGACTTACGGATTCACCTGGACGGGGGCGAACCCATCATACCTCCAGAATGGATCGTCTCTACGGTCCCTACTACCAACCTCTTTAGCCTCTTGCGTCGAACGCGGGAAGACAAGGCGGAACTCAAAAGGGTGAACGCTTCGGTACCGGCCCAAAAGCGCCAGCGCCAGTTCGGCATCCAGGCTCCTAAGTCCCGTCGGAGGAATAAGGATGAGGGAAACCAACAATCTGACTTGAGAAGGATCTGGGTCACCCCGGAGGAAGCTCAAGCTGTCCAGGAGGTGTGTCTTAGCAACCCCTTTCAGGCATTAAGGCGTCGCGCCAAGCAAGGTGCGACTAACCCCACAGTCGCGTCATCTAGCAACACCCAGCCCCTCATCGCCTCTCGCACAGATAGGCGGAGACGGACACATGCTCGTTCCGGGCCTCGCCAATATCCGGTCCTAAGTTCTCCTCAGGCAGATGTCGTGATGGAGGCTCCTCTGCGACATACCTCGATCTTTGACAGGCTGGGGACACTCGTCCGTCACAAGAAGCGTTCTCAGGTGAGGCGGGCGGTCCGGCTTCTTAATGACGCGATTAGAGTGTTCGCGTGTTACACCATCGGGCACCAGCCTGAGGATTAGACTGATGATCTGAACCAGCCCATAGCTCAACTCAGGAGACCGTGCCACCAGACTCAGCTACTGACTTCGGTCGGCCATGTCAGTACTTCTGCTGAGCCTCAGACATCAATACGAGTGGAGGAAGTTCCCGCTGAGGAGCGTGTCGCCCCCGTCAACGTGGAGCCGGTTGGCAATGACCCCCCGGCCGGTGAATTCTAAGAGGTAACTCTTGAGACTCTCAAGAAGGAGAACCAGCACTTGAAGGCCCTCCTGCAAGACTTGCTTCAGGAACGTGACCTTCATCCTCAGCCGCCCACTGGGCCCTTAATGGAACCTCCGGCCCCGTCAGATAGGCAAAATGGTGCTAATGCCTCATTGGCAGCTGCCTAAACCGCTACAATTATTGGGTTCTGCACGCCCTTAGTCGAGGCTCAACCACAGCCATCCAACATGTCGGTGCCAGTGAATCTCATGGAGCAGCGCGAGATGATCGAGCGGATTGTTGAGACCAAGCTCACCCAGTTCGGAGAAGGGGTCACAACTGTAGATCTCTACAGTGTCCCCTATCCACTACACCACCAGCTCAAGAAGCTTCCCTCAGAGTACGCCAAACTGCCAAAGCTGTAAAAATTTGACAGACATGGGCCTCCACACGAGCATCTGGCCTACTACATTATGGCCATGGGTGAGCTCACGTTGGATGAGTCTTATCTCCTTCGCTACTTCACCACCTCACTTTTGGGAATGGCCTTCCAGTGGTATTCCTGCCTCAAGCCCAATTCCATCATTGACTGGGCAGATCTCCAGAAGAAGTTCCTCTACTGTTTCCAAACGACAGAGCGAAAAGTCTCCTTAGTCGAGCTTTGCTCCCTTCGATAGAAGAAGGGCGAGAGCGCCCTTGACTTCATCAAGAAATGGCGAGACCTCGGCATGAGGTGTGTCAATCCACCAGTCCAGGAGGATGCCATCACTATCTGTCGTCGAGGCTTGGCGGCCGAGGTTAGCAAAAATCTTCTCGGCACCTACGTCAAGGGCTTCGACCAGGTCAACTTGGCAGTCGTCGAGATAGAAATGTTCTTCATCGACAACCCGAGCTACATTGCAGCAAAGGGTAAGCAAACACGAGAATGTCAGTCCGGCAAGGAGGTGAACATCATCGAATTCACCCCCACCACTAAAGCCAACAAGGGAGCCGGAGTGAGCGACTCCGACAAAAGGCCAGCTGATAAGCCGGCTACCCTCTCCTTCTCAGAGCGTATGAAGACGCCTTTCTCCTTCAATAAGGAACATACGAAGATGCTCTTCGACCTCTGCATGACTCAGAGGATCGTCAAATTGCCTGAAGTCCACAAGCTGGACGAAGCCCAGAAAACTGACGATCCAACTACTGCCTATACCACCACATGCTAGGTCATTCCCTGGAAGATTGCTACGTCTTCAAGACCCAAGCACAGAAGTTGATCCGAGATGGCCTGATTCAAATGAAAAGCGGTCTCGTCGATCCTCCATAGCCACATACGTGGTCCAGACTAGCCAAAGCAGCACGTGTGGTTCACCACCCAGCCAATGTGATAACATGGATGGGAAATTACCTTGTTAAAAGTCCATCCATTTTTCACCTCATTCTTACCTCCAAGAGGAGCAGTCAAGGAACTGAAGTTGATTTAAAATCTTAACCTTGTTGAACCTTGTTTCCAGCCATTATCACAGATTTGTCCGAAGTCATACCATTCTCACTAACTCCTGTAACATATCAAGAACCTCATCAGTCAATTCTATCAAATGATCTTGAAGTAGAGTGCCCATTTGACCATTGCATTTGCATTGACATTACACTGTGCATCACTCAACCAAATTGAACATTTCAACCCATACAAATCCAGTGAGCACAGCTGTATATAAATAATGAAACACACACATGGTATTTAATCATCATCAAAATCTCTTAGCACAAGATTGTGCACGGGGTTCAGCACTCAGGCTGGTGCCCGACGGTGTAACACGTGAGCACTCTAACTATGTAGTTGAGAAGCCGGACTGCCCGCCTCTCCTGAGAACGCTTCTTGTGACGGACGAGTGTCCCCAACCTGTCAAAGACCGAGGTACGTTGCAGAGGTGCCTCCATCATGACATCTGCCTGAGGAGAACTTAGGACCGGATATTGGCAGGGCCCGAAATGAGCATGTCTCCATCTCCGCCTATCTGTGCGAGAGGCGATGAGGGGCTGGGTGTCGCTAGATGATGCGGCTATGGGATTAGTCGCACCTTGCTTGGCGCGATGCCTTAATGCCCAAAAGAGGTTGCTAAGACGCGCCTGTCAGATAGCTTGAGCTTCCTCTATGGTGACCCAAATCCTTCTCAAGTCAGATTACTGGTTTCCCTCATCCTTATTCCTCCGACGGGACTTGGGAGCCTAGATGCCGAACTGGCGCTGGTGCTTTTGGGCCATTGCCGAAGCGTTCACCCCTTTGAGTTCTGCCTTGTCTTCCTGCTTTCGACGCAAGAGACTAAAGCGGTTGGTAGTAGGGACCGTAGAGACGATCCATTCTGGAGGTATGATGGGTTTGCCCCCGTCCAGGCGAATCCGTAAGTCCCTGACAAGAATGGTCTTGCCAGACTTACTGGTGGCAGCAGCGGGTCTCTTGCCCTTACGGCTACAGCACTGCACCTTCTGGGGAGCCAAAGATGATTCCGCTCCAAGGTGGTAGACTGAGAAAACCCAGCCTACGGGTGCTGGTGGCACAGGGCCATTCATCAGGAATGCCAGAACGGGGCCCCAAGACGCGAGGTCTATAGTGAAGGCCGATGGCTAGGTGGCTCGAGTGTAGGCCTTTGCCCTAGCCGACAGTAGTGCTGCGGATGCTCGCAGCGACGTGCTTGCACCTGGAGTTGTCACTGCAGGGGGTACCGGGGTGCCGGTGACCCAAGGCCTTAAGCCTGAATTGGGAGCTGGTAGGACCAGAAGGTGCGACAGAGGGCGCTCAGTCCATACCGCGGTCGCCGCGTCCCACAAAGGCAGACCCGTGCTGGGGATCGACGTTGTCAGGTTGCGGGAGGGATGCCCTCGAGGTAGAGCCGAGGGATCTGGGACCTGACACAGACCACTCGTACCAAACGTCGTTTGCGGGAAACCCCGGAGTTGTACATCCGGTCTGGATGCTAGGAGGCCTCGCACCAGGGGTTGGGGCCTCGGGCGAGGTAGTCACTCTTCTGAGATTTGGGTCGGGGAGCCCGAACGGAGTGCTAGGGAGCCCTACCCCCAGGCTAGGAGGCCCGTGTGGGGAGCTGGCTCAGTGGGAGCTTGGGGTTGACAGCCCGAGCAGAGTGCTAAGGAGCCGGACACCCTGGGGTGGAGGCCCACACCGGATGTCAGCTTGGTCGGGGCTCAGGGTTGGGGGCCCAAGTGAGTTGCAGGACTTGGGACCAGAACCTGAGACGCGAGGTTTGCATCGGGAGCTGGTCGAGATAGGGCCCGGGGATTGATGTTTGCCTGGGCTGGGACTGGTCCGGGACCCCTACGGGCACTGGTGGCAGGAGAGCCAAGCCTAACTCTGGGCCTGGTTGTCAGGACTGGCGGCTGGTGTGGCGTATTGGTGGGGCCAGGGGAGACAAGAGCTGGGGGTGGTGGTGGAGCCGCCACAGGGACCACACCCAAGAAGTAGGGAGATTCGACGACTAGGGCGAAGCTGCCGAAAGTGGTCGGCACTGCCAAGTAGCCCACCCGTGCGTGAGTGGCGATGACGATGGGACCGTAGGTGACGGCCGCCATAGTTGTTGAAGTCCTGGATGAGCAGAGGGGACGGCCGTGGGCGGTCTTCGAACACGATCTGACAACTGGGAGATGAACTGGAAGCTGCTAGGAAGTGCGAATAGGTGCTATTCTGCTACCTCTCCTGCAAGGACAGGAAAAGGGCACCCGAACTTTAGGGCTAGCACGGGCTTTTGCTTCAGCAAAGAGAAGGAAGGAGGGAGACGTCCCACCGGGCGTGCCATCCTTTTTGTTTCGCCCCGGGGGTTCACTGGATGTCGTCGGTGGGTCTGGGGCGGTGTGTGCGGTGACCGGAGTGAGGGGTAGGATATAGCTACGGGAGAGATACCGGAAGGTAATGGGCCTCGGGCACCCCCTCTCGTGACCATATTCATCTCAAAGTGGCACTGTGCACTTGCCTCTTATGGAGAGTCGAGGGGAGACCGAGTGACACAGGAGGTTTCTGGGTTAAGGGGAAATGTGGCTGGGATGCGGGCGCGCCAGTCGATTTCTCGACAATCACTCGTGGAACAGAATGTTTAACTAGGGATGTGCCGCCAGGGCGTGGCACGTGGACTCAGGGGGTGAGCGACATGTGGAGGGAAGAATGGTTCCGCGACTGCGAGTGCGCGGGTGACTGTGGGGAGTCGTGTACATGACATCTTTCCCCATCGACCGCAAGCAGTCGGTGTTTATTTACATCGGATTGAATCTAAAGACCTTCGTTCCATGTCGAAGAGGAGTCCATATTCCTGAAGCCTGGGGTGAAGAGTCGAGAGCACTTTGCAGCCGTTTCACCGACGTAAACCATGTTCTATTTGCAAGGATCGGCCTGACGAGCGTCATCTTTGCCCTAACTGTTCTAGCGAGGAAGATGAATCCTAATGACGATGAATAAGCGTAAGAAGCCAACTCCGAGGGAAGCATACAAAGCCCTCAATGCCCGCGAACAAAAGATTCTCGGATGAGTCCGAGGTTGTGCCAACAGCCAAGCTACAGGAAGATTTAGGAGCTGACAGCATCGACCTCGTCGAACTAACGATGTGTCTTGAGGAAGGGTTCGACATCGAAATCAACGATCAGGATGCCTCCCGATGCACGACGACGTAATGTATACGCTCGATCAGGGAAGCCAGCATGCCGTAGCCTCATTACATGTGGCTTCGCCGACTCTTGCTGTGCGTCGTCTGACGCCGCGTGAATGTGAACGTCTACAGGGAGTTCGTGACGACTATACGAAGCCGCATCATAAAACGAAGGACGGCCCGCGCTATAGAGCTCTTGGAAACACGATGGCGGTTCCCGTGGTGCGCTGGATAGGCGAACGAATTCAGATGGTCGAGGATATGAACAAAGGGTAAAGGAGAAAGAAATTGGACTATTCAGATTTCCTCTATACAAAGCTGCACTCCGGCAGCAATGAGGGATTCAAACCGAACTATATGCCGGACTTTGCTTTCGACTTCCAGAAGCACATTATCGATTGGACAGTGCGCAAGGGAAGGGCCGGAATGTTTGCCGATTGCGGACTCGGTAAAACTCCGATGCAGCTCGCCTGGGCGCATAACATCGTCAGGAAGAAGAAGGGCAACCGTGTGATTGTGCTCACGCCCTTGGCGGTCGGCGCACAGACAGAATCCGAAGGTCGCAAATTCGATATCGATTGCCGCAAAGTTATGAACGGCAAGATTACCTCCGGCATAAACATCGTCAACTATGAACGACTTCATCAATATGATCCCAAGGACTTCACAGGATGCGTGTGTGACGAGTCGAGCATATTGAAATCGTTCGATGGCGTAAGACGCGCCGAGATCACCGAGTTTATGAAGAAGATTGAATACCGTCTTCTCTGTACAGCGACCGCCGCCCCAAACGACTATACCGAATTAGGCACTTCCTCAGAAGCACTCGGACAACTCGGCTATATGGATATGCTCATGCGATTTTTCAAAAATGAGCAGGGCACGATCAAGCCAATGGTCTATCGTCAGCGCGGCAAGAACTTTGCGATGCTGGACGATAAGGCTAAATGGAGATTCAAAGGTCATGCAGAAATTCCGTTCTGGCGATGGGTGTGTTCATGGTCACTCGCTATCCGCAGGCCTTCCGACTTAGGGTTCTCTGATGAAGGATTCATTCTTCCACAATTAACTGAGCAGCAGCATATCGTTCGGGCCAATACTCTCGCCGATGGAATGCTCTTTGCACTTCCGGCAGTAGGACTCACAGAGCAACGCGAGGAACGGCGCCGGACCATCGAAGAACGTTGTGAGAAAGCGGCTGAACTCGCATCCTCTCATCCATCCTCTGTAGCATGGTGTCATCTAAACGATGAAGGTGATTTGCTCGAGAAGTTGATACCGGGTTGCGTCCAGGTATCGGGCAAAGATTCGGAAGAAGCCAAAGAAGAGAAGCTGATCGCATTCTCTACAGGGAAAGTGGATCGCCTCGTTACCAAATCCAAGATTGCCGGATGGGGATTGAACTGGCAACATTGCGCCCATTCCGTAACGTTTCCCTCTCATTCCTTTGAACAGTATTACCAATCTGTACGCCGCTTCCTGCGATTCGGTCAGAAAAACAATGTTCATATGGATATCGTTACGACCGAAGGCGAGGCGACCGTCTTGGAGAATTTACAAAGAAAATCTATTGCGTCCGACAAAATGTTTGCGGCTCTTGTCGCTCACATGCATGCTGCGCAATCGATCAATCCGTTACGCAAATTTGATGAGGAAGAAAGGATTCCATCATGGCTGTAGAAACGCAAGAGATGAGCAACCGGCACGCTATTTATAACGGGGATTGCATCGAGGTTATGAGCAACATGCCTGATGAAAAGATCGCGCTCTCGATCTATTCGCCACCGTTCGGAGGACTATATCATTACAGTTCCAGTGAGCGCGACCTATCGAACTGCAAGGACTATAAACAGTTCTTTGAGCATTATGCCTTCGTTGTCAAAGAACTGTTTCGTCTAACGATGCCAGGGCGCATGACCGCCGTACATTGCATGGATGTTCCTTCAGGCAATAGCGGCACTGACTACCTGATCGATTTCCCCGGCGATATCATCCGACTCCATGAAAAGAAGGGATGGCGGTTCATCGCACGATATGCCATATGGAAGGAACCGCTCGGGGTTCGCAATCGCACGATGGCAAAGAATCTGGCTCATAAGACGATCGTGGAAGATTCGTCTCGCTGTAGTGTGGCGTCTGCAGATTATCTGCTCGTGTTTCGTCGTAAAGGTGAAAACAAAGTTCCCATCGCTCATCCGCACGGACTCATGACGTATGCAGGCGAACGCGAGATTCCTGCCGAACTATTGAAGTATCGCGGATGGACGGGGAATCAAATCGAGAACCGCTATTCGCATTGGATATGGAGACAGTATGCGTCTGCCTTTTGGGATGATATCCGTATCGGTCGCGTCCTACCTTTTCGTCAGGCACGCGATGAAGAAGACGAGAAGCATGTTCACCCATTGCAGTTAGATGTGATCGAACGCTGTATACATCTGTGGTCGAATCCCGCAGAAAGCGTGTTCACGCCGTTCATGGGTGTCGGTTCTGAAGTATGTGGGGCCGTGGTCAACGGTCGCAAAGGTATTGGCGTTGAACTGAAGCCAAGCTATTACGTTCAGGCGCAACGCAACATCGCGGAATGCCTCAAGCATGGATGGAACGAGGACACCAATCAAATCCAGATGTTTGAACCGGAGGATGAAGAAGAGAAGGACGATGTATCAGCTCTCCTTAATCCAAGGAGCATGTCCAAGGGGCGCCCCCTCCCACTTGCATTTTATTATTTTGTTGGATCAAAAAATATCACATGGGAGATTTAACCCTCTTCCCAAGCCCTATATCCAAGGGTGGAGATGATCTTTATATTGTGATATATAAGGTTGTATTTTCTACATTTGGAATTAATGAAATTCATTTGAAGCAAAGTTTACCTTGGAGCCTTGGGCGCCCCTCTCCCTCTCTCCTCCTCTTCCTCTAATCTCCAGGCTGTGAGACCCTCTTCTATCTTCTCCCCTATCCCTCCCCCTTCTATTGCAGTTGCCGCTGCCACCGCTGTCGTTCGTGCCGCCGATGAGCCACCGTGATCGTTCCTTCGAGTTGCTATCCGGAGTACTGTCCTACTGATCAGAGCCTCAAAGTAGGAATTTTTGTGCTCAAGTCTCAGATCTCCTGAAGCTGAAAGTTCCAGATATTTTGAGATAGCTCTCCAGCGCCACCGACCCCGCATCGATACGACGTCGGTGCTGATCAGCAACACTTCTCGCCGGGTCACGCGCAGTAGAACAGTAGTTCCAGTTCGTGGACGGCACTCGACGACCATCCCCGAGGCAGCCACACCACCTTTCGCGAGACCGATCGGCATGCCTCCACCCATGGGACCACCCAACCAGGAGTCGCCGACACAGCAGTAGCATTTGGCATCCCCGGACCATCAACCAGGACGTGGGCCTCGTGAGTACTTGCACGTGCCACCGCCAAAGTGGCCCCGAGTGCTACCCGTCAACCCGACGCGTCACTCCCAGGTCTCGTGTGTAGCCCTTTACCTCCCTGCGTGGAGTGGGCAAAATTCATCACCACTGTAATTATTATTAATTATTGTACTGGGAGTATGGGTTCAGTCGGGGTCGTCTTCCCCACGCCTGGAGCATGGAGGTAAACCCGCCACCCCCTTATAGTCTAGTTGCTTGCTTTCTTAGTATATATCTATTTGCCGCTGCTAGAGAGAGCATGTTTTAGGATCCTAGCTCTAATCAAAGTAAACACCACTGTGAGAGAGAGAGCAAGACCCGGTCCCGTGACCCGACCCGGGCACGAGAGAGCGAGCAGACCACCCTTGACTCGCTGCCGGTTTCTCAACCGTGCAAGTCCGACGCTTCCCTCGCTTAGGGACAGACACGAGCTTGCTAGAGTCCGAGGTTGCATATCCTACTCGGCGTCGAGTCCGCGTCTCCATCTCGCATCAATCCACCTCTGCAACCGCTGAGGATTACAACTTCACCTATCCAGAGGAATCCGCCTCTGCAACCGCTGACTCACAGCTTCAAGGAATGGGAGTTTCGAAGAAAATAAAAGAAATAAGATGAAGAATCAAAACCCAAATGGGAATGTAGCTCAATAATGAGCAAATCAGCTTTGGTTCTGAACCTGGAGACTGATAACAAAATCTCTCTCAAGACCTTCTCTCAAAGCTTCCTCTTCAATCTACTATGCTCTCTCTCAGTCTGGATCGTACTGGCTCCTTTTCTCTCACTGCTCTTCTTCTTTCAATATCACGCTCGGATCTGCCTTTTTCACGATCAGTCTTCTCTTGAAAGAGAATCTTCTTATTTATAGGCAGCAGCAGAGAGGTAGGGCGCGTGCTCACCACGTTTCCCGCCCAAATGCCTTATCCAGATCTGACACTGCTCGGCCACGTGGTAGCATCCTAGCATGACTGCTTTCCACGTGTCACTATTATGGCTTGTCCTCCATTTTGGATCATGTGCCATTCTTAGACTCCACGAACAAGCGTCCTGTCAAAAAGTCAGAATTGAAGTCAGCTTATGACAGTTAGACAAAAGATAGGGAGATGCACAGAGTTGATAGAGCTTTAAACAAGAAGTGCACAGACTTAATTTTAGCATGAGATCATGTATGCACGGACTCAAGTTTCACACATTAGACATATGCACAGACTTGATATATTGTCAGAGTGGAGATGCACAGACTATGTGTGTGCGAGATGCAAATAGTGCAATAACATGGTATATGCAAAGTGCGAGCGTTGCACTGACTCAATGTGCCGTGAGCAACCTTGCATAGACTTTGTTCATGCAAGAGATAAAGGTTGCACAGACTTAGTTATGCGTCGTGCCTTGGCTTGCACAGACTTAAGGCTCGCGAATCTCTTATGCACTGAGTTACTTGAGAGTGTGCACAGACTTTATGTCCGTGGTGCAGGAATTACACTGACTTGCTGGATTGCAACTATAACTATTGCATCGACTTGCTGTGCCTTGAACTAAGCATGCACGGACTTGGTTGCGTTCAGCAACGACGATTTCATCGACTTGACTAATGCATACACAGACTTTATACGTTGGAGATGCTCCCTATGCATGGACTCAATGCAAAATGGACTAAGTGTTGCACAACCTCTATTCTTATGCACAGACTAAGTAAAGATGCAAACATTATTCATGTGACAATCTAACATATTGGGTTCCACACTCTCTCTAAAAAATCTAGTTAGAGAAGCTCTCATTCGTTCTTCCCGCCCTTGCTTCGTTCTCTGTTCTTGTCGAGCTCCCCTCCTTGTCGGCCATGGCTGGCACAGCGGGGGAGGTCAAGACTCCTCTGGATGGCAATGACATCAGCGTCGCAAAAGCGATTGTGGCTCCTCAGAAGACATACACTCAAACCCTCTTGGAAGCTTAACTCCGGCCACGCCTTCCCCTCCAGGTGAAATCCCCTACATTTACAGACCAGGGAGAACCCGCGGTGTTTTTTTCGCAAGAAGTCATCCAGGTATCTTGTGTTAATCTTCAGCATGCAATGATTGCCAAATGTTCTTACGGCCGCCCTTCAATTCTGAAAATAAAAGCTTGTTTAGCTCCATGCCTTCACCTTAGTTCTGAGTTGGTTATCAGTCGTATGAACCCTCGACACACGTTAATTCGACTGGGAAATGAATCTGACTTCCTTCGAGTTCGCCAGTCGTCACTCACCTGAGGCTGGGTCAGGATGCACCTGACTACACCCAACTGGACATCATCCTGATACTGGGTACCAGGGACGTCAACCTGCTCGCCCTCCAATAGCTTATCAAAGAATTCCTCCGCCAGATCTTGGTCCGGCTCATAACTGACTGGAACCAACTCAAGCGTGGGGTCACGGGCCAGTGTGTCGGCAATAACAAGTGATTCCCGAGTGGGACACTTGCTCGCGAAATGGCCAACTCCACCACAAGTGTAGCAACGGTCTCGTGTCCCGGTGCCCTGGGATGTTCCACTAATCATTGGCCCCTTACCCTTGTCCTCTCGAAGGACGGGGGGTGTAGGAAGAAGAGGCCGAGTCAGTGCGGCGGGTTGATAAGGCCGAGGGGCAGGGACGGGTGCCTACAGGCGAGGGGGAGGGTCCCTCGGAGGGAAAGTGCGGGGCCTAGGAGCAGTGGGCTCCTATCGAGGCGGTTCCGGGGGGCAGGCCACCGAAAACTGGCTATAGGAGCTGGGCGTGGTACGAGGATCAGTCCCACGCTAATAAGTGATCCCCAGACACTGGACGGGAGTGAACTCTTAGTCAAACTGCTCCAACTCGAGAGCGACCTGATATGCATCCTCCAAGGTGGTCACATTGCGGCAAAATAATTCGTATTGATAGTGGGGCCGCAAATCACGACAAAAGCGCGAGACAGGCATGGTGATCTCTTCTGTAATGCCACATTCTAAAAAATATTCATCAAACTCCACGATGTAGTCAGACATGGATCGGTCCCCTTGGGTGAGATTCTGCCACCTATCAATGAGCCTTTGATAGTACGTAGCAGGAAGGTACTTACGCCTAAGCCTGTCCTTCATCTCATCCCAAGAACCAACCTAGGGTTCATGACGCTGAAACAGCAAGCTCTCCACATTGCTCCAGTAAGTTTTTGCTTGCCCCAATAGCTTCATTTTGGCATATTTGACCCTCTGGTAGTCCGTCTTCTCGAACCACTCAAAGTACCGATCCACGCTGGCCTCCCAATCAAGATAGACCTTCAGGTCCAAAGCCTTGGACCCATCAAATGTGGGAGGGTCTGCACAGATGGTCTTGAGGATCCAATCGTCCTCGTCATCCCTTTGTGGTCGGTGACCTCGCCTGTGTCGGCCATTTCCCTAGTAATCATTGTCGGACTCGTAGTCCTCAAAATGGAGGGCACGTGGCCGTCGCTCCCTAGCCCTAGGTGGGGTGGGTTGGGCACTAGGTGCCTGAGGGGCCGGAAGAATTCTGGGTTGGTCCCGACGAGGGGTTCTCTCCGCACTCTCTAACCTTCCAACCAGACCTTCGACAGATCGGTCGGAAGCCTCGACGTGGTCCTCCATGGCCTTCAATCGGCTCTACATGCCCTCGGTATGCTCCCTAAGAGTTTGCTCAGACCTATCCATTAGCTCCACGAGTAGAGCTATAATGTCCTCCAGAGAACGGCCTCCCTGGGCAACACCTCGGGGTTCACCATAGTGTCAGGGCGATGGTACTGAGTACCTCCACGAGTGGGCATTCAAGGGGACCCTAAGGGAGCTAAGGGGTGACTGACTAGACTGATGGACCAATGCACGTTGAAGACCCTAGACTTAACCCAATTTTCAGTACGTGGCGGAGGTGAACCTCACGCAAGGGGCTACCTTCCGGATAGGCGTAACCTAACCTTCCAGTAACGTCTTTTGATATACTGGGTATTTGGAAGGAATGTAATCCAGAGACACGACGACCTAGACCAAAAACTTTTTTTTTTTGGAAAATAATGACTACCCTAGACTCAACCTGGCTCTGATACCACTTTGATGTGGGATGACAATGAGACTCGACTCGGACTTGTACGAACCTTGGACTCTAGATGACGCGACCAGCAACTACACGCACGATTCGGCACCTAACGTGGTTCCTGAAGAGGCAAGCATGCCCCAAACAAGTAGTACACGCTTATAGTCATACCCCAACGAGGGAAACGCATCGGACTGCATGGTTGAGAAATCGGCCTTGAGTCTCGGGTGGTCGGCTTACTCTCGTGCTCGGATCGAGACACGGGGTGGGTCACGCTCTCTTACTCACAATAGTGATTAAAGTAAACTAGGTAGGAACCTAACTAGCGCACATGAAGCGACTTCTAGAACGCATACTAACTAAGCAAGTAAGATAAAAGAGGGTAACGAGTGTACCTCCACGCTCGGGGTGTGGGGAAGACGTCCCGACCGAGACCCGTGACTCCCGGTACAATAATAAATATTAAATTACACAATTAATTCTACAGCTCACTCCATGCAGGGAGATAATAGGCAACACGTGGGGTCTGAGAGAACCAATCTCGGGTTGACGGATAGTAGTCAGAGATGCTCGGGCAGACGGCAGGCAACGATCCCGCTTTTGTGAACATCTTGTCTGCAGGACAACGGCCAAGGACCTCCAAAGGGACGACAATCTCCGCTATGCTTCTGACAGCGGTGGATCACCTGGACGTTGGAAATGGGTCCCTGGTTGACCCCTGGGAGCGGCGGTTGCTGAGTCGCCTCCGACGTGTTTTTTGAGGAATTTCTCTGGTCGCCCCTTCTAGCTGTCTGGGCTCTGGATAAAGCTGCGCACTTCCACGAGAATGGCCGCCACGACCTGGGCTGATGTCGGAACAAGGTAGGGCTGGTGCCGTTGCGAAGCTCTCTCTGAGATATATGATCCCGGACTGATAATGGATTTTTTCTGATGGCAGAACCTTCCGTGGTGGAATTTTAGTCTGACTGGTTCACAGATCCAGATCAGACAAGGTTGAAAGGAGATCTGACTGGGAACTTGGGTTGACCGGGGCGAAGGTGATGGATCTGGGGGGTAGGATTTTTATGGCTGACAGAGGGGATTGTGAGGGGTGTGCACTAATTTTATGGGGATTTTAGGAAGAGGCTTGGAGGGCGGGGTGGATTTTATGGTGGAATAACCCGCATCAAGCATACGACGAGCCCTAATAGCCGAAATAAGCAAGCGGGAAGAGGAAGACCGAATACCTCGATAATAGAAGGTGGGTCCACAAAGCTGCTGGATGTAGACCTTCTTCGAGCCGTAGTCCACCAAAGCATGATGGGCCTCGAGCCAATCCATGCCCAAAATGACATCAAAGTCCTGAAGCGGTAACGCGTAGAGCTTGGCCGGCAAGTTCCACCCTTCCACCCATACGGGCACCTTCTCGAAGCAATACGAAATGTGCACGAAATCGCTAGTAGGTAACTCCACTGTCATGTCACAGGACACCTCGGTCACTGAGTCCTCCACGCTCAGAGCAAAATCCTCTGAAATGAACGAATAAGAAGCACCTGAATCGAACAAAACATGAGCCGCGCAACCCAACATCGAAAGAGTACCTTCCACCAACTGTGATGCCTCAACCTCCGCTTTGGTCATGTGGGTTACTCTGCCTCGGGATCTCTGCCTCCATATAGTAGATGGCCGAGACAACTGAGGAAACTGCTCCTGTCGCTGGTACTGCGGCGACTGTGCTGGCACTTGCTAGGGCTAGAACTGCTACTGCTATTGAAACCCGGGCGACTGACTCGGTCTCTACGGACAGTCACGTGCCATGTGCCATAGTGGGTCACACCTGAAGCAAACCACATGCGCTGAACACGGCCTGCCTAGATGAGAGCCACTACACTTGGGACACCCATCCCGAACACCACTCACCGAACTCTGACGCTGCAAAGTCACCGGCTACTGGACACTACATATCGACTCCTGCTGTGGCTGCCCCTTACGACCCTGACGTTTCCCGCCAAAGCCCGCATCATTGAGCAGCTTCTTGAGCCTCGAGCTAAAGGACGACGACTCTGGCACGGGAGCCACAGGCTGCACTGCCACGGAACCCCCTATTGAGAGCTAGACAGTACTCTACTGCTGAACCTCCATCAGCTGACCAAAACCTGCCCAAACCTAACCAGCACTACCCTGCCCTCGAATCTTCTACAAATCTCTCTCCAACGCTGACGCTGCCTTCCATGCTGCATCCAAAGTGGTCAAGCCTGACGCAAGAAGATGGTGCCTCAGCTCGACCCTTAGACCACCAATGAACTGATCGGTCTTCACTTCCTCATCTGCCATGATGTGGGACGCATAACGGCCCAACTCGACGAACCTGGCACGGTACTGCACCACTGACATGTCTCCCTGGGTCAACTCCATGAACTCACATAGCCTCTGTGTCCTGATGAAAGACGGACAGAAGGCGCGCTCAAATGCCACGATGATCACCTGCCATATGATCTGCCGAAGGAGACGAGACTGGAACGCTGCTTCCCACTCTGACGTCCACCAAGTCCGGGCTGCTCCCTAAAGGCGATGCGTAGCCAACACCACTTGCTCCTCCTCAGCACACTCCATCGCACTGAAGATCCTCTACAAATCACCCAGCCACTCTCTGGCCACCTCCGAATCTGGCTACCCACCGAAAGAAGGTGGCTAAAACTGCAAGAACTCTTTCAGCACCCGACTGGGACCACCTCGAGATGGCGAACCCTTGTCAGCATCACCTCTCTGCTCCTGGTCTAGCTATTGCGCTACTGGAAGACATAATCAAACATGCCTCAGAAGAAATCATCCATCGCTGGAGCTCGCGCACCTCCAGCTACACCCTCTGGAATCGTGGCTCTACTCTGCTCCTCTAGACCACTGTTCGACTCCCCCTGCTGGGAACGAGTCCTCCTCTGCGGCGCCATAACACACCTGGCATCAAAAAAATAATCGTAATTCAATAAAACACGCGGACCCTAAGCCAGTCACCGACTATACAGGACATTCATGGACCTTCTAGACCACTGCTGTGGCTCCCGTGCTAGAGTCATCGTCCTTTAGCTCGAGGCTCAAGAAGCTGCTCAAGGATGCGGGCTTTGGCGGGAAGCGTCGGGGTCGTAAGGGGCAGCCGCAGCAGGAGTCGATAGGCAGTGTCCAGCAGCCAGTAACTTTGCAGCGCCGGAGTTCGGTGAGTGGTGCTCGGGACGGGTGTCCCAGGTGCGGTGGCTCTCATCCAGGCAGGCCGTGCTCGGCGCCCGTGGTTTGCTTCAGGTGTGACCAGCCAGGGCACATGGCACGTGACTGTCTGCAGAGGCCGAGACAGCCACCCGGGTTTCAGCAGCAGTAGTTTCAGTCCCAGCAGTACCAGCGACAGGAGCAGTTTCCTTAGTTGTCTCGGTCAGCTACTATAGGGAGGTAAAGATCCCAAGACAGAGTGACCCACATGACCAGAGCGGAGGTTGAGGTGTCGCAGTTGGTGGAAGGTACTCTTTCGATTTTGGGTTGTACGGCTCGTGTTTTGTTCGATTCGGGTTCTTCTCATTCGTTCATTTTAGAGGATCTTGCCCAGAGCGTGGAGGACTCGGTGACCGAGGTGTCCTGTGATATGGCGGTGGAGTTACCTACTGGCGATTTTGTGCACATTCTGTATTGCTTCGAGAAGGTGCCCATGTGGGTGGAAGGGTGGAACTTGCCGGCCAGGCTCTACGCGTTACCACTTCAGGACTTTGATGTCATCTCTGGCATGGATTGGCTTGAGGCTCATCATGCTTTGGTGGATTGTGGCTCGAAGAAGGTCTACTTTCGGTAGCTTCGTGGACCCACCTTCTGTTATCGAGGTATTTGGTCTTCCTCTTCCCACTTGCTTATTTCAACTATTAGGGCTCGTCGTATACTCGATGCAGGTTGTCAGGGTTTCCTTGCTTCCGTGGTTTTGATAGATCGGCAGTGTCCGGATGTAGAGGACATTCCTGTCGTGTGTGAGTTTCCCGATGTTTTTCCCGAGGAGTTGCCAGGGTTGCCACCGCAGCGAGAGATTGATTTTGTGATTGAGGTGGTACCTGGTACGACGCCTATGTCGAAGGCCCCTTATCGTATGGCACCTGCGGAGTTGCGAGAGCTGCTGGAGGAAGAAGCAGCGAACGGCTGCGCGGAAGAGCCATCAGGCACATTTGGAGCAGCCAAGTCTACGACGACGGAGTGCGGCTTTAAAGGTGGAACAGCATTAGCGAGCCGACAAATCACGGGAGGAGACGGAGCAGGAACGGAGGGCTGCTAAACAGAAGCAACAGTCGCAGCCAAGGAGACAGCAGCAGCACCACCACTAAGCACGGGCCCACCAGCAGCACAGACCACAGGGGTGGCTGGTAGAATAGGCAAAGAACCAACAGGAGAGTACCCCATAGGAACAACTGAGTTGGAATAAGAGAAGATTGGCAAGGCATTAACTTTATCACGCATAACACGCAGGGCAGCCAAGCGAGCCTGACGCACTGCTTCTTGAGGGGAGTCAACAGGAGAGGCCACTGGCACAGGCAGAGTAGACGGAGCCGCACTAGAAAGAGAAACGGGAATGGCAGCCACATCAGCAGGGAGCGACGAAAGAGCAACTGTCAAAGACCAGGCTGGAGCAGACAACACCTCAGGGGCAACAGCAACAGGCTCAGGAGCCGTGGGAACAGGAAGAATCAAGGCGTTGGCTGCGATTGGCACAGCGACTGGAGAAGAAGGGGAAAGGTCATTACCGCCAGCCGAAACAGAACAAGAAAGACCAGAAAGTCTCATACTACCAGGAGGTGGCACCACCTCAACTAGTGAAGAAAGGGGAGCATAAGATACACGAACAGCAGCAGCCAGAGGGTCGACTGCATGAGCATCAAGACCCACCGATAGGGGAGGACCATTAGCAGCAGTAGGGGGATCGACCCCAACAAGAACACCAACAACAATACCATTAGGATCGATACTAGCATCAGGGGGGTCAACCCTTTCTAGAATACCAGTAGATAGACCAGTAGGGTCCAAACCCGGAGCAACCACTGGGGCCTTAGCAGGACGCCATACGCGCTTAAGTGCTGGCGGAATAGCATCCTGGACAACATGAGGCCCAGCATCATTTGAAGCCAAAGGGGAGGAACCAGCAGCCCCATGAGATCTTTTCTTGCATTTAGAAAGGTCGTGGCCGAGGCGTTTACGAGAAGAACAGAATATTGGAGGGGCAGAATAAACAATAGGCTGCCACAAACCATCAGATCTAATACCAATCTAAACTCGATGCGGCAACTTCTTTGAAATGTCCAGTTGGACACAAACGCAAGCAGCCTGGGTGCGTGTTAAGCACAGGGTGTTTCTGTCCACTTTGAGCACGGGGCCAATGCTACCAGCAATAGATTGAAGCATAGAATCACTGTAGAAGTTGACAGGTAACCCAGGCAAATCAAGCCACACAGGGACAATAGGAGAATCTACGAACGGAGAGAAATCCATAGTCTACTTGGAAAACCAGAATGGCTTACCCTTAGACAAACACATACTCCTTGAGCAACACTTGAAGATAATCCTATTGATTCTGAAAACGTAATAATAGATGATGACTATCCAGAGAACTCATAAAGAAATCCTGATTAAAATGGAACCGTTGAGCAAAATGTGATCTGATCTCTTAGAATGGGGGCCTGCCCAGAGGAGTCTTGGCAACAATAGCATGCGCTAGCCCTTTGCATGACAGGTTGATCTCATCCATCGAAAAGAAAATGGCTGGTTCACCCAAATCTGTAAATGCCAGATTGTGAACTGCAATAGGGAGAACCAGAGGCGAGACAGAATTTAGAAGCACCTTGCCAAATGAATGAGATGAAATATGGATAGCACGAGCAGGAGGTTTGGTAGCAAGGGCAAATCGAACAGGGGCGCCGATAGCAGGAACGGGCGCATCAACAACAGGGGCACCGGCAGCAAGAGTATGCGCTGGTTGATTGGCGAGAACGCCGGAGCATCCAGCAGCAGCCGTTGAAGGCGACAAAGCAGGTGCCGGCACAATACGAGTGTCGACTCCCGCCCCGCCAATGCCAACACCTCCCGGGTGCCCAGCAGCAGACGTTGAAGAAGGAGGCACTAGCATATGGGAAGGGTCGACACCAAACACGCCAGCAACGGCACAGGCTGAAAAAGCGTCGCACGGCGGGGCAACAGTAGCATGCAAAGGCACAGCAACTCCAGGGACGGCGGGAGCTACACCAGGAAGAAGGGGAGGAGGTCCGCTCCCATCGACCAGGAAGGGACCAGGAGGAACAGAGAGACCAGCGGAGAGGCCCGACTGGTCCACAACGAGAGCAACAATGGGATGGGGCTCCAGCGAGCAAAGAGAGGGAGCTGGAAGCTCCCCTCGGCGGCCATGGCCGGAGGAAGCCCAGGGCGAAGGGGCGGGAGGCATATTTCAGTCTTTACTATAGAGATGTCAAAGAAATTATTTTAATTATATGACTTTCTCAAACATGTCTCGTGTAGATATTAATTTAATATTCAGACATGGGAGAGAGAGAGAGAGAGAGAGAGAGAGAGAGAGAGAGAGAGACCCAATTTATCTCTTAATTCATAAGATGTTAAGATCCAACACAGTCCGTCCATCTAACACAATTGCCCGGCGTATGCGAAGTTTTTGAAAGAGCTTTCTACTCCAAAGAGGGAGCCAAAGGCGGTAACTCAAAAGATCCGCTTGTCTGAGGATGTGAGTGCTATTTTGATGAATCATTTACCAAAGAAATTGAAGGACCCTGGGGCCCCGTTAATTTCATGTGATATAGGTGAAGTCACTTTTGATCGAGTATTGCTAGACTTAGGTGCTAGCGTGAATCTTTTGCCCACATTTATTTACAAGTAGTTTGATCTGGGGGAGTTAAAACCCACTTCAATAATCCTTCAATTGGTGGATCGGTCGGTAAAAACTCTAAGGGCCGCCCTATTCGCTGGTATATGGCTCAGAGGCAGTGGTTCCTATAGAGCTGGAGGTGCCATCACTCAGGGTCGCGATCCAACATGGTCTGGCCCGTGACGAACAAACCAATGCCGAAAGAAGGCTCGAAGAGTTAAAAATCAGATTTTCCTATTTAAACCCTCAACCCTCTCTCTCCCCTCTCATTTCTCAACCTCTCTTCTCTATCTCGTTTCTCTCCCGTCTCTCGACCTCTCCGCGCGGGGCGCGCGACCGTGCAGAGCTGGTCGAGGCGGGGACGCGTTGAGGAGATCGGAACGTGGGATGGAGTGACAGTTTGAGCGTGGCATGGTGCGATCCCTCGGTGGATTCCGAGAAGGCATCGTTCGTGTTCCGGGCGATTTTCGGCATGGTTTAGTTGCTTCGACGCGCGAGATCTTCGGTGGAGGTAGGGGGACGGTTATCTAGCGTGCGTACTTCATTTTCCCACAGTTTTACGCTTTACGGTGCAAGAACGAGCTAGTTCTGACCTGTTGTAGTTTTTCGAGGATCGTAGGTTTCACCAAAAAACGACGACAGTTTTGCGATCGGTTGGTGTCAATGGACTCCCTGGAACGTTGGCGTTTCATAGTCACTGATTTCATCTCGATTGGCGGTCCCGTTTGACGGTTAGGAGCCCGGGAAGTCCAGATGCTCCATTTGGGTCGATTTGGTAAAGTCGCCCGTTTCTCGCCGTTTCTCAGCCGATCTGGCTCCAGGTCGAGTCTATGGGTTTCCCTATGTGATTGTGGTTGTGTTCCCTTCGTTTCGGCACGAATGGGGCGTGAGAAGGTCAAGATCGGGCCAACCCCACGGGTGGTTCACTGTGAGGATGGACGGTCGAACTAGGTACCGTCCATCCCCATAGGTGGCCAGCCACAGATCGTTTATTTCCGTTGGTTTTGGGGTTGAGCGGTCTGTAGTGCGACCGCTCAAGGTGGTGTGGTCAGTGAGGGTCTGCCTATCGTCCCCTGTGCGGCCAGCTTCCAGCCGCCCATGTTTTTCGTTGGGACTTGCGGTCAGGTCCTGACTGCATATCCCTGTTGACCCTGGGTCAACGTCTGTGTGTCGGTGGGGTTGTGCGGCTTGGTCAAAGCCGCATTGACCTGCACTGTAGTAGGTCGGTTGGCTTGTGCGGCCGACCCTTAGCCGCATAATGCCTTGGGCGGCCGATCCCTAACCGTCCTTCCTACCCTTGGGTTAGTCCGATTAGAGCCTTGTGCGGCCCATCCCTGATCGCATGTCCTTCGTGCGGCTCGTTCCCAGCCGCACATCCCTTGAGCGGCCCAGGATGAACCGCCCATGTGCCAGTCTAACCCGGTGTTTCCGTTTTGGCCGATTCGAGTCCCAAGTGTTGGTGTTCTCGACTTGTGCCACTCTGTGTTGGCGCGTGTGCGGTGAGGGTTCCCCGTGCGTCGTCGGTTCCGTTCAGCGGTCCGGTCAAGACCGTTTTGACCAGGAACTGTTTTGGGTTCGTGGGCTTGTGCGGCCCAGGGCTTGACCGCACATCCCTTGGGCGGTCCTGCCCTGACTGCCTATCCCCCTCTGGTTCTGACACTTGAGCAGCCCAATCCTGGACCGTTCATGCTTGGGTGGTCTGACCCTCGACCGTCCATCCCCGTTAGTGTTTTCACATCCGTTCCCTTGAGCGGACTGCCCTGAGCCGTTCATCCCCTTGAGCGGCTATGAGCAATCCGTTCATCCCCTCTGGGTTTGGGGCTTGTGCAGTCGCAGTATAGACTGCACATTTGTTGTGCGGCCCGGTAGGGTCCGCACATCCCCCCTTTTGGCGGGCTGTCCTTGGCTTCCCATCCCTTTGAGCAGGTTGTCCCTGACCGCACATGCCCTCGTGCAATCTGCCCAGAGCCGCTCATCCCCCTGTGTTATCGGTTTGCTTTAGTGGGTTGTCCCGTGACCATTTTAGTGTCGTGTTGGACTCCAGTCGACCCGGTTGTGACCCAGTGGTCGACTTTCAGTCTCGTGAGTGTTCCGGACACCCCGGAGGTTTCGTGGCCGTGTTTTGAGGTGTCCGTGGGTTCCGTGATACCGTGGTTTCAGTCCCAGGGACTAGACTAGATTGATGGTGTTGTGCCATCGCATTTGACAGTCTTGACCCCGAGTCTCGTGACTCAAGGATCATTGGGTTAATAGGTCTTGTGGGCTGTCCAGAGTTGGTGGCCTCGAGCCACCGGTTACTTTGCGTTACTCGCGATGGGTGCGTATGTGGTTTTCTATGTTTACGTCAATGACCCATCCACTAGTCGTAGCTTCCATGGCACGCTTGTGTCGGCCCACCGGGAGCACTGGTGTGACGTACCCGAGTTAGACGGTGAGTAGGCTAGTTACCGTAGGGCCCCCACGTACCGCCGAGTCTGGGCCGATGGGGGAAATACCAGCTAGAGGACAGGCCTAGGGCGTATGGTCTGAGTGTGGACACGAGGCTGAGGGTTCGGACCCGTGCTGACAAGCGTGACCTCAGCTAGTCCTTGTTTTGTGGTACTTCTGGTTACTATGTGTGTCCTTGTCTCCACCTGGGGCGTGGTAGCTGGACACTTGTGATGCAGTGTAAGACGTCAGAGGACACATCCGGTCGTTCTTCTAGTGGGCGGTGCTCCCATCACGTGACGTGAGTTGTCGTGTCCCGGGTTTTCATTCTCGTCTACGAGACGAGGTCTCGGGTGTTGTTTTCAGGAGTGTTCCCGTAGCTGAGGTCTGGGATTCTGATGAGCATCACCGAGGGTTCTCCCTAGTCAGCGTAGACTTCACGACAGTGAGGTCGTGATCGTGTTTTCGTACCGTGTGATTTCGGCTTGGACCCTTCAGAGAGGGCAGGCCTCTGCGACCGAGGCATCGCATCGTTTCCTGGTAGCGTGGCTAGGATGATTTGTGTCTGGTAGTCTCTCGATCGTGGAATCGAGAGGTCGAGTGCGTGACTTGGTTGTCCCCCAACAGGAGACCAGGTCATATTTTTCTATTACCAGTAGGAGTAGTTGTAGTGGCGAGTTTTGACCGGCCACCAGTTTGCTGTTCCTGTCGTTACTTTTGTTCCTTCTGCGGCTAGCGTAGCTTTTCTTTCTGCCGTCCATAGAGGGGGAGTTCCTTCTTCCTCCCTGAGAGCCCAAGCCCCAACACCACCATTGGTCCCTGTTCCCCAAACTGTCTCAAGCTCCCAGCCCCTGGCATTTCCTCCCCTGGCTGAGGCCTCTCTTGCCAGCTGAATCAAACCCCCAGACCCTACGGCCTCCTCCCTCTCACTGGCCTCCAGCTGCTCAGTCTTCACTTTAGCGATACACCAGCCCCTTTGCATCCCCTTCACCAGCACAGTCTTTGGTCGGTATACCCTCAGCCCCTTTGTCCTTCCTGGCCGGTACGCCCTTGAGCAACCCTTCCCCGGTATGCTCCTAGCCCAGCACAGCCTCCCTGGCCGGTACACAATCCCCTGCACCCTTTCACCGGCATAGCCTTTGGCCGGTACACCCCCAACCAGCCTTAGAGAGGCCTTCCCTCCGTTGGTTTCCCTCGGTTTTTTGATGTTTTATCAAAGGTGTTGTTGTCTTCAGACGCCCACCTCCAATTGTTGGGTTCTGCCACTCCATATGGGCGCGTTCCCTGTATCTCCCTTATGTCTGGGTCAAGGGGAGATGCTGTCGAATTTCTGTCAGAAATAATAATATGTTAAGGACAAAAGGGAGCAACAAACAAATCAAATAATCAGTAATAAAATACTTTAACTAAGGCAAAAGAACTGAGGGCGACATGAAGAGAGCCAGACTGAACAATGACTGAGTATTTTGAGCAACCGTACTAAAAGGAGGAAGGAGCAGAGGATGGTCAAGAGACAGAGAGAGGGAACCCTTATGAACTACATAGAAAATCAGTCAAAAAAAGGGAGGAAGGGAAGAAGAAAAGAAAGGCCTTAAAGGGATGAAGAGGAGTGGGCCCTCCAAGTGCTTCCCTGGTGCACCCTCCCAAACCTTCAACGGCACGCCCTTAAACCCCTTCGCTGGCAAGCCCTTAAACCCCTTCGCCGGTAGGCTCTTAAACCCTTCCACAGCATGCCCTTAAACTCCTTCGCCGGCACACTTTTTCTTACCCTTCGCTGGCATACTCCTTGAGCGGTGCACCCCCTTTTTTGCTAAGCCCTTCACTGGTGCAAGCTACCCCCTCCTTCACCGGCACACCATCCAGTTCACCCTTCGCCGATACATCTCCTTCGTCGGTACACCTTCTTCGCCAGCACACCCTTCCAATCCTTCAATGGCACGCCCATGGCCTTCTGCGAGGCACCTATCCCCTTTCAGCTTCAACCCCATGCAACTTCAACCCCATGCAGACCATGCACGGACTTCATCACTTTGTACATACAGGCCCTGCACAAACTTTGCATAAGTCCTGGCCCTATGTGCACGGACCCTGCACTGACTTTGCCTTCATCTCTGCACGAACCCTGAGCAGCTGCATGGACTTTGCCCCCATGTGCACCGACTTCACCCCCATGTACACTGACCTTCCTTCAACCCTTGGCCCCTTGCGCACGGACCGTGCACTGACTTGGCCTTCACCCTTCACACGAGCCCTGTACATCTGCACGGACTTGCTTGGGCATGCTCAGACCTACTTGTACACCTGCACGGACCCTGCTCGCATGTCCACCAACTTGGCCTGTAGATGCACGGACCTTGTCAGCACGTGCACGGACTATGCACGGACTTCACCCCTTCACATGCCCAAGCCTTGCACGGACCCTACACTGGCCTTCCTACGACCCCTGCCCTCACATGCCTGGACCTGCATGGACTTTATCCCCTTTGCATACATGCACGGACCCTGCTCAGACTCAACCCCATACATTTGCATGGACTTTGTTCCAAAACCTGAACATATGCATGGACTTAACCCAAGTTTGCATGGACTCAGCCCAGATCTGTATGGACTTCATCAAACATGCACAGACTTCGTTTGCACCTGCATGGACTTTATTCAGAACCTGCATGGACTCAATCTCGTGCATTTGCATGGACCCTGGCCAAATATGCACGGACTTTGTTCTTCAACCATGTGCACAATATGCACGGGCTTTGTTCTTCAACCCCGTGCAGGATATGCATAGACTTTGTTCTTCAACCCCGTGCACAACCTGCACAGACTTTGTTCTTAAACCCCATGCATGATATGCACGGACTTTGTTCTGCAACCCTGTGCATATGCAAGGACTTTGTTCGTCAACCCCGTGGACAACGTGCAAGGACTTTGTTCTTCAACCCCGTGCACAACATGCACAGACTTTGTTCTTCAACCCCGCACACAATGTGCACGGGCTTCGTTCTTCAACCCTGTGCATATGCACAGACTTTGTTCTTCAACCCCGTGCACAATGTGCACAGACTTTGTTCTTCAACCCCGCGCACAACCTGCACGGACTTCATTTTTTAAACCCATGCGTATGCATGAACCTTGCGCAAAACCTGCATGGACTTCGTCCCTTAACCCCGTGCATTCGCCTGGACTTGCCCCAATCTGCATGGACTTCATCCCAGAATGTGCACAGACATCGTCCAACCTAGCACGGACCTTAACCTTTCATCCAGCCCAACTGAAACCTACACGGACTTTGTTCTTCACCAGCACGCTCCCTAAACCCTCACCGGTGCACCCTTTTTAGCCCTTCACCGACACAGGCCTTGAAGATCTTCCCTGGTGCACCTGTCCTTGGTCCTTCACCAGTACACCCCCAACAAACCTCGCCGACATGTCTAACTCCCAGCCCTCTACGACGCACTCTCCATTCCTTTGCCGGCACACTCGCTAGCGCCCGTTCCGGCACACTTCGCCCATCCCTTCACCGGTACACCCAACCCCCAGCCCTCTCCGGCATACTCCTAACGTCCTTCGTCGGCACACTAGTCCCCAGGCTCTCCCCAGTATGCCCAGCCCACTTTCGTCGGCACACCCTCCCAACGCTCTGCCAGACTTCACCGGCACACCCCTTTTTGGGCCTTTCAACGGCCCACTCCTCCACAATAAAATATAAAAAAATAAGAACGAAT
>JANBPO010009455.1:0-41804 GCA_024336825.1 Amorphophallus titanum
AGCGACTGCCCACACTCTGAAAGGTTCTTTCCGGTGACCTTACCACCCAGCACGCACTCCCCGAGTGAGCACTGGGACCGGCAAGAACTCGTCAGGAAGATCTCCACGACTCTTCAGCGCCCAACAATGGTATCTCTCCCTCTCTCTTTCCTGCTCTTCTCTATACTCTATTTTTTCATTGCTGACTTAAGCATTGGAGGGTTGTCCCCTAAGGTAACACCCGGGACTCCTTCTGACGCCCTTGCTTTCTGGTGTGTGCAGACCTCCACAGACGTGAGATGAGTTCCCCAACAAATAAATAGAGTAGGTGATACGTGGCCTAGGAATCATTTTCCTACTTCTACACTTCTTGGCGCCGTCTGTGGGAACACGAGCAGAAAGCTATGGCACCCCGTGGAAGCCTTCGCAACACCAACAACTGGGGCCGTAGGTCCCACCAAGGACCCAGCTCCCGATGGGAGTTGCAAGAAGCTTCTTCCGCCCATCCTCAGCAAGAGGTCATCCCATGTGACCTCGACGAATTGCGTCAATAGATCCGAGCCTTGACAGAACTCTGCCAGGAGCTCCGGGACCAGTGGGCCGACCCCCAGCGCATCTTGTCCGAACGACGGGAGGACGAGAGGGGTCAGACTGGAGGAAACCCCCGTCAAGCGCGAGAGGCATCCCGTTCCTCAGCCACAAGGATTCGGCGATCCCGTAGCGTGCCCGCACCGAGGGTGAGCAGCCCACTCCACTCCAATCTAGAGATGGACCGTCGACTCCAGCACTTTGAAGAAATAGAGGACAAAGTCTGATATTTGGATGATGTCCTCATGACCGCCAAAAATCACGGCCTAATCGACGATGACCTGGACTTCCACGCCCCCTTCTCCAGGGAAATAATGGAAGTCCCCATCCCGCCAAAGCTCCAATTGCCGTCGTTCGCCTCCTACGACGACACCACCGACTCGGCCGACCATATGTATAGCTTCGAGTCCCATCTGGTGTTCCACCGGGCCTCGGACACTGTGAAATGTCTGGCGCTCGTAACCACCCTCCAGGAGAATGCCCAGGCCTGATTTGAGTCCCTGCCGACTGAGACTATTTCCTCCTTCCAATAGCTCAAGAAGCTATTTAAGGAGAACTTTGTCGACTGCCGAAAGGTGGTCAAGTTTGCGGTGACCCTGCTCGCACTCAAGCTGGGCAAGGAAGAGACGCTGTGGGATTTTGTCTCTTGCTTCCACGCGGAGGCACTACGGATCCCACACTTTGACGTTGGCATCGTCACCACGGCCCTCACCTAGGGGACGCGGGACCACATCCTCCGGCGTACCCTCAGGGTAGAGGCCCTGATAACCCTTCCTGACCTCCTCACCCTAGGGCAGAAACACGCGCGCTGTGAGGAGAATACAGCGGCCTTGGGCCGCACGGCCAGAGTCGATCGGTCCAATGGCAAGAGATCTGCCGACCCACCGCGAGAGGGTCAGAGCAAGCGGGAGCGACGCGATGGAGATTATCGCGACCGTTTCGAGAAGGAAAGGGGCAATTATTGCCACTACACGCCCTTGACGGCTCCACCTGACCAGATCCTGATAGAGATCCGCGAGGAGCCATTTCTCAAGTGGCCTCCCAGGATGAAGTCAGATCTGAGCACGAGGAGCAAAAAGAAGTACTGCCTCTACCATCGCGATCATGGCCACGACACCGCCGACTGCATCAACTTGAGGGATGCCATCGAGGACCTCATCCGGAGGGGACTCCTCGACAAGTTCCTCACCAAGGCCGCAGAGCGATGGCAGAAGACACCCCCGCCGATCGACAACTGGCCCGACGGGAAGGAGATCATGATGATCTCAAGGGGGCCGATAGCAGGGGGAGATAGCGCGAGCCGGAGGTGACGGTACGCGACGGTAGTCCACCCTACGGGCCAAGGCGATGACACCCTGCGTGGGAATTCCACCCCGGGCCGTCTAGGAGATCCCATTGTCTTCTCCGACGATGACCTAGATGGTGTGACCACACCCCACTCCGATGCTTTGGTGGTCTCGACCACTATTAACCAATGTATTGTGCGTCGCATTCTAGTGGATAATGGAAGCGGACCCGATGTCATTGCCTATGACTGCCTTATTCTTATGGGCATGGATATGTCTCGACTCGTGCCATTGCACACACTGCTATACGGGTTTTCTGGCACTACCGTCCGCCCGGAAGGACGCATCTCGCTCCTGATCACGTTCGGGACCACGCCGAAAGAGGTAACCTTTCTTGCTGACTTTATCGTAGTTCGTGCGATGATGGGTTATAATGCCATCATTGGCCGAGGGATCCTCGGCATGCTCCGAGGTGTTCCTTCTTCCTATCATCAAAAGCTTAAATTCCCCACCCCCCGGGAGGTAGGGGAAGTCCGAGGAGATCAAAGGGAGTCCAGGAGATGCTACCTCACCTCCACGCGCGATCGGCATCCAGAAGAAGTATCGCCCGAGAAGAGAGCGAGGCCCCAAGATCTGGACCTGAGCATGAGCGCTCCGGCGGAAGACTTATACCTCATCCATGTAGAAGAAGATCCGGGCAGAACGCTAAGGATCGGTGCAAACCTATCCGAATACGATAAGCAAGCCTATACGAGCTTTCTTACTGCCAAATAGGATGTGTTCGCTTGGTCCGAGGATGAATTTCCTGGAATCCCACCTGTGGACGACGTCACGACGACGGGGAGAGGGTGGATAGTTGCCATTCTGGGGCAAAAGATATCAAATCACATGCGCACTTTTTAAAAAATGCGGAGAAAGACCCCCGAAGAGGATTGTCTCTACCGGGTTTGCAACAGGGGAAACACACGGAATGGAAATGGTACAGTACATAAATGAAATAACAGAATGAGACCACCGTGAGAACATGGTCTCCACGGGATTTTAACTGAATAGGAAATGACGAAAATGAAATTACATAATGGAATAACGGAATGAGACCACCGTGAGAACTTCGGAGCTTTACAGCACTTGGGAGGCTTCACAAATTCCAAGCAGTATCAGGTCTGCTCCGTAGTCCTATCGGGTATATCCGGTATCTGGGATCCGGGTCGTCACACATGGGATCGTGTGACTATCGCTCGCCTCGAGCCGACTATTGACCACTCTAACCATTGATTCGATCTAGCCAGACCCTGGCCCAAAAATGGCATTCTCGTGACCGGCCTCGACCTCCCAGTATGGAGATACCTGCCCCTTCCGGGTCCGTATCTGACTGCTCGCCCCGAGCCGTGTCCGGCCCTTGCCCTGTCATCAGCCAGTATCTCCCCCGGTCACCCAACCTAGTCCTCCCTCGGTGAATCGGGCATGTCCCTCGCCTCGAGGAGATCCTCTATAAAAAAATGCAGTTGTCAACCTTATCATGCATTGACTTGGGGACCGACCCACGTGTCAGAATTATCCCGCGGCTTGCACCAGTTGTAATTTGGCCTTCTCAGTCCACTTGTAAAGCCCACGTGACTCTCATGAAATATGTTACCACCTGAATGCATGTCTCCATGCCCATATTCGAGTCCCAAGCCTCTCCGCACCACCCAGTGTGTGTCCAGCACCCCCGACTCTAGCGAGCTACACCTCCCAGTCGAACGCGCACCTATAGCTGCAGAATGCCCCCGACCCTCTACCCATGGATTCAAATATATACAGACTTCTCTTCAACATGGAATGAAGGTGTTCGGATTCAATCAGATGTAAATAAACACTGACTGTTTGCGATCAGTGGGGAAAGACGTCCAGTACATGATTCCCCACAATCGTCTACACACTCGCACCTGTGGAACCTCCCTTCTCTCTACGTGTCGCTCGATCTCCCGAGTCCACGTGTCGCGTCCTGGTGATGCTTCCCAGTTAATCCCTGGTTCCATAAGTGATTGTCAAGAAATCGACTGGCACACACACACCCTAGTTTTATTTTCTCAAACCCCAGAAATGTCACATGCCATTCGAGTCCCCCTCGACTCTCCGTAAAAGGCAAGTGCCTAGTACTGCCTTGAGAAGAATACGACTATGAAGGAGGACACCCAAGACATATCAAGCTCCCATGTTTCCCTTTATCGCTCCATTCCTTCCCTTAGTCTGGTCACCGATTTCCCAATAACAAAAAGGATGGCACGTCTGGTGGGATGTCTCCCACCTTCCTTCTTTTTGTTGAAGAGAAGCCTGTGCCAGCCCTGAAGCCGTGGCGCCCTTTTCCTGCCCTTGCCGGAGAGGCAGAGGGAGGTACTCGCACGCATTTTCCCAGTAGCTCCCAGTTCACTTTCCAACTGCCAGACTATGCCCAGTGACCATCAATGATCGTCACCTCCTTAGCATCTAGTGCTCCAGCAACCATGGCCCCATCATCATCGCCACCCATGCACGGGTGGGCTATCTGGCAACGCCGATCACTTTAGGCGGCTTTGCCCCAATCGTCGGATCACCCTACTTCTTGGGTGTGGTCCCCATGGCTGCTCCACAGCTTCTCTCAGCACCTGTTCCTGTCGGTGCGGTAAACGCATCGCGCCTGTCTCCAGCATCAGTAGCCCATCTGAGCGTCAGGCTCGGGACTTCCACTATCGGCCCCCAAAGGGGCCCCAAACCAATTCTTGCTTGGTTAAGCGTCAGCCCCTTGGTCCAGCACCGGCCGACCCTCAGTACCAGCCTTGTGCCCTGAGCTTCGGTCGCCACTTCACCACTTTTCTCGGGCCTCCAATCCTGAGCTCTAGTCAAGCTGGCATCTGACATGGGTCTCTACCCTCAGGTGCCCGGCTTCTTAGCATCCCACTCGGGCCTCCAGTCTCGAGTCCCAGCCTAGCCAAATCCCCACACGGGCTTCCCACCCTGGGGTCAAGGCTCCCCAGCACTCTGCTCAGGTCCTCTGACCCAAACTCTGAAAGAGTCATCGTCCAGTGCGGGCGCTTAACAGAGCCGTCATCTACTGTGCGCACCCAACTCCGAGTTCGAGGCTCCCCAGCACTCAGTCTGAACAACCCCGGGACTTCTTAAGGTCTGTCCCCGGTGTGGACTCTCTGCATCGGGCCTTGGGCCTCCCAGCTCCACTACGGGGTTCCTCCCCTTACCATCCACCAATGTCGACTCCCAGTACAGGTCTTCCTCTTTGGGATGCGACAACTTTAGTGCCTGCCGTGGGTCCTCTGCCCTTCGCTTCAATTACGCCAGCACTTGACACAAGTTCATGACCTCGGGTTGCTAGCACCCCAGTATCCTCTGCCGTATCTACTTTCGGTGCAAGAGCGTCACCTCGAGCATCGACAACCCTATTATCGACTCGGGCAAGACCTTACACCCGAGTCATCTAGCCATCGACTCTCGATACTGGACTTGTGCCCTGGAGGCCGATCCCAGTACTTTCAGCTGACAACCCCGTGCCGCCAGTAACCGCAGATTAGGTCTTCTCGGTCTATCACCTTGGGGCAAGATCTTCCTCGGCTCCCCAGAAGAAGCGTTGCCACGACCTCAAAGGCAGGCGACTCGCCGCTGTAACTAGTAATTCCAACAAGACCATTCATGTCGGTTACCTGTAGATTCGCCTCAATGGGGGCGAACCAATCATACCTCAGGAACGGACCATCCCTACGGTCCCCACCTCCAACCGCTTCAGCCTCCTGCGATAAACGCGAGACGACAAAGTGAAACTCAGAGAAGTAGGTGCCTCAGCAGTAGTCTAGGGGCACCTACACCAGTCCGATATACAAGCTCCCAAGTCTCGTCGGAGGAACAATGACAAGGGAGACTGACAACTTAACTTGAGAAAAATCTGGGTTACCCCAGAAGAAGCTCAAGCTGTTTGGAGGGTACGCATCAGAAACCCCCTTCGAGTGCTCAGACATAGCATCAGGCAAGACACAACCGATTCCATGGCAGCACCGTCTGACAATGCCCAGCTATCCAATGTCTCTCACTTGAATAAGCGGAAGCAAAGATATTTTAAATTACTTTCGCATTATTTTAATTAATCATGACCAAAATTAACATTGCGTGCCTGTGAATTCTAATTTCTAATGCAATCTCTCGACAAACCCCACTAACCCTTCGGGGGCCTCATCAGTCTCCTGGGTGGCGTCCCCAGTTCTTGGTAGCGGTAGTCTGATACTTGTATCGGGTTATCGGTACCCTGAGTTCTGGGTCGTTACATTGAGTGCCACTGGGGAAGCAGAGGAGGCTGTGGGTGTCGAGAAACCCACCAAAGCACCAGCAGTTCGCGCTGTGAGAAAGGTAAGAAAATGATCCTTTTCTCTTCCAAAAACCCATTTTTTGTGATTTTAGTTGTGCATGAATGTGAGAGAGGGATGGTCGTGCCCTTGGCATGTTGTAGAGGACAAAATGCCCATAAGAATCACCCTAGGAAGAGGGAAATGACTAGCGAGCGGCTGGAAGGGAACGCGGTGCTAACAGGTACCGGTTTATTAACGCGACGCCACGACCCATCGCGTTAATTAAGAGTGTTTTTTTATTGTAAAATGAAGACTGACCTCTCTTTTTCTTTTAAACGATCCAGGGTGAGGCACGTACTCGAATCTCGTGGATGCTCATCCGGGCCATCTTCCTCGCACTACCAGAGTTTCAGCAAGCTTGCCTCTGCCAGATGGGCTTTGGTGAGTTATTAGTCATAGAGGTGCCGAGGATAGACATAGGGTTGATTCAGGCCGTGAAGGCCAGATGGGATGTTGAGTGCAAGGCCTTCATCTGCCCTTGGGGTCACATAATCCTGACTTTAGAGGATGTCACTCGCATTATAGGGTTACGAGTACACGGGATGGTAGTGAGTGGATTCACGTACCCCTGCTATCGAGAGATGGCATGTAGGTTGATAGGGTTGGAGTTGGAGGGCACAGGACAGACCTCTCTAGTTCCCATGGTAGCCCTACAGGAGAGCGTAGGCCTGTACTACACATAGAGGGAAGAAGGGGAGTTCGCAGTGGACTACCTTGCGAGGTTGGTGAGTGAGGCGAAAGAGAGCTTTGCTACAGAGGTGGGACCATAGGCTGACATGGAGCTACGCCAGTTCCTCATCTTATTGATTGGGAGGTTGCTACTAGGATCACGGGGGGATGCCATGAGTTGCCGATTTCTTCCCCTGCTCGAGGACTTAGAGTGAGTCAGTCAGTATGCCTGGGGTGCGACATTGCTAGCCCACCTATTCGATAGTTTAGGTATCTCCACTCACGTATCCTCTCTTTGTGGTTTGTACCATCTTCTCTAAACTCTTAAACTCTATGAATTTCACACTTATTTATTTATGTTAATCAAATATGAAATGCTTTTTAGGTTTGGAGCTATTTGTACCTACCCACCCTTGAGTGCGGCTTGTAGGATTGAGGAGATCTACTTCCCTTGGCACGACCGTGGACCCCGTGGTGAGATAGTCGATCGCTGAAGGACCAGGTTGTGCCCATCTAGGACAAGATAGATGTGATGCCACACGTAGAGGTAAGATTTCTTTTAGAATTTCAAATTTGTTATATTATAATGGCATGAACACTAATAATCTTCCTTGCAGGTGGTGTGGACTCCCTATCGAAGGGATATCGGGGAGATGCCATGGGTGGAGCCTACTATCCCCTACTTCGGGAGAGAGATCTGGTTACACGCCCTCAACCTGGTGGAGCTGCTACACTACAGATTGATCATGAGGACACTGGGGATCCACTAGGTTGCGGTTCAGTTCCCGACTAGGGAGACAGTCCCTCGGCCCGGGTAGAGGTTTCACGGCCTCCAGGGAGTGGACGACTGGCGTTGGTGCGCACATGACCAGCTGGTCGACTGGGATCAGCCAGGACGACCAGTCCCGATCGGAGTAGATTCAGATGAGGCCTACCTACAGGCCTTCACACAGACCTACGGTACTCGGGTCTACCGGATCACCCGTCGACAGGTGAGTTCATTCATTTAGCATACTCCAAACCTTAAGGATTCATGATTATATGACTAACATTTTTTTGTGTTGGTTTCGCAGTTTGATCCAGAGGGTAGATTAGCCATGCTATAGGGGCTCCATGACTCCACAGTCCAGTAGCGCGATGGCCTCCAGCGCACGGTGGAGGAGCTAGTAAGATTCTTACTTGCAGCTTTGATGATTTTTGAGCTTGATTGTTAATTGATGTTAATCCTTGTAATTTCAGCGAGGAGAGCTAGAGAGAGTCCACTCTTCCCACGGTGCCTCTTCTTCGACGTAGCTAGCCTGTGACCACTCTGAGTTTGAGAGCCAGCTTGCCAGCGCAGTGGCTCATGCCAAGGTAGCTGAGGTTGCCCTCCAGGAGAGGGTAAGCAACCTACCCCATTAACTTAATCTTAAAAAGATTTATCAATATTATTCATTGACCAAGTTTCGGGTGTAGGAACGAGAGCTATGAGCGGCAGAGGTAGAGCTGAGGCATCGTGACGTAGAGGAGCTTCCCCGGGATGCGATAGAGTTGCGCACCCTCCTTAGCGTGGGGAAGAGTGAGAGGGCAAGAGAGAGGGAGGAGCGAGAGAGAGAGAGAGATGGGAGAGATTACAGAGGGAGATGGAGAGGGTGCAGCTAAGCACCAAGCTAGGGATTGCCGAGCAACGTGCAAGAGATGCAGAGGATCATTATCGGAGGGGCCGTGAGCGGGCGCGAGCTGAGGGACGCCCGAGCGCTTACTTGAGCACAGACTATCTTGTTTCCTCCTCTGAGCATAAGAGGAGAGTGGATACTAAGAGGAGAGCTCAGGGTGACAGGAGTGCAGCCTTGCAAGGGTCGATGGCTCCACCTAGACTTCCTCCTCAGGGTGGAGGACATGGAGAGGCTGAGAGCTCACACAGAGGGGGAGAGGAGGAGGGTGGAAGAGAGAGTTAGAGAGATATACTTGTACATCCACCCTCACTTTTGTACATCTGACAGACTTTCTATAGTGGAATGGAAATAGTTTATGACTCAAATAAAATATAAAAATTACATGAATAGACTCAGAAAAATAAGATGGACGTGATGGCACATGCCGACGATCAAGTCGAGCCTCGAAAAATATGAAGGGGCAAGGGATGTCCTGATCACCAACAGAATGTACAATCTAAAGTAGTAAAATGTACCACATACCAAGTGAACACTCGGCCTGGTGAGCTGGTAGCTAAGGACCTCCACGCAACACTCTCGAACGTCGAGGACGAACCACCGCACCTGAAAAGTGGGGATGAGTCTCCAAACAGAGACTCAACAAGGGTCCCACGGAACCCCAATCGAGAAAACAACGGTGGAAAGGAAAGCTATGCTAGCTATGCAACAACGGCGGAGTAACAACTACGGCGAAGGGAACCTGATCGCCAACCCACGATAGCCAGTAAAACCATGGCTCTACAGCTACTCCTACTGTAACGGGAAAAAAGGAACTCCTGATCTCACCATCGGGAACCAGACCACTCTAACACCAGACCTACCGAGGAAACACTCACGACAACCCTACCGCAGAGGCCTGCCCACATAGGCATGACCAACTGGGACCGCACAGTCCCACACTTGGCCCGGTGAGGCCTCGGTAGTCCCTACCAAGCACCTCTAGCCACCACCTCGGGAAAACACTTTCGAATGGTCCAGAAGCTACGTCTCACAGATGGGAAATGAAACCCAGAAATAGGAGAGTCACGTCCCATGTGACAGGAGTACCTACCCACTAGTAGCACTGCCGGAAGCATCCCCTGACAACTTACACCGTGCTGCAGTGTCTCCCTACTCGCCCCAGGCAAAAACTGAGACACACACACAAGTAACACTGACAAGGGTCTAGTCGGGGTCATGCTCGTCAGAATGCGTCCGAAGTCCCCTACCACGTGTGCACACACTGAGTGACTATGCTACGTCAGGCCCTCTAGCTGATTCTTCCTCGTGGCCCAGACTAGAGCCACCACAGTAGGAGGTCCACGGCAACCAGCCTAAAGCTGTCTCTCTTGGGTAGCCTTGCCGCCACTCCCTGGTGGGACCACACGCGTGTCAGAAGGCTACGACTAGTGGGGAGTCACTGATGTGACCACTCTCTAAGGAGGAACTTCGAGAACCACGCATGCACCCTGCGTGAGAGTCACGAAGAACCAAGTAGCGCTAAGCCACTGGACTCTGGACAGTCCTCTAGACTCAATAAATCTAATGGTCCTTGAGTCGCAAGACTCGGGGTCAAGACTATAACACCGAATGGCACCATGTCATCAATCTGCCCTAACCCTAGGGTTAGAAACCTCGACATGATGACTCACGAGGTAGTCCACAAGCACCGAAACCATTTCCTCGAAGAGGGAACTGAGAAATTCTCCAGCCCCAGGCAGGGTAAATGGGACTCACAGTCCATTGGCCAAACACACGACCTGCGTAGAAAATACAAAAGTACAGTTCCCAAGGCAGCTCACAAGCCACCAAGCCGATTCCCAAACCCAAGGAAAAGTGGAAAATCTCCAGCCCCAGGTTGGGTAACTGGACTCGCAGTCCAATGCCTTACGCATGGCCCACTCGGAAACCACCTTCTGAAGAAACTCACGACATGCGAGGAAAGCCCTCCGCACTCATGCCGACTCAAGACAACTCAATCTAGTATAACACGAAAGCCCAGAACACAAGAGGGTCACCCGGACCGTTAAAAACCTATGGGCACATTAATCGAGGTAACATGGTACCTCCAGACACCCCAAAAATATTGACATAAGACCCACGGGGTGTCTGAGACACTTACGAGACTGAAGGTCGACCACTGGGTTACAACCGGGTTGACCGGGGGTCTACACCACACAACTAGAGCATCACAGACACAGAAATAGAGTGGCGGTCTTTCCCAGACCGTCACCATGAAAGGCGATCCTCCATGGACCGTAAAGCTCCAACTGGTAGTCTTCATTAGACCGCAACTAACCCAGAATAGGCGGTCAGAGGGGCGATCACCATTGGCCCGCACCTCAAGCAGGTGGTCCTGCTATGGCCGCTATTTGGAGAATAGCGTCCAGTCGTGAGAACGCCGCGGGAGCCAGGCGGTCACCTTCAGACCGCCACACGCCGGCAACAACGAAGACCATAGATGGTCCCGACTTGATCGCTGCTCAGAAAGTGGCGGTCAGTCACCAGGCCACAAGAGACCCAAGCGGTCTCCCTGGGACCACAACCGAGAACTAGATGGTCACCCCGTGACCGCAGAAATAGAAGGAACCTCACAACGGTCAAACTCGCCCTCGAGGGTCATGCCAGCCCCACGGGGAAAGACGGTCAGCCGCTTGGTCACCGTTTGTGGTAGCGGCCAATCACACGACCGCAAAGTTTGTCAACACTCCCTGGCTAGCTAGCGGTCACCAGGTGGGCCATTTCACCTAGAAACGGTCCCTTGTAGGACCGTTTCTATACCAGAAAACTGAGAACAGTAAAAATGGCAAAATTTGCCATTCCACGCCCCATTCGCTCCCACACGAAGGGGAAAACTAGTCCCCAGTCTCTCTAGCACTGAGAGGTCCCATTTACACCCTCAAAACGTGATTAAAACGTTAGATCCGGCTCACTCCCCAAAATCGAGTATTTTTATCCCGGCGTGAAAATAAATCCACTCGGCTCGCCTCGGGCTACCAAATTCACGAAAATGGAAGTACACGAGCTGTGGATCTATCTCCCTACCTCCACCGAAGATTTCACGCACCGAGGACACCGATCCAAGAAGAAAACGTCGCGAAACCCTCGCCGGTTCACGAACGCGCACCCGAGCTTCCATGCACCACCGGCCCTGGATCCCCGACCCATCCGCGTCATCCTCCTCACCCGCGTCGCCCCGCCTCGCCCCCATCAGCCACCGGAGAAGAGAGGGTGAGAAGAGAGATCATGAGAGGGGAGGGAGAGTGGCGTGAGGGAGAGAAAGAGAGAGGGTGAGAAAGGATGGTGGCTACCTTGACTTGGTCAAAGGTGGAGAGGGGAAGAGAGGGGCACCCTAGGGCAACCCTCCTCTTGGCTCTGTGACTTTTCTGCCCCTGGTCCTTCTAGTAAATACCCTCCATATCCTGCACATATGAAATTTAAATTAAGCCCATAGAAAATCATTGTCTTGTGCATAAAAATCATGAGTGCTCACAATTATGCAATAGAAAATTAATTCTCTTGACCCTTAACCTCTTTTCATTGAATAATTAACCACAAATTAAGTTAATTTACGTGAACGGCCTGATGAGTGCAAGGTTGAGATTAACTATAAAGTATGCATAATTGGTTAATTATGTGCATATGAAATGATGTATGTGATGTGAATTATCATAAAGAAATGAGCACTCATCAGCCACCCCCCTCTTGGCCCTCCTGTCTCCCTTGCGCCCTGGCTGCCCTTTGCCAGGCCTCTACCTCCGTCCCCCCTCCCCTTCCATTCTCCTTTGGCCTTGCCTACCCTCCCGGTTCTCCCTTGGCCATGTCTATCCTCCCACCCTCCATCTCTCTTCTCCCTGCTGCCCCTTGGTCGTCAGTTGCTGGCTTCAGGTCCCTCGGCTTCCCTGCTGCACCTCGCACCCTAGATGATGTTGCACTCTCCCCTGCTGCCATTCAGGTCATAACACCCCCCAGTTCAGGTCGTCACCCCTCGCGCCCAGGTCATTGCACTTCCCTGTTTAGGTCAATACTCACGCGGCTCCCCTGCTGCCCCTCGCGCCCTGGTCATTGCCCCCGTTGTGGCCGTTGCACCCTCCCTACTACCTCTCAGGTTGAAGTACCCCCCCATTCAGGTTGATGCATCTGCCCCTGCTCGAGCTCCCACCTACTGATGCGCACTCATCTCCTGGATGGGTGGCCCACCCCTGGCGTGTTCCCAATCATCGGCCAAGCTTGCTGCCTCTGCCTCCTTCGGCTACAGACGAGGAGCCACTCGTAGGCCTCATCCACCATGCAGCCCTCCTCACTTGCCTGCCACCTCTGGTGGGCTCATCATCGCTGCTCCGACGTTGTCCTACCACCACCCCCGTGTCCTACCCCTGTTCGAGCTCCCGCATGCTGATGCGCTCACGTCCACAGGGTGGGTGGCCCACCCCTGGCGCGGTCCCGACCACCGGCCAAGCTCGCTTCCACCAGCGACCACGTCCTGCATTCTATATCAGTGTTACCTTGCCCTGTGTATTGGGCTTTATTTCAGTTCTTCCTCTTTTGGGCTGTTTTGGGCCTTGCCCTCTTGTTGTTATTAGGCCTCCTCTCCTCTTCAGCAGGATGCCTTCCACCCCCAGACCTTTGTGGTGCCCTATATCCCCAACCCTCTTCCTTCCTTTATGCTTATTATATAAAAACTTTCTTTTAAGGTGGCCAGGGTCGAGTCTCTCCCCCTATCCCTTGCAAGTATGACCTTAGTGAAAAAAAAACAAGGGCCTAGCAGGCACAGGATTAGTGTTAACGGAGGTAGGAGGGAATGTCGGCGCAGGGCGGATAAGGAGTGGCCTAGATGGCAAAGGATTTGTGGGGGTAGGAAGGGTTTGTGGTGAAAAAGGTGAAGGGAAAATGAGAAGAGGCCTTTGCGGCATGGGGTTGGTGGAAGGAGTTTGATTGACGGGGGGTTTAAGGGGTCGTGAAGGTTGTGGAAATGGATAAGGCTGAGGAATTCTTATCAAACGGGGAAACTGATTAGGATTTTGGTTTAAGGCGGTGATGGAGGCACTCTCTACATGCCATCCCTATCCCCTTTCCACTTCATGGAAGGTGGTGACAGGGTTTACTTGTTGATTCTGTGTGTGGTGCTCCAGTAGTTGATTTTGGACAATCCCCATGTCCGGTTGTGGTGCTTGAACTTGCTACTCTTGCTAAATGGGCTGTTGAGCCTACTATGGTGCCTACTAATAAGGTGGTCTTCTTGCCTTCAATGTTGCAATAAATCACCTCATTTCACCCCATTTGATGCCACCCTGATCATTCATATCATATATGTAGTCCTTCAATTGGAAACAATGATCAATATTATGCCCGGGCTGTCGATGGAAGATGCAATAGTGGGAGGTATCCACATTTGGAGGCCAAGTCGTCCTTTTTTTTGGCTGGGTGAGCGCATTGACGGCCATTAATACATTTAAAATATCAGGAAGGCTCTCGGGTAATGGAGGATATTGGGCACTCTTAGGGCCCATAGGTCTTCTCGGCTGCTGGGGGCCATAGTTAGCTGGTGGAGGCACTTGATGGTATTGCTGGGGAACTTGTGGATTCTATTGAACAGCTTGATTTGGTGGAGGGGGATGGAATGGTTAATGAGGATTATTTGCTTGGTGGGGAACTTGATTCGAAAAGGAGGGTTGTTGTGGTTGATGTGGTGGTCTCGGGTTGGAAGGGTGACAGAAAGGTGCGAGATTGCCAACCACGCCCACCTGCTCATTTGTGACGGTACCCTCGATCGTTCTGCCATTATTAATAACATTATTACTCTTTCTTACCATTCTCGACTTCGGCTCAAACACGCCCAAGATGGGCGAATCTTTCATCTGAGTTTGAATATATCTAGCCCTTTCATAAAGTTCCTCCATAGTGTTCAATTTATTCATGGCCAAAATGTAACGAAACTACAGAGTGGCATTTGAAATAATCATCTTAACCTGCTCTGGTTCCGAAAGAGGATCTCTCAACTTCTCAACCATTGACCTCCATCTATCGGCGAATTGGACGAAGTCTTCCTCAGGCTTCATTTTCTCAACAACTAAATCTGTGACGGACAGAGAGGGACCGACCCAATCTCTATATTTTTGAAAGAACTTCCTCTGAATAACATCAAAATCACCAGCTTCAGCTGGCTCCAGAAAGTAGAACCATTCAAGGGCCGGGCCATCGAGGGATCTCCTGAAAAGGTAAGCCAAAGACATCGTGTTGTTCTACCGGAATGATGTCTCGATGCGCCTCGACGCGGAACGAAGGTAGGGTGACGATCCCCAGCTCATCGCCTTTCCATTCCCGTGATTTGTAGGCCGAGGCGAGACCGAGAGGGGGATCTTTCGCGCCGGGAAGGGTCCAGCATGCCGCGGGGAGAGTTTGCCCGATCTATCGTTTTACACTGTGATTCCGCATTTTGGGGGCATAGAATCATGCTAGGGGGCTTGGGGGTTATTTTCCCTTCATTTCCCCCTCTGTGGGGCTTGTGTGGGGCCGGAATGGGCGAAATCCGGCTGGTTCGCCGTTTTCGCGTCGGTGAGGGTCGTGTGGTCGAACCAGGGCCCGCACATCCCATGTGCGGCCCTGTGGGAATCACACTACGGCTCGGAGCGCTTTGGGCTTGTGCAGCCTATCGTGGGACTGCACATCCCTATGTGCGGCCCCCTGTCAACCACCCATCTTCAAGATTTTGACCATTGTTTGTGACCGTTGTATAGTGCACTAGGGTGTGCGGCCAGGGCCTGGCCGCATAACCCTTCGTGCGTCCAAGGGCTGGCCGCACGTCACCTGGCGCCGTTGGCTCGATGCACAGCGGGCCATGTGCGGCCTATCCCGTGATCGTGCATCCCTTGTGCGGCCCGAGACCAACCGCTCATCCCGTGAGTTCTGACCGTTGTTTATGACCATTGTGCAGTGTTTGGGTTGTGCGGCTAGGGTCTAGCCACATGTCCCTTGAGCGGCCATTGTCTGGCCGTTCAACTTCTGTATGAGCGGCCCAGGTGGGACCGCCCATGCCTTGGAACAGCTAGATCCTAGCCGCCCTTCCCCTGAGCGGCTAGTGTCTGATCGTTCATGTTTCTTACCGTTGGGACTGATGGACGGCCAGGTTGGACCATCCTTCTCCCATGCGCGGCTGAGACTTAGCCGTGCATCCTTGAGCAGCCAATGATGGACCGTTCATCATCTGAGGCCTAGCCGGTAGTTTCTTCCGTGCTGATTCGAGTCTCGAGTGAGTAGATCTCGATCTACGTGCTGACCCATGGTTTGACTAATGTTAGGCATCATGTGGGGACTAGGTGTGGGGCACCGTGGGGGTCCCGGGATGTGGCGCATTCAGCTTACGTCACCATAAGTCAGTGTTGTACGGGGAGTGATCCTTGTTCTCATTTACCTCTGGAGTCATTTTTCGTGACTTGAGAGTCTGTACTACTGGTGACCCATCCACTAGTCATAGCTTCCACGGCACGCGTGCATCGGCCCACTGGGAGCACTAGTGTGGCACACCCGAGAGAGACGGTGAGTAGGCTGGTTACCGTAGGGCCCCCACGTACCGCTGAGTCTGGGCTGGTGGGGGAATTACCAGCTAGAGGACAGACCTAGGGCGTATGGTCTGAGTGTGCACACGAGGCTGAGGCTTCAGACCCGCGCTGACGCGACCTCAGCTAGTCCTTGTTTGTGGTACTTCTGGTTACTGTGCGTATCTGAGCCTCACGCCCGGGGCATTGTAGCTAGACACTTGCGACGTGGTGTAAGACATCAGGGGACGCATCTTGTCGTTCTTCTAGTGTGTGGTGCTTCTGTCATGAGACGTAAGTTGTCGTGTCACGATTTCCATTCCCGTCTGCGAGACGGGGCTTCGTGTGTTATTCGGGAGTTTTCCCATGATCGAGGTCTGGGGTTTCCGGTAAGCGTCACCGAGGGCCTTCCCCAGACGGCATCAAGTTCATGACAGCGAGATCGTGACTATATTTCCAGACCGTGTGATTTCAGCTTGGGCCCTTTTGTGAGGGCAGGCCCCCGTGACAATGTTGTCGTAGCGTTTCCCTAGAAGTGTGGCTAGGGCTGTGCGTGTTCTGGTCATCTCCCGACCTTGGGATCGGGATGTCGAGTTCGTGGCTTGGTTGTCCCCCGACTGGGAGACCGGGTCATGTTTTCTGTTGCTAGTAGGAGTAGCTATAGTGTCGAGTTTTGACCGGCCACCAGTTTAGTGTTCCTGCTATTACTACTGTTCTTTCTGTAGCTAGCGTAGCTTTCCTTTCCGCCGTTGTTTTCTAAGTTGGGGTTCCACGGGATCCCTACTGAGCTAGTGATAGGAGGCTCACCCCTGGTTTTCAGGTGTGGTGGTTCGTCCTCGGAGTTCGAGGGCATTACGTGGAGGTTCCTAGTTGCCAACTTGTCGGGCCGAGTGTTCACTTAGCATGTGGTACGTTTTACTACTTTAGACTATACTTTCTGTTGGACTGGACTCTATTGTAGTTAGTTAATTATTTCTGTTATTATATCTGTTGTCCTATTTTATTTCTTATTTCTATGTAACCACACCTATCCTTTTAGCCCTTCCGAGTCTTTGGGCTCGTGGGCGACGGGCCGAGGTTTGAGTCGCCCCGGTTCCTTTTCGGTACTCAGATCTCGAGTCGCCACATGGGATCACCCGGGCGTCACGTCCATTGAGGAAGACACGGACTCCGCCGACCAGCATGGATTTATCGAATTGGGAGAGGCATCCGATAACAACAGTAGTATCCTTCCGAAAGCCCTTGCGCTGGCATCCTCTGGACCTGTTGGCCAGATTGGGGCGAGCCCCAAGAACAGTGTGGTGCACCAGGCAACTGGCCACCGGAATCAGACTCTTGGACAAGTCCGGGCAACATCGGACCTTCAGGGCCTCAACCTTCTTTGCAGCTTCCTCGATAGGCTCCGAGGACTACACCTTCAGCATGTCGACAAAGGCTAGCCCCAAGAAGTTGGGAAAGCCAACAACAGTAGGAAACTTTTCGAACACCGTGGGCACCGCCAGGTACCCGTGCTCAGCATGGCCAGCGACGATTGCCGGGCCGTAATTGACACCAGTCAAACCATTTGATGCCATCGTTCACCTGCAAGCACAAACAAACCAACAATCAGCAGTCTTTGGGAAGGCCTCGAGGCTTGCATATCTCGACAAAGAGATGAAAGGTAACACTAGTCCCACCAGGCGTGCCAGACAACAATTATACTAGAGTCCAGTCCAAAGGAAAGACAAGTATAGTCTAACGGGAAGGAGAACGTACACTGAGGTCGGGGGAAGCCCAACGCAGGTACCGCTGGCAACTACGGATGCGCCACATTCGGAACCATGAAGGAAGAAGAACACCACACTAGAAAAGTAGGGGTGAGCCTCGTGTCACTGGCTCAGCAGGGGTCACGTAGATCCCCACTGAAAAATAACGCAGTAATACAGAACAACAACTCAAACAACAATAGTAGTAAAGTAGGAAAAGCTAAACTATAACTAGAATGCTGTAAATGAAAGTAGTAAAGCAGGAGCAGGAACAGCTAAAAGAAAAGGAAAAAGAAGCCATACCGAATCAGAACCTCGGCTCCTACGCTACTCCAACAGCAATGGAAAGGCGAATCCTGATCTCACAGAGTCAGGAGTTACCGATTTGTCAACCAGCGCAAGGCCTAAGGCGAAAGCCTACGAAGACAGGCAAGAAAAACCCTAGAAAAGACCTAGACAAACATAGACACTAACACATACACGACTAGATCATCGTGCTCGCAACACAAAGCCATCCTCGGGCAAAGCTGAGAATAGACCAACTCAGAAGGGGAAGCTGATCTTGGGCAAGGCCAAGAATATACTAACTCGGAAGGGGAATACAGACTTCGAGAAACACGAGAGTCACGCATCAAGTGACGGAAGCACCTCCTCACTAGAAGAACAGCCAGATGCGTCCACTGACGTCTTACACTGCGCCACAAGTATCTCAGAACGAACGTCGAGAATGACGAAGACTGAGATACTCACTGAACCAGAACAGGAACACCAGTAACGAGTGACTAGTCAGGGTCACGCCTATCGGTGTTCATCCAACCGCCCCTGACCACGTGTGCACACACAAGCTCAATGTCTTGAGCCAGGTCTCTGGCTAGTTTTCTCCCCCAGCAGGATGCTACTGCAAGGCAAGGGAGCTGACGGAAACTAGCATACAAATCGTATCTCAGGAACTGTCCCGCCACCACTCCCAGGTGGGCCGACACTAGAACATGTCATCAGGCTACGACTAGTGGAGGTTCACTAGACACAGAGACTCCAAAACACAAATACTGAAGTACAGACAGGCTAAGTAAGCACTGTCGCATGTACTATGAAGCATCAAGGCAGTACACCAAACTGCCAACAGACTCAGGACTAGGCAACTAGACCTGTTGACACAACAATCCTTGAGTCTCACGACTCTGGGTCAAGATCGTCGCATAACGGTAGTGACAAGCCACCAATTAGTCTAATCCTAAGCCACAAGAAATGACACCGGATCATCAGATCCATAACCGTATGAAACGACACACGGAGACCTAAGGGAACACCAAGACCCTCACACACCTGGAGGCTCAGATCGAGGTAGGACAGTACCTCAAGGCATCTAGAGCCACTGTCTCGATCTATTCAGAATAGCTGAGACACACATTAGGTCACATGTCAACCGCTGGATCACACCGGGTTGACCAGAGCCTGACAATGATGACTCTGAAGCAGTATAGAAGGCACTCCTGGCTACCTTATAACATGGTCATAGCCCTCATAGGATATCAAAAGACATCCACGTGACAACAGACAACCACAAGGTCAAGCCAAGATACTTGGAAACCAACACATCGGGAAACGACACTCAGGAATTAAGCAGAGGAACATATGCTGGCAGTCATAGAATGGGCCACTAGGGGACTTTAGAGGTCAAGGATTAGACCGGTAAATCCAGTCAACCCTGAACTGACATATTCAGTTAAACCACCAAAGCGGTCTAATATAGACGCACTACACGGACGAGGCGGTCTAAGAGTAAACCGCCACACTAACCGCCGTAAGACATTAACCTAAGACAAATGGACCTATATCGGCCTAAGAAAGGCGCGCTACAACGAAGAGACGCACGAAGGTTGGGCCGCCAAGGCCAACTGACTTAGAACAGTAACCCGGTCAAACGGTCAATAGCGGTCTAGCAAGGGAGCGCCAAAGACATGAAATGGTCTAGCGAAGGACCGCTTCATCATGCTAAACGGTCTAACATGAGACCACTCTAAGGAAACCGCACGGCCACCCATTGGCCGCTCAAGCGATGAAGGGAACGGCACGGCCAGCCATTGGCCATTCAAAGGACATAAACGGTCCTTCAATGGACCGCGAAACTCATAAGACGGTCTATCACGTGACCGCGAAGACCCAAATCGACATACCTAGAAGGGTCATACATTGGACCGCGCTAAGAGTGAAACAGCCACTGTAACGACCGTGTAGGCGTTACAGCGGGAAAACCATGGGGTCGGCCAGATCTCAGCCTTTTGACGCCCCATTAGCTCCGAAATGAAGGGGATACAACCACAATGATGATACCGACCTTCCACAGCCCGGAAGGGGTCAAATCGATGCACAAATGGCTACAAATGGGCAATTCTACCGAATTGACCCAAATAGAATCACATGGGTTCCCGGGTTACTACCGGTCCCAAATGACCACCAATCACGATGAAATCAATGGGAATGGAATGCTGACATTCCAGCGGTTCGAACGATACTAGCTGATCTGAAAACCGTTGCCGTTTTTCTGCCCAAATGCATGATTTTACCCAAACGAGATAAAACTCACTCGTTCTCGCACCGTTCAGCGTGAAACTGTAAGGAAACGTAGCAGAGAAGTAGAGCTTCCATCTCCCTACCTCCACTGAAGATTCCACACGTCGAAGCGACTAAATCGCGTCGAAAATCGCCAAACCAACAAATCGCACTGGCTTTGAATCCACCGAGGGATCGCACCGCGCCAAGCTCAATCCGCCACTCCATCACGCTCCAGGTTCACTCCATTGCGTCCCTGCCTCAACCAGCTCGGCAACGGTGTGCACCCCGCATCGAGAGGACCAAAGAGGAGAGAGAATGAGAGAGAGAAAGAGAGGTGAGAAATGAGGGAGGAGAATTTTGACACAGAATCATTGCCCTGCTGTAATGTGGCAAGGGCCTTTTCGATACTATAAATCTGAGGCCCATTCGAAGAGGAAAAACGTTCTTTCAGATCGGACCAAAGCAAAGCGGCAGATCGAACATAAAGAACGGAAGAAACTAAATCTCTGTGAATGGAATTTAACAACCATGAAAGGACCATATTGTTGGCCCATTGCCAAGAAGCATACAAAGGATCTTCTGGCACTGGCTCAGATATAGTTCCATCAATGAAACCGAGCTTGTTCTTGGCAGACAAAGCCATGGTGATGGCTCGCTGCCAAGGCAAATAGTTATCACCTGTGAGAACATTAGAAACAAGGGTGGAGCCGGGATGATCCGAGGGGTGGAGGAAGTAAGGGTTCTCCATCCCATCTTGAGGTGCAGCACCCAGGATACCAGAAGAAGGCAAAGTTGCCATGGAGAAGATGGAGGGATGAAAAGCGGTGAGAGAGAAAAAAAAAAGTTGCTCTGATACCAAGTTGGAAAAGCAGAGGATGGGAAATGACTGAAGGGAATAGTACGCGACTACTGTGCGCGCTCCCTGCTATATTTATATCTCCAGGTTTGTTACAACGGGGTTGCCATCACACACCGGAGACAACCGGGAACATTATGGAATGTTACAAGTTTATCCAACTAGTAACTAATTACAGACAAAGAATGATTAATAACTAATTACAGTAACAAATTACTGTTATGACTCCCCCTCAAATTGGCGCGTGAAGATCACGGACCAACTTGGATGTGAGGAAGAGGAACTGATCTGCTGGGAGTGGCTTAGTGAAGGCGTCAGCGAGTTGTTTAGTGCTAGAAACATGGGCTGTCTGGAGAAGACCTGCTTGGATGCGTTCGCGAATAAAGTGACAATCAATTTCAATGTGTTTCGTTCGCTCATGAAACACTGGATTGGCTGCAATGTGAAGCGCTGCTTGATTATCACAATGTAGAGTGACTGACCCTAGATTAATTTTGAACTCATGGAGGAGTGACTGTAACCATTGAGCTTCACAAGCTGCTGCGGCCATTGCCCGATACTCAGATTCTGCAGAAGAGCGGGAGACTGTTGACTGTTTCTTTATTCGCCATGAAATTGGGCTGTCACCTAAAAAAGTGACATATCCAGTGACAGATCGTCGAGTATTGGGGCATGCAGCCCAATCAGCGTCGGCATAAATGTTTAGGCGAAGTGGACCGGAGGCAGGAAGTAAAATGCCAGAGCCTGGTGCAGCTTTGATAAACCGGACAACCCGAAGAGTCGCTTGCCAATGATCATGTCGTGGTTGAGACATGAATTGGGCTAAAAGGTTGACCGTAAAATTAATGTCTGGTCGTGTGACAGTCAAATAAAGGAGGCGGCCAACGAGTCATCGATACGGCGCAGCATCATCAAGAAGGGGGCTGTCGGATGAATGCAAATTGTGGCTAGGACTAATGGGAGTAGAGGCTGGTTTAGCAACAAGCAAACCAGTGTCATGTAAGATGTCCAAAGCATATTTCATTTGAGTGAGGTAAATACCTGATTGTGCACGAGCAACCTCAATCCCCAAAAAATATTTGGGAGGCCCAAGGTCTTTGAGATGGAACTGAGCTCGTAAAAATTGTTTGAGAAGACCAATTGTGATAATATCACTTCCGGTAACCAAAATGTCATCGACGTAAACGAGCACAAAAGTTTGCATGTTGCCCCGACAATGGATGAAAAGGGAGTAATCAGCTCGGGATTGTGTGAAGCCTGTAGAAGATAATGCATCGGCTAGTCTATGAAACCAATTTCTAGATGATTGTTTGAGACCGTAGATTGATTTGTGTAGCTTGCAGACGAGATTCTCCCCCTGTTTTCGAAGTCCTGGCGGGAGATGCATATAGAGTTCGTCTTGGAGATTGCCATGTAGAAACGCATTATTCACATCTAACTGGTGCATTTCCCAACCTCGAACAGCAGCAATGGTGAAGAGGCATCTAACAGTTACAAGTTTAGCCACAGGGGCGAATGTATCAGTGTAATCTAGGCCCTCCAATTGTGTGTACCCTTTGGCAACCAAACGGGCTTTATGGCGGGCAACAGAGCCATCTGAGTTGTACTTAACCTTGTAAACCCATTTGCATCCAATTGCATGTTGTCCAGGAGGCAAAGGAGTGACTGTCCAAGTTTGATTGAGATGGAGAGCATGCAATTCAGTGTCCATCGCCTCTCGCCAATGCTGGGATTTTATTGCTTCAGAGTAAGTTTTGGGTTCTACCTGAGAGGTTAAAGAAGAGAGAAAAGCAGTATGTGTGGCAGAGAAAGATGTATAAGAGAGATTGAGATGGATAGGATACCTTGCAGAAGTTGCTATCAACGGCACAGAGTTGGGGATGCCAAGACCTAAAACATAGTCATTGAGGTATGCTGGTCGTTTAGTGACGCGATGAGTGCGGGTAGTAGGAGGCTCAGTGATGGTGGATGGGGGTGAGGAAGGAGAAGGTGGAGAATGAGTAACAGGGATATGAGACGTACTGGATTCTGCAATCGGGATAGGAAGAACAGTTGGGGGTGGTTCATGGAGAGGTGCATTAGCTAAAGGGAATATATCTTCAACAAATTTCACATCTCTGCTGGTGAATACAGACCAACAATCCAAGTCAAGAAGACGGTAGGCCTTTTGGTGAGGTGGATAGCCAAGGAAAAGGCATCGTCTAGCACGCGGGTTAAATTTATCTTTATCAAGGTGACTGGTGGAGGCAAAACATAGGCAACCAAATGACCTTAATCTGTGAAAGTTTGGCGGGTTTTGGAAAAGTGCCTGATAAGGCATGCGGCCTTGAAGTATTTTAGTGGGGTGTCGATTGATTAAGAAAGTTGCTGTTAGAATGCAATCTCCCCAATAGGCTTTAGGAAGGTGGGATTGAAAGCCAAGGGATCGAGCAGCGTCCAACAAGTGTCTGTGCGTTCTTTTGACGATGCCATTTTGCTGAGAAGTATGGACACAAGTATGCTCATGAACGATGCCATTGGTGGTAAGAAATGTATGGAAGGCATTATTAAAAAATTCAGTGCTGTTGTCAGTCCGTATTCGCAGAATTTGTTTGTGAAATTGTTTCTGGACATAAGCAGAAAAAGCGATAAATGTGGGCACAACTTGAGACTTGAAACAAAGTAGATACGTCCAGGTGAAACGAGTAAAATCGTCCACAATTGTGAGAAAGTAGCGTGCTCCATTTCGTGACTCGACGGGGTAAGGTCCCCAAACATCACAGTGTAATAGAGCAAAGCTAGTACATGTAGTAGAGGTACTGGGGGGAAAGGGCAGTCTAGTCTGTTTAGACATTGATCAGACACTACACTGTAATGTGCTGTGATCAAAAGAACATGACAAATGGGGTGCCAAGCGCTTCTGTTTTCCGACAGATAGATGGCCTAAACGACGGTGCCAAAGAAGAAACGATTGCTCATTGGAAGCAAGACAGATGGGAAGAGACTGTTCAAGGTAATATAGACCAGCAAACTCACGGCCCCGCCCAATCTCTGTTCTCGTCGACAGATCCTACAAGACACAATATGAGGGATAAAAGGTAATGCTGCAATTGGAATCATGAACAAGTTTACTAACTGATAAGAGATTGAACTGAAAGGATGGAACATAATGAACAGAAGAGAGAGTAAGAGATGGGGAAAGTATGGTACTACCAATAGCCTGAACGAATGCTTGTGTTCCATTAGGTAAGGTGATAGACGTGGAAGTACCAATGGTGCGTAAGTCATGAAGAAGATTTCTAGAAGATGTAATGTGAAGGGATGCGCCTGAATCAATGATCCAGGGAGTAGAAGTAAGAGATTTACCTGAGGATGTGGTGTTACTGACCAGGGAAGTGGAACCAAGGAGTTTCAGTAATTGGGAATATTGAGCAGCAGTGAGCGGAGGCATAGTTGTAGAAGCATTCTGATTGTCCACAGCAGTTGGCTTGACAGAAGGGCGACGAAAATTCTGATAGTGTGGTGGAAATCCAATCAACTTGTAGCACTGCTCCTTCGTATGTCCTGGAACTTGGCAATGGGAACATCGCTCCCTGGTGCGGTATCATTTCTCTGGAGCTTTACCTCGAGCAGGAACTGGGCCAGGAAAAGTCTTAGCCAAGAAGGCAGAAGATTCAACAGGTCCAGCATGTTGAAGAAGGCGGTGAGCTTCATCTTGTAAGACGAGAGCGTAAGCACGAGTAACAGGTGGTAATGGGTCCATGAGCAGAATCTGACTGCGGACAGAACTGTAGACTTCATTCAACCCCATAAGAAACTGCATGAGCTGCCGTCTATTCTGAAACTCATTATGTGTAGAAGAATCAACAGGATCAAACAAAGCTAATTCATCCCAATAGCCCTTTAAAGTAGTATAGTATTTCGCCACAGAATCATTGCCCTGCTGTAATATGGCAAGGGCTCTTTCAAGACTATAAATCCGAGGCCCATTCTAGGGGGAAAAACGTTCTTTCAGATCGGACCAAAGCAAAGCGGCAGATCGAACATAAAGAATGGAAGAAGCTAAATCTCTGTGAATGGAATTTAACAACCATGAAAGGACCATATCGTTGGCCCGTTGCCAAGAAGCATACAGAGGATCTCCGGGCACTGGCTCAGATAGGGTTCCATCAATAAAACCGAGCTTGTTCTTGGCAGACAAAGCCATGGTGATGGCTCGCTGCCAAGACAAATAGGTGTCACCTGTGAGAACATTGGAAACAAGGGCGGCGCCGGGATGATCCGAGGGGTGGAGGAAGTAAGGGTTCTCCATCCCATCCTGAGGTGCTGCACTCAGGATACCAGAAGAAGGCGAAGTTGCCATGGGGAGGATGGAGGGAGGACGACTGGTGAAAAAAATGCTCTGATACCAAGTTGGAAAAGCAGAGGACGAGAAATGGTGAAGGGAACGGCACACCGCTACAGTGCTCACTCCCTGCTATATTTATATCTCCAGGTTTGTTACAATGTGGTTGCCATCACACATTCGGAGACAACAGGGAACATTCTGGAATGTTACAAGCTTATCCAACTAGTAACTAATTACAGACAAAGAATGGTTAACAACTAATTGCAGTAACAGATTACTGTTATGACTCCCCCTCAAGTTGGTGCAGATCACGGACCAACTTGGATGTGAGGAAGAGAAACTGATCTGCTGGGAGTGGTTTAGTGAAGGCGTCAGCAAGTTGTTTACTGGTAGAAACATGGGATGTCTGGAGAAGGCCTGCTTGGATGCGTTCGCGAATGAAATGACAATCAATTTTGATGTGTTTCGTTCGCTCATGAAATACTGGATTGGCAGCAATGTGAAGCGCTGCCTGATTATCACAGTGTAGAGTGATTGGCCCTGGATCAATTTTGAACTCATGGAGGAGCGACTGTAACCATTGAGCTTCACAGGCTGCTGCGGCCATTGCCCGATACTCAGATTCTGCAGAAGAGCGGGAGACTGTTGCTTGTTTCTTTGTTCGCCATGAAATTGGGCTGTCGCCTAAGAAAGCGACATATCCAGTAACAGATCGCCGAGTATTGGGGCCTGCAGCCCAATCAGCATCGGCATAAATGTTTAGGCGAAGTGGACCAGAGGCAGGAAGGAAAATGCCAGAGCCTGGTGCAGCTTTGATAAACCTGACAACTCGAAGAGCCGCTTGCCAATGATCATGTCGTGGCTGAGACATGAATTGGGCTAAAAGGTTGACTGCAAAATTAATGTCTGGTCGTGTGACTGTCAAATAAAGGAGGCGGCCAACGAGTCGTCGATATGGCGCAGCATCATCAAGAAGGGGGCTGTCGGAAGAATGCAAATTGTGGCCAGGGCTAATGGGAGTAGAGGCTGGTTTAGCAGCAAGCAAACCAGTGTCATGTAAGATGTCCAAAGTATATTTCCTTTGAGTGAGGTAAATACCTGATTGTGCCCGAGCAACCTCAATCCCCAAGAAATATTTGGGATGTCTGAGGTCCTTGAGATGGAACTGAGCTCTTAAGAATTGCTTAATAAGGCCAATTGTGATAATATCACTTCCGGTAACCAAAATGTCATCAACGTAAATTAGCACAAAAGTTTGCATGCTGCCCCGACAATGGATGAAAAGGGAGTAATCAGCTCGGGATTGTGTGAATCCTGCAGAAGATAATGCATCGGCAAGTCTATGAAACCAATTTTTGGATGATTGTTTGTATAAATTGATTTGTGTAGCTTGCACTGGGACTAGCACCGTATCTATTGGTCTCAGTGCATATATCGATTCCATCATCTGGTATCAGAGCATACCATCTTGGACTCATTCGACCCTACAGTTGGTATCAGAGCGTCCTTGGTCTCTATCACTTGGTATCAGAGTGGGTCTCTGTACATTCAGATCCAATGATCTACAAAGGATCCTGCTACTTCAGGTGCTACTCTTGTTACTATCTATCCGGGTTTGATCGAGGGCTCTTGGTGCATTCCTTAGTGATTGCCTTGTGTGTTGAAGCTATTTTCTATCCGTTCCTATGGCTCGTCCTTGTCCTTTTGATGGTTCTAATTTCAGCAAATGGTTGGGAGGCCTCTACGTCTACATGAATTCCATTGATCCAAGTCTATGGAATCTCATATCAAAAGGCCCACATAAGTTGCCTTGAAATGAGTCTAAGTGGTCCAATGAGGACAAATTTAAGAACCGTGATAATATCACAACTCTTAATATTCTAAAAAATACAGTGAATATTAACAAATTTCCTTTTATGCTCAGGTGTGCCTCAGGAAAGGAAATCTTGGACAGAGTAACTGCTGCAAATGAGGAGAAAGAGGATCAATGCCTAATGACCAACCGGAGAAATGAGGATGATGATACTGCTTCTCAGGTAAGCTCTGGATCTGATGAACCCTCGTTTGATGAATTAGTTGTAATGTATGAGGAATTGTTAGAATTGTCCAAGAAAATGAAATCTGAGAATAAGAAACTAAAGAAAAAGATCAAAGAGAACAAGTCCGAACTCACTTGTAAAGTTTGTCCTACTCTGAAATAGTCTTATGATACCTGCTTGATAGATGTTCATAATTTTAAGGAACAAAATGTCTCTTTAAAAAATGAGAATAAAACATGATTAAATAAGATATTTGAACTGGAGAATCAGCTAAACAAAAGGAACGATGGACATCTAAAGAGCGTGCAAAAATTGAATGAGATTAGGTCTGGCAAAACCAACTCTTCTTTCTTTCTCTCACACACTCTTCTCTTGCTCAGCGACTCACTCTCTCTTCTCTTGCTCTACTCGCTGCTCTACTCTTCAGCGTCTCCTCTTTCTTCTCTTGCCCTTTTTCCACACACGTACAAACTTGGATGAGGAGGGTCCCTATTTATACAGAAACAATGGAAGCTTGATTCTAGCCTATCATTTTTGGCGCGAAACATGTGGTCCCCCATCAGATAGGCTTGAGGGTTCATGGACGGAACGTTCTCGCCAAAAAATCTTCTGGAGGAGACTCAGCCACGTGTTAGGAATTAGGTTGTAATGATCTACGTGGCAGAATGTTACATGTCCTCCTTGCTTTGGTTCTCGTGCAAATAGTGTGGTTCTTTAAGTCCCACGTGAGATAATTGTCTTCATGCGAGCCAGGTGTTCAATCCTGGTTGCTTGAACCTTAAGTCCCTATCAGTAAGATAGAGGACATTTCATCAAACACGTTGTCAGCATAAGAGGGTATTCAATATGCATCGACCTGTGTAAGAGGCACATATGCTTTGACCTTGAATGCTATAGGAGACATAAATGAGCATCGACCCGAATGGACATCATGTGCACAGACCTTAGGCATGCATAGACTTGTGTGTGTGCAGACTTAAGGACATGCATCAACCTTTATGTATATATGCTCAGACATGAGTGAATGTGCTCCAACTTCAAGAGCATGTGCTCTGACTTGATGCTTTCATATGCACTGACTATGGTGAAAGTGCTCCAACTTATCTTAGTAAGACAGCGATAGATGCACCGACTTGTCTGACTGAGGTGGTGCATATGCACTGACTTGTGTGAAGGTGCTCAGACCTTCATGCTATGAAAATGCGAATGTGCACCGACCTTATGCAAAGGTGCTCAGACTTTCATGCTTGCAAATGAATATGTGCACTGACCTAGAATGGAGGTGCTCTGACCTTATGCTGCTTATGCTGCATGCATTGCACATATGCTCAGACCTAAAGAATTCAACTTGCACCGACCTTGGACCTGCTCAGACTTTAATAAGCCTAGACCAAAAAGTGTGTGTAGACCTTCTATACGCATGATTAGAAATATGCACTGACCTTGTATCCAGTCATGCAAGATGTGCACCGACCTCATATGTAGACACCCAAAATGTGCACTGACGTTATCAACGTGTTACTCAACCTACTTTGACCTTATAGGTCATGTGAGTAAAACATGCACTGACCTTAAAAGCATTGCTACAGTAATATGCATCGACCTTGTATGTAGTTTGAAAAACATGCATCGACCTTGTATGCATTGCTACAGTAACATGCATCGACCTTGTATATCATATAGGAAAAAGTTGCACAGACTTTATGAATGACAAACACAAGAGAGCATTGACCTTAGTATTTGCTCGAAGTAGAAAGTGCATCGACCTTAGATAGTAGATAGGAACAAGTTGCACAGACCTTATGAATGACAAACACAAAAGAGTGTTGACCTTAGTATGAACTTATACAAAACATGCATCGACGCTACTAGCTTCAAACTGAACTATGTATTGACCTTACATTCTAAGGAGAAGGAATATGCACTGATCTATAAACTTTAATGCAATTGCTACCTGGCATTGACATGTTGACATCTTGAACAGTAGCGTTGACTTAGACCAGTAACAAGTAAACAATTACCAGCATCAAGATATGTCAGACAAACAAACTTTGTTGCCAGCATCAAAATCTTAACACATATAAGGGAGACAGATCATTCTCCCCTTTATCCACTCATCAAAAAATAGAAGAGACACAATATTCTCCCCCTTTTTGATGATGGCAACATTTGAATGAAGCATGATGCAATACTTCCAAAACACTGACAATACATGCTCAATCTCATCTATCTCTCTACCCCTCTCTCTCACCATTAGTTCTAACCTTATCAACTCTCTCCCAACTCATCATTCCAGTTTACCAAATTCTCTCCCCCTTTGCAGCAGTAGATTTCATTTTGATATAAAATTTTAAAGGGCAATTCATTCACCCCCCCTCTGAATTCGCAGCACCTATCCTAACATGCCCCTGACCATGTGTGCACACACAAGCCCAATGTCTTGAGTCATGCCGCTAGCTGATTTTCCCCTCCCGTCGGACTCTAACGGCTAGACAAAGGGGCCCACGGCAACCAGCCTACGAATCGTCTCTACCGGGAACTCGCCCCGCCACCACTCCTAGGTGGGCCGACACCCGAAGTCTCTTCAAGCTATGACTAGTGGAGGCTCACTAGACACAGAGACTCAAAATAGAAATATCGAAGTACAGACAGGCTAAGCACGCACCTGTCGCACATGCTACGAAGCACAAAGCAGCACACAGAACTGCTGCCAGACTCAAGATAGAAAGCTGGACCTACACACAATGATGCTTGAGTCACATGACTCGGGTCAAGATCATCGCACATCATGGTAACATACCGTTAATCAGCCTAGTCCCTAAGCCAAAACCATGATAAAACATAAGTCCTCAGCCCCTAGGCTGCACATCGGACTCTCGATTCCATAAACATAGAAACACATAACATGAGGGATCACCAAAACCCTCGAACCAGGTAGGCACATAAACTGAGGTAAGATGATACCTCCAAGCATCCAAAATCAGAGTCTCGATCCTCACAGGATAGTCGAGACACTCACGAGGTCACGTGTCAACCACTGGGTCACAATCAGGTTGACTAGAAACCATAATGACTCTCGAAATGCACGAAACACTGCTCAGTACAATGGCACTTTCGGACACCCTATAACACGGTCACAGCCCTCATAGGATGTCCAAGATATCTACGGACAATGGGCTAACCAAGGGGTCGAAGCCAAGCCAACTGAAAATCAAACTGACACTAAAATAGCATTCTGGGCAGGTGGCGGTCTTACACTTGACCGGTAAACCAGCATGGCGATCATTCGCATGGCTGTTACCAACGAACCGACTTAAAAGCCTAACGGTCTCCCTGGGACCGTTTGCAGGAACTTAGCGGTCACCCTAAGGTCGCTAAACCAATATGCGATCGGGAACTAGACCATTAGCCCAGATCGACTTGAAACAGTGGAAACCCAATAACGGACAACCTCAGACCGTTAACACGAGATTGGCGGTCATCCCTGGGCCGCCAACGTCTATTTGCAGTCGATAGCTAGACCGCTAGACCGGACCGACTTAAAACCCATTGAAACCATATAACGGTCTATCATGGACCGTCAAACTAGATTAGCGGTCACCCATAGGGCCGCTAGCACCAAATGGCGGTCACCAGCGAACCGACTTAAACCGACCAAAACACCACCTAGCGATCACCCAAGGGCTGCTACTGCAACCTTGCGGTCTCTGGTAGGACCGCTAAACCGTTTCAGTGGGAAAATCATGGAACTATCCAAAACTCAGTCTTCCCATGCCCCAATCGCTCTTAAACGACAGGGAAACATCCCTAGACGCGATATCAACCTTCCACAAGTCAAAAGGGATCAAACCATCCACAAAACGACAAGAAACGGATGATTTTCACAAATCGACCCAACACGACTCACGGGGGTAACCGACCTCCTACTGGCCCCAAACCACGACCAAACACAATTAAACTGGCGGGAATGAGATCCCAACATGCCAGGGGTTGGAATGAGACCATTTACACTGAAAATCGTCGCCTGGAACGGTGAACTTGGCTCACACCCCCAAAACATGCTTCCGCCCTTAAAGCTAGAAAACCCGCTCAAACTCACACCGCCCGACTCCAAACCGCGAGGGAACGCAGGACAAGAGTAGGGCATCCATCCCCCTACCTCCACTGAAGATCTCGCGCGTCGAAACGGCCAAACCTCGTCGAAAATCATCACACAAACCCCGCCTATGCTTCGACTCCACAGAATAGGATCGCGCCAAGCCCTACGCTCCGGTTCTCGCACCATCACGCCCCACGGCACCTCCACGGCAATCTCGCCTCGCCCGCCTCCGCCTTGGTCGCATGCTCGGGGGAGAGGAGAAGAGAGGAGAGAGAACGGAGGGAGAGAAAGTGAGAGAACGTGAGGAGAGAGAGAGGAGAGAGGGTTAAAAAGAAAAGGAAATAAGAAATATTAGAAATATTTCTCAAATCTGATTTTCGGCCCGAAATTTCATAAAATTAAAAAAATACAGAAAAATAGCCTCCATGATCCTCAGAAAGAGCACAACGCACCTATGGCATCCCAGAGCCTTAAAACTCGACGGTTCACTCTCCATGGGATTCCACAACTTACACAGGGAAAAAATCTGCGTGGATCATAAAACACCATTCGGGAATAACGAAAGTGCTCTGAAAGCTCTCCAATTCCTATCCGAAGGATCCAGGGTATTACAGCCTCCCCTCCTTTAAGAAATTTTATCCTCAAAATTTAAGAAGCTAATAAGGGAATAGGGAAGAACAACCCAAACGCTGGCTACGCTCTCCAAGCACCAGCCAAACCTCAAGCACCAAACACGATAACACGATTCTCGAAAAAAATACGAACATAGAGGAACACTACCAGACCATAATGACAGGCACACACTCCGGATCGCAAAGCACACCGATCCATAAAACGAACACGGCACACAAGAGAACACCAGTCTGGCACCTCCGAACAGGGCATCATCACTATCGTCTCACAAAACAAGGAGACACGACCCATGTCACAAAAACAGCCACCGATAACAAATACTCGGTAGACAAAATAAGCATCAACTCTTCACGAGGAAGACAATCAGCTCAGCTGATTACTCCACCCATCAGCTTCCGTGCCATAACAAGCAAGCAAAACTGGCACGCAGAACGCCAATGACAGCACTGTACCATAAGCACAATCGAGTCAGTCCTCTCTTAGACATTACATCTGATTCAAGTTGCATGCTGACTCTACAATGGCAGAAGAGTACAACACAACCAACCGACAAGTACCTTCTCCACCTTCCTCCCCATTCTCTTTACTGCTTGAGCCTGAGCAAGCCATACCTCCACCGTCACCTTCGCCTTTGCCCATACTCAAACCTGCCATTGCCTCTACTCCACCACCACTTAAAAATGCCATACCCATTGAAACCTTCACACCATCTGAACCTATTCTGATTCCCTTCACTTCTCCACCTACTTCCACCCCACGGAGCGGGTGTGTTTTACCGATGGTGCCCCTCGGGTCTTGTCCCCAAGGAGTTGATGAGCTGAGTCAGGATGATTTTGTGCTGACTGTGCATTTCAAGATTCAAGATTACATCTACCGCATGCCGATTCGAGTCCTGGTCATTGGCTATTCTGGGACTGATGTGCCTATATTTCCCATGATAGTTTCCAAGAAGTGTTCCCTTGCCTTAGTGCCAGTTACTTCTCAAGCGAGGTCAGGGGCAATCTTATTGCTCACCGAAGGATTCGCTAAGGATGCTATTATTTCCTCTCTCTCCATTGCTGTTCAGATAACTGGCCTGGAAGGGTTCTCCACCCGTATTGTGCTAACTCAGACGACCGCCAAGCAGATTATGAGTTCTACATTCAAGGGGCAATTGGCCGTGTCTTTGAAATATTCAAAGGACATTATGCACTTTCTATGCAATCTCGCTCGATTCATCAGTACACCGGCCACGTCAATGTCGTGCATTGCTCTCCCTCAGTTTCATCCTTCTCTACTAGCAAGGGAGTTATGCTTCATGCCAAATTTCTGAGTGGAATTGCCAAATCTCATGCTACTGGTGCCGAGTGACAAGACTCTGTGGTTTTCTGATATTCATCATTCTGAGGAGTTACTTATTCATGAATGTCCACACGTTGTTAGTACCGGGTGTCTAGGGGAAGCCACCTCGGTGAAGCTGCATATTCATAACCGGACCAAGCCGTCTGCTAGATGGGATCATTATTTGAGAAGACATTACAAATCAAGAAGTCCAAAGGTCCGGGTCCGCGCCAAGCAGGCCCGTGTTCAAGAGATTTCTACTAAGAAGAGGCGGTGACGTAGGTACAAGGGCCGTCAGTTGTGCACTCGAGGGGCCACTGCTTCTCCTACTCCTCCTCTTCATTCATCATTCCTTCTACTTAGTTCCTACCCTTGGGTGGTGTACCTTCCTCCATCTGATCTTATTTTCATCATTTTCTCCTCCCCTCCTAGGTCCGTACGTCCCCATTCCTCTCCTTTTCCTCTGGAACCTCCAGATTTTCCCTCCTCTCATAATTTTAGGCCTCGGCCTATGACCTTTCATCCCGATCTTGGGACATCTCCTGATTCATCTCCTCTGGTATATCTGGATTCTACTTCTGATTCTTCCCCGACCCTGTCGGGTGATCACGATTCTCTTTCCCCGACTCTGTCGGGTGATTACCATTCTTCTTTTCTGACCTTGTCAAATGACTCCTACTCCTCTTCTCTAACTGTGTCGGATGATTCTTCTTCTCCTCTGTCTATTCCCTCTGCCTCACCCTTTCGGGGTCCTTGCCCTTTTTCATGCTATTTTTGAGGCTTTAGCTTGCCTTGATCTCAGTTAGTCTCCATTTCTGTATCTGGTTCCTTGTCATCAGGGTCTCTGCACCATAACGAGGGAGTTCTAACCCTTGTCTCTCTTCCTTCTTTTCCTTCTTCGTCTAGTTTGGTGTCTGCTGCTCCTCTGTGTCGATGAATCCAATCATTTGCTCTCCTTTCATCTTTGTCCTGTCAAGCAAGGAGTACAATGCTACTCATACTCCTCAAAGCTCGATGACCAAGCTCTCGCTTCAGGATGCTACTTTCACGCTATGGATGCAAGGTATCTTTATTTTGTGCAAGGAATATGCTACTATCATTATTATCACTCTTATTTATTTCTGCACATGGTTATAATGCTGGTTCCTTAAAATATGGTTGAGTGGCTTTAGGCCTTAGTCAGTTTTGCTTAGTCAAATGAGTTTGCTTCTACAGAACCTTTAGGTTGGTGATAGCTCCATGCTGGGAGTCTGAAGCTCTTTCCCCAATTGTTGAGGGTGACCTTTGAGTATGGGTCTTTCACACACTACACGGCTAGCCATAGCCGATCTCTCTAGAGCAACACCGTTGCTGCTTTGGCCATACTCTGGGTATGCACAAATGCCTTTTCTCTTCTTTGCTCGGTCAAATGCAGGGGCAATAGATTGATGAATAAGATGACCAACCTAGGTGCACCCAATATGGGAGAGGTCTCAAATAAGGACAGTCTTGACCCTCAAAAGGTGAGCTTCATTGCAATATCTGGCCAATAAGGGCTATTAAAAATCAAAAATAAAATAAAAATTAATAGTAAAATTATGAATCAAAGGCATGGCAAGAGTGGCGAAGCCCCGCGAGACATCATGAGTCCGGTCGTAGGCTTGCCTAAGGGTCCAAAAAATTAAAGACACAAAGTCCCGGCACAACAGACTATCTGTTTAAGGGGTAGTGCCCTGGAAGAAAGTCAAATCCCGATGTCTCCCATCCTGCATGAAGCTTATCTCCATTTTTCCTCTGTTTCTCCCTCTTAGGCTGGGTTGTATCCTGGGTATAGCCTTAGTAGGGGCACTGTTCTTTAGAGGCGGTCGGTTGTGGTAAGCTACCCTCAAATGCACACCCTGCTCAAGGGAAGTCTTTAATGAAAGGGAGAGCGACGACCCCTAGTCAGTAGACTTGTAAACAGATCGGATACGGAGCGGATAGTGTGATATTCGAATTCGTATTCGATTAATAATCGAATTATCTGATTAGTAATCGAATTATCCATCAGATACTTTATTCGGATAACGATCGGATAAATACGAATTCGAATTCAGTTCGAATTTTAAACGGATAATTACTAGACCTACTTAGGGGTGAGTTATGTTAGCCGTGTGAGAGCATCATATATTATTTTCTCAAAAAAATAAAGAAAGAGTGAAAGTTTTTTTTATTTTGAGATTTACCACTGTTTCGTAAATTCTTTCTTCTCTAAAGAGTCATTTTTTTAAGTACATGTCACATATTCCGATGTGATGTCATTAGTTACACACTTTTACACTTAAGTACACTATCTTAGACTTGTGATCCTCTTCGTTAGATATTCCTTCTACTGGACTAGGTGATCTTATTTCAAGGCCTCCGTAAGTCTCCGTGAGTGTAGGATTCCCACTAGGACGCTGAGCTGGTTGTACCCTGTTCGCGTGCAGTGGCGGTTTCGCTGGCGTGGTGTGTGTGGTGACCGGACTGAGAGGTAGGATATAACTACGGGAGAGATGTCAAAAAATAGTGTGCTTCGGGAACCCCCTCTCATGGCCATATCTTTCTCAAAGTGGCACCGTGCACTTGCCTTTTACGAAAAGTCGAGGGGAGATCGAACGGCAAGGGGGGTTTCTAGGTTTTGAGGGAAATGTAGCTGGGATACGGGTGTGCCAGTCAATTTCTCAACAATCACCCATGGAATCGAAAGCTGACCGGGGAGGCGTCGCCAGGGCGGGGCACATTGACTCGAGAGGTGAGCGACACATGGAGGGAAGGTCAGTTCCGTAGGTGCAAGTGCGTACGCGATTGTGAGGAGTCGTGTACAGGATGTCTTTCCCCACCGACCACAAGCTGTCGGTGTTTATTTACATCATATTGAATCCGAACACCTTCGTTCTGTGCTGAAGAGAGGTCTGTATAGGCCTGGAGTCCTGGGTAGAGAGTAGGGGGCACTTCATAGCTGTGGGTTCGCACTAGACCAGAGCCAGCATTCCCAGCCCCACGTATATTCCATAAGATTATAGGAATCATCATAGGCTCGAGTGCCTCCGAGACCCCTCTGTTGATTTAGCTTGTGACCTCGTGATAACCCCACCCAGGCTACCAGTTTGCACCTTTAATGAACCCGCCCGTGCACCCAGGTTAAAAGAAGGCATCAAATAATTATCATTGAGCGCCTGAGCCGCAGTATCCACATACTCGGGCATTGAATGTTCTACTGTATCACCCAAGCATGAACCACCCACCCCATGCATCTCCGGCCCTGAAGCATCCACATCCACAAGAAAGGTTGAAGTCTGATGATCCGCCCTGATGGCATGAGGCGCCAACACTCCTAAAATTGCCTACATAGGCTCCTCAGCACTAGAGGAAGTGAAGTTTGCTCCAGCTGGACCTACCTGAAGATTGGGCTCCTGCATGATCGCAACAGCAATAGTAGAAGGCAATGCCTTATGGCCTAAAACCCTAACAGCAGTCCCAAGACCTTCCACTCCTAGCACATCTGAACCCTTGGTTGCCGCCATCTCCGCCAGAACCTTCAGGAGGCACGTCGACACATGAACACAAATGTTTAAACACATTATGAACCAGCAATAAGTCGTGAACCTCCACCTTCTTACGAGAGCCTTTGTGAACTACCTGCCACTCAGATGGTTGATGGCCCGAGATCAATTTCTTGACAATCTCCGACGGCTGGTCCCCTCCAACCCACTTATCCCCAGACTTCTTTTTGCAATCATCTGCCTTATGCCCTATCCTGTGGCAGAAAGAATAGATATCTGGCACCTTATAGTATTTTACCAGCTGCCAGAAACCCTCTTCTCCATACCGAATCCAAATACGTTCCTTGAGTGGCTTGGAAACATCGATATCAACACAAACTAAGGCTTCCGTCGTTTACGTCTAGGCCAGCGTAGAGTCATGAATACACAGGACAAGCCCGAGATTAGCAGCAATAGATTTAAGGCAATCTTCATTGTACAGATTCATCGGGAGATTTGGAAACCCAACCCAAATTGGAATGGAAGAAGGATCAACATTAAAATCAAAGTCCCTGGTCCATTGAAAGAATCGGAAAAGGAACCCTTTGATATACAGGTGTTTCCGAACCAAAACCTTTAGAAAATCACCCTCCTCCTCAAATCTCAACAACACATGCCTGGGGTTTAAAAGGCTAATAACAAAAGGACACTTCAAGTCTAAGCACATAGATAGACAAGGCTTAATGTCAGGAATAGACGGCCTACCATATGAACACTTGCCAACAATGGCGAAGAAGACTTGTGAGCGTGTTGGCTGCTAAGGACCGATCCCGCGTGCTATTGCTTCGCTTCCACATGTTGCTCCCACGAACTGGTACGACACATGAACCACATCGTAGGACTACAAGCTAGACGAATTGGGATTGAGCGGGGCCGTAGGGCCTCAGGGCGGTAGGACACTCGGGCTAGAGATATGGTGCAACCCCCAGGGAGTTCACCCTCCCTGGGATCGGCGGTCGCGCCCTGGGGTGAACTGGCACCGGGGCTAGTTTTAACCCTAAGGGATGGCCCTTGGGGTCTCGTTTCATCTTCTGGGGGTGTCCTTTGAGGGACACCAAGATTTGAGGGACTAGGACGGGCCCATGGGGACCATTGTTCTTCGAGTCGTAGTAGCCGCCCGCAAGGTGTTCAGGTAAATGTCCGACACACCCCGGGTTGCCGAACGGCTTGGGTAGCAGGCCAGGGGTCCCCAAAATGGACTTTGGGCTGAGGATGGGAGCTTGTAAGAGCTAAGGGGAGGTACTTTAGGCATACGGGTTGTGCCTCGAGCTGCGTGCCATGTTGCACGGTGGGTTGGCAAGGTAGCCTCGGTTGGCCCGAGAGCTAAAGATGAGTGGCTCATCGCCACATGTCTGAGGGTCGGGGGTGGCCCCGTCTTGTTGGGGGGGTTGTTGTAGGACCCAATTAGCGTGCTGGCACCACGGGTTGGTGATGCGGGACGGGACCACGGACACGACTCCAATTGGATTGTGATCCTTGGACTCTATGCAAACTCGTGATCGTCCCTTAGCGAGGGAAGCGCTCGGTCGTGCACGGTTGAGAAATCGGCAGTGAGCTAGGGTGGTCGGTTCTCACTTCGCGCCCGGATCGGGTCACGGGACGGTCACGCACTATCTCGCAGCATGATTCTCATGCACTTTTCTTATACCTATTCCTTTCTTAAACAAGTAAGGGGGAGATATGTTGCATGTACATATATACATATTTACTTGGTTGTATTTTGTGCATCTCATATGTCATCATTTGCATACATCTTATTTCATGCATTTCAAATAGAAAACTAAAAATCTGAAAATCAAAGAAACACATTGATTTGTCATCCTGCCCATGCTTTGCTACTGCATCATCTGAAAATCTAAAGTGAGCTTTTATTGATTCATGAATCCATCTTAATTCATGTTGTTGAAATTTAAACTTCACTACTTTCATCCCCACTTTTTGATAATGTCAAAAGGGGAGAAAAGTTTATATTGAGATTGATGTCACAATATTTTGCCATCATCAAAAAGGGAGAGATTGTTAGGTTCGTAACAATTATAGTGCTGCAAATTGTGTCATGAAGTGCCAAACTATCTCTAACTAAAAATTATAGTGATGAAAAATCATGGTAGAGCAATGACGTGGAGTGGTGAGTAACTAGGTCACTTCACCTAAGACGTGTTGTGCCTCACGTAAAAAGCCATTAATTTTGTTAACTTTGTTAATTCAAAGGCAAAATGGTTAACACACTGAGTAACTGGAGATTCCTGCATCTAAACTGTGTGTTTCCTCACGTTAAAAGGTGTGGATTAAACCAGATTGTTCATAACAAGAAAATTCTACAACAAGTTACAAACTATGAACCCCAAAATTAAACTCAAATATGGATTGGTCACAGGTGTTTATCCTCAATACTAATGATAGATCTTCCTAGAAAGTCCTTGGAAAATTGATAAGTAAAGCTGCAGTCAGATTGTCTAGACACATACATCAACCTACTCTTTCTCCATTACTTGTGTATATAACCACTTCAGAATCTTTTTCTCTTGTGTCTTTCTAGATTATTAGTTATAAACCATGCACCTTACTGTAGCTAACGCACTTATCTTCCTAAAGGATAGCTTTTGAAGGTAGTTAGCTTCATGGTCTGTAAGCTCATTATTTTTGTCACTCAGAATTTAATCTCCTTCCTACATCTCTCTGCATTATATCTTTCCCATTATTTTTGATGATGTCAAAGCGGGAGAGGTTCTTGTGTGCGTCATTGCATTAGTTTTTTAGTGAGCCACATTAGTTTTCTAGTGAGCCATTGTGAGCCATAGTCATTGTGAGCCGTTGTGAGCCATAGTCATTGTGAGCCATTGCATTTCATTGCATTAATTTAGTCAGTCAGTTGGTTGTCTCATTTCAGCGTCACACCCAGTTGGTAGCTGTCACTCATTACCTTGTTGATCCAATTGTCTCCTCAATGGCCATTAATTTTTTAACTCAATCTTCATATGATAAGCTTAATGACTCATGTGGTTGTCATCACCAAAAAGGGGGAGATTGTTGGGTATAGTCTTGTTTTGATGATGTCAGACCAGCATGAAGTCAATTGCTTCCTAAGTTTGAAAATGCTTAAATAAAAATATGACTATTTTGTTCTTTACATTCCACACATTTTACAATAATTTTCAGACTTTAATTGATGAATCAATGAAGTTTTAGGTATGAAAAATGGTCAGGAAGAAGCTCACATGACAATGGAATCGACTTCAGATGCCAAGGAGTCGATCCAGCTCAACCAGAAGTCACCCGCTAGCCAAATGGTCCCGTATCGGTGACAAATGGTCCCATATCAGTGACAAATAGATGAGTATCAGTGACAAATGGATGTGAATGGGTGAAAATAGATGGGCTGGCGGAATTCAAAGAAGGCGCAGAAGGAAAGTTGACTCGAAAGGCTGTCGAAGTCAACTCTGGTCCCGTTGAAGCCAAAGAGAAGAAAAGCTAAATCTTTAGCTACACTTAAGGGTGAAAAATAGTTGCTCAACCTTGACAAATGGCTGGTCAATGGTGAATAATAACTATCTAAGGGTGAATAATTGATTGAAAGGCAAAAAGCTTTGAAGGGCTCAGAAGATGCGTCAACCCACGTAGTGCAAACAAGGGTCAACGCAGTCAGTCAAAGGTTAAGATCAATCAGTCAACATGTCAGCAAAAGTGAAAAATAGAGTTAAGGTTGACTTTGGTCAAAGTCAATAACTTTAAGTTGACCAAGTCAAGATTGACTTAGTCAAAGTCAATAATGTCAAACTAACCCAAGGGCAGTCAAGATGTCATCAAAAGTCAAAGATAAAAATTCTATCAATAGTTGACCTCAGTCAACTAACTTCAGTCAACAGTCGAAGCCACGGTCAAAATTCATCCAGTTCAACTCATAAAAATCAACGTGGAGTAAGGGTGAAAAATGAAGCCTTAGTGGTGACAAATAGGACCTTAAGGGTGAAAAATACCTTGCTAAGGGTGACAAATAGATTCTAAGGCGAACAATGGTGACAAATAGAAGGATAAGGGTGACAAATAACTAAAGGCGACGGCTGGGTCAAGAGGAAAATAGCAAAAGGCGATGGCTCCGGGCGATAAAGGCTAAAAAATGGGAACAAAGCTGAAGGTGTTGAAGAGCGAAGAAGAAGAGTCGACTTAATGACTCCTTAGAGTCGACTCCACTAGCAATGAACTTCTGAAGGCTGAAGAAGGACTTTTGGCGACCGAATAAGGGTGAAAAATAGGTCCTTAACTCCGACAAATAGGCGTGTAAGGGTGAAATATGGCTTCTTAAGGGTGACAAATGGGTCGCCACTACAGAACACGACCCGAACACGTGATGGCCACTTGATTATTCTGCCCCATGATTGGCACGTGATCCCAAGTTGTCAAGCATGCTCGTAGATGTTTCCAAAATAAAGAATATTCTCCTCTGCCAAGTGGACCAATTAGATATCAGTGGATTAATTAGGGTTATCCAGAAGAAGCTCCAGAGGCTCTGTTCTATATAAACACTTGAGGCTCCTGAAGAAGAAGTTGTTGTCATCGAAGAGAAAAAGAGCCCATGTGAGAAGAACA
>JANBPO010009456.1:0-171074 GCA_024336825.1 Amorphophallus titanum
CAATGGGGTGGGACTCCTGACTCAATACTCCACCAATACCCACTCCAGAAGCGTCACATGTGACCTCAAACACCTTAAAAAAATCTGGTAGTGCTAGGACAGGTGCCTGGGCCATACGCTCCTTGATGTCCTGAAATGCCATGGCTGCGGCTTTAGTCCATACAAATGTCTCACTCTCGCAAATATGATTGAGTGCTTTGTGTTGGTTTGACGATATGTTGTATGTAAATGGATTGCTTGCCCGATGGATTGTCATTTGGCAAATCTTCCAATCGATTCTATGTATATCAAATGATGTTGGATGTAAGATAGGTCAGCCTATCTGAAATCCCTCCCTACGCATGAGTGTTAACTCCACCACGTACAAGAATCATGTGGGAACTTGCAAAAATGGAATGTGTTCATTTCAAGGCTCAAACTTTCTCTAAAAGGCACACCAATACTCTTAATGATCTAAAGTTTTGTCATTATCAAAAAGGGGGAGATTGTTGAGTTTCTCTGATTGATTTTGATGATAACAAAACCCTAGACCTAGTTTCTACCTCATGCCATGTTGAAGAAATCAAGAGTGAGGATTGAGTGTGTTTAAGTATGTTTAAGATCATTTTGTGTAATGGCAAAACGCTCAAATCATTTAAAATTTCCAAAATTTCCAAATGCATAAATAAAGCCAAATCTAATCTCAAAATGCATGGAATGAATGAGGACATGAAGATGTTATTTTATTGATATGTTTCATTGGGCTAACACTTCATTTTTGCAGATCTGGGTCATTTCAGTCGACCAACAGACCAGGGGCGGTCGACCAGAATTTTCAGAAATAAAAACTCTTCACCCTGCAGGATTTTGGTCAACCTACCCACTGCTTCCAGTCGACCGAATTCCCCGAAGCCCCTTTTGTTGACTTTGTGTTTCAAGCTCGTGGAGAGATCCTTTCCCCCATTTGTTTAAGTCCATTGCCATCAATCAAGGCAGGAATTGTGGATCTGGTCTGGGGCATGTCTCTTGACCATTCAAGGGATATAAAAATAATCCATTTGGGGTCATAAACCTTAATTACAAAAAGGATCCAAGGGAGGCTATCAAGGTAGAAAGAAGGCTGCTGCAAATACTCCGTAAACAGTACTCTGTCCAGCAACTACTCATCCATCTCCAAGCTATTGAGGTTCTATAAGAAGCCAACAAACCTCCAATGAAGTGAAGAAGCAAGGAAGGCATTCAAGGAGATAAAAGGAAGGCTGCCCAAGGAAGAAGGAAGAGCACTATAGCTCTGTGAACAGTACCTCGTGCAAGAAGTTCTACATCCACTCCAAGGTTTTTCAAGCTCCATCTGAAGCCATTGAAGCTCTACTCAAGTGAAGAAGGAAGCCTCGTTCAAGATCTGCAGCATACATTCAGGGGGAGATCAAATCAGGAGTTTTTCTCAACTGTGCTTTATTGTCTTTGTGTTTTGAACTTCAAATTTGTGTTCCTTGTAATCTGTAAGCAATCATGTGTGTGTGGATAGTTAAGATCCGTGGTCATTTATAGTCATCTTGTTTTGATTCGTGTGTGTACGTAGGTCTTCTTAGATCTGCGTTTGTGTGTGTGGATCTATTTAGATCTAGTTCTTCTAGTCTGTGGAGTGCTGCATCTGTTGCAGCTCATGTGTGTGTTGTTGATCCGGTTGTCGGATCATGTTGGAGACTTCGTCTCTGTGTGTGTGTGTGTTGGGGTGTGACCCCGTGTGTGTGTGCAGGCGTCACCCAACGTGTGTGGTTGGAGTGTGTCTCCATGTTGGGGATTTATCCCCATGTTGTCGTACAGTAGTAAGGCCTCACCGAGTTTTGGTGAGGGGTGGACGTAGGTTGCCACCGTTGCATCTGAACCACCATAAAAATCGCCATGCACTGTGGTTTGAATTGTGTGGTTTGGGTCATTTCTTCTACCTCCATTCTATGTGATTGATTGTGTATATTGTAATCTAACTTGTAGTTAAAATGATTCGAACTTCCTAGTTAATGTTTTATCACATTCCTTTAAATCAGGTAAAACTTGTTAAAAGTTGCAATCACCCAATTCACCCCCCTCTTGGGTGTCATTGATCTTGGGCTTCATCACTAGGACAAGCTCAATGTCAGTTCAATGCGTTGACGCAACCTGTTCAATGCGTTGACGTGATGATCAGAAATGAACTATTGGGTCGACCCAGCCTATTCAGTGCATCGACGTAGTGGCTCATTAGCCTGTTCAGTGCGTCGATGTAGTGGCTCATTCCAGAATGTCAGTTTGAGCAGAAATGAATTGCTGCATTGACGCAGCCTAATCAGTGCGTCGATGTAGTGGCACATTCCAGAAAGCCAATTTGATCAGATTTGAAGTGCTGCGTCGACGCAACAGAAGAGTACAACACGTTTCAGACTTCTACCTTGAGCCTAAAGTTAAGTAGTTATTTTTTTTGTAGTAAAATCCTTATCTAACATATAAAATACCCGTGCATGTACTAAATCCACAATGAATGATTAATTGCACATTTTCACATTTTCATCAGTTTCACATCTTTCATTATTCATGGAAACGAATAGCTGCTGCAAACATAGGAGGCCCACACACACAAACGAATGAAAGAGTACTGTGCAGACCCGAGAGTGAACTCCCACCTAGACTCCTGCCGCACGGGGCATTACATATCACCGTCCCTAGGGTTCTGTAGCATTACGTATCACCGTCCCACAGAACGAACCAGCCAAATCATAGGATTTTTAACCATGGCATTACGTATCGCCGTCCCCTGGGTTCTTTACTTTTGCGGCATTACATATCGCCGTCCCGCAGAAGGGACTGAAGTCCAACCTCACAGAATGCTGTTGTTTTCCATTCATAATATTCACATCGTATTCGCATTCACATTCATATTCATATCATAATATTCGTATCATACTAAATCTTATCTTAGCATAACATAAGCATGTTTCCATATAGTTTGGGCAGTGCGATGGCGGCAGTAGAGAATAAAACTAGAGGATAACCTGAAAACCTCTTATTCATCATCAGCGTGCCCGAATTTATTTATCTATTTTATCCGCGTGTGAAACAGACTGGCACGTCCGGTGGGAACTTTTATGCCTTTCATCTTTTTGCCAAAAGATCTTTAAATGTCTTTGTGAAGATGCTCATTCCCCCCGTTTGCCCTCGCAAGAGGGAGTAGGAGAGCTTTCGACTTCACCGCTAATTTCAAAGGAAAGTAATCTTCTTCAATCCTCAATGGCTGCCATGACGCACGGTCCGCTTGTCGTGGCCATGCACGCGACATGTGGCTATCTCACGACCCCGATTGTTTTTGGGGACTTTCCCCTAGTTGTGGGCTCCCCTTTCTTCCTAGGAGTTGTTCCCGCTCCACAGGAAGAGTCGGCCGCTCCAACCGACCCTATGTCAACTAAGGACGCTAAGACCCGCCCCCTATAAGGCTGAGTTTTCTCAGTCAATACAGCCTCACACAACTCTACCCTTACTAAATGGGGGCACCGCTGGGCCCGCCAAAACAAGAAGCCCGCAGCCGCACTTTCCCGCTCCGCGAAAACGGTCCTCGTCGGGAGCTTGCGTGTTCGGCTCGACGATGACAACCCGGTACTTCCACGGGACAACCATGTCCCAACCATCACAACCTCCAACCGTTTTGCGCTCCTCCATAAGGTGTGCGAGGACAAAACCGATTTCAGAAAGGGGTCCAAGATCAACTACGGGGGCAACATAACCAGGAAGCGTCCGCAGAATATGAAACAGATGTGAGTCACCAAACAGAAGGCCCGGGCCCTCAAACGAGCCCATGCAGCTAAGCCCAATCAAGCTCAAGAATGGCAAGAAGACCCTTCTCCGTTATCTCGGGACGTTAAGCCTTTGTGCTCCCGGGGATAAAAAAGAAAAGGGATCTATCGCAAGCCCAATCTTACTCAAGTCTCGGCACCAGTCCAAGTAGGACAAATTACACATGATGAGGCCCCGACAACACGCATCTCAGTCTTTGACAGGCTGGGGGCACTAGCCTCTTCTAGGGTCCAAGCACCAAGAAAGAAGAGAGTGGTCCAAATGTCTGAAATCGGGGGCAGTATGAAGGTCTACACCTGTTATGTCTCTGGCCGAGACCCGATGGGGGCCGCTGGCATCCCAGTTAACCCCAATGAGACAGCTGAAAACCCTGCAGCAGACGCAGTGTATCTTAACACTCGCAACGCTACCCGAAGGAGCCTCCAAGCCCAACTTAGTGGCCAGGCAAGGACTTCCAGCCAAGGTCAACATCAGGGGCACGTCCTGGAGCAAGCTCAGAACCAAGATGAGAACTTGGCCCAAGAAGAAAATGACCCCGATGAAGTTAGAAGCATCCATGGAAAAGGCGGAGCTCAGCCTATCGGTGGATACCTAAACCCGGTGTTTGAACTGCCCACAAGGGCTGCATTCCAAGCCATGTCCAATGATGCCAAGTTCGAAACCATGTAGTGTTGGCACATAGAGATGACTAATCTCATGCTTGAAATGAAGCGGCAAATGAATGCGAATGCCCAGAGACCTCTAACACCGGTCCACAATCAAAATCTACGACGAGAGCAACGATTGAGTAATCCCGCCGTTGCCAGCCGACAAATAGCGGCACCCAATAATGTAGCCGTTGAAGTAAGGACAGAGCCGCTTCGTGCTCCACCCAATATCTGGTCTTCCCAGACTCCGGCGACCGAAGACGTCATCACCCAAAGGTGTATGATAAAAAAGATTGTTGAAGACAAGTTCGCCCAGCACGGCGAGGGTATCGCCACTGTTGATCTATACAGTATGCAATATACACTCCACCACCAATTCAAAAAGCTTCCGCCAGACTGTCCAAAGGCACCAAAGCTACAGAAGTTCAATGGGCAGGGGTCCCCACATGAACACTTGGCCTATTACATAACGACTGTGGGCGAATTAGCACTCGAGGAGTCATACCTCCTTCGCAGTTTCGCAACTTCTCTCACGGACAGTGCCTTCCAATGGTACTCAAGACTGAAGCCCAACTCTGTGGTTGACTGGGCCAATCTGCAGAAGAAGTTCATTGATCGTTCCAAGCGGCCGAGAGGAAAGTCTCTCTTGCAGAGCTGTGCTCACTCAAGCAAAAAAGAGGGGAGACCGCCCTGGACTTCATCAAGCGCTTGGGGGACTTCAGTATGAGATGCGACAACCCTCCTTCTCAGGAAGATGCAATAACAATATGTCGAAGGAGCTTGTCAGCAGAGATCAACAAAAAGCTCCTCGGGGCAAATATCAAAGGTTTCGACTAGCTAAATTCAGTCGTCGCAAAGATAGAAATGTTATTTGCCGACCACCCAACATTTAACCCCTCTAAGGGTAAGATCCCCAAGGAGCGTAACGCTATAAGGAAGAAGGCTAATGCTATCGATTTCTCCACCACAAACGGGTCCGATGAAATGACGACCCCAACCAACTCCGGCAAGAAGTCTGAAGGGAAGACATCAACAAGATTGTCTAAGCTTATGAAGATCCCTCATTCCTTCAAGAAGGAGCATACCAAAAGGCTCTTTAATCTTTGTCTTAAGAACAAGTTGATATCCCTACAAGACCCAAAGAAGCCGGAGGACGCCAACAAGTCTAATGACCCCAATTACTACGTATATCACCGCATATTGGGTTATACTATTAAAAATTATTATGTTTTCAATGATGCGGCAGAGAAGATGATCCAAAACCAACTCATCACGATGAAAAGCAATTTGGTGGATCCCCCACAACTCCATGCTTGGGATCAGCCGACTCGGTCAGCCAATGTAATCCACCATTCAATGAATGAGAACCATATGGCGACAGACTTCACATTCCCCGAGCCAGAAACAGAGGAAGCCGGCCGCAGTCGGACCAAACCCACTGTGTGGTATCCAAGTTAGAGGCCCTCTCATCAGTGCTCCACGTCCCGGAGTCGGAGAACACAACGGTTTACCCTGTACAGGGTTCCGAAGGCTCGTTAGGGAAAAATCGTAAACCACAAAACGCTCTCCGGGACTCCCGAAAGCAATCCGAATCCCACGGATCCTGATCCGAAAAAATATCCGAAAAATCCGGGACATTACGGCCCTTCCTCCTTATAAGAATTTCGTCCTCGAAATTCAGGACAGACACCAAGCCATAAGGGGAGAACGCCTGACTCAATTGACGACATCGTTAGAGCCCCAGCCAAATCTCGATACTCGCAAAAATCACGATCCTGAGGGATGCGGCCAGACAATGATCGCGGACAACGCCTCGCTCACAACCCAAGACACATCGATCATCAGAGCAGGCACATGCAAAGGAGTACAAGTTTGGCGTCGCTTCAGACAACATGAAAACCAACCACGGCACCGCTGCCACCATCTCGCTTACCGAGGAAACACAATCCTCATCACGAGAACCAACCACCGGTCAACGCCCATGCTCGGCGGACCATCCAAATGTCCGCTTCACAACCAGCTGACTGATCTCACGCCCTCCACCAGGGACAACCATCACTGAGCTTCCACCAGCTCACAGCTGGCAAGCCGAACACCCATGGCAGCACATGACCAACTCTGCCAGATGACAAACTTCTAACAAACTCCCTGATCCAATCCGGGAAAAGACACACCTCCTGATCGGCCACCCAAGGTCTCGCCGGCATACGGCTCTCGCCATTCTCGAGCCTCAACAACCAACATCTTCTGTTTGTGAAAGACCATCCGCTGGTCACCAGATACTCGTCAACGGGGAACCTTCACCGGCCTAGCAGGCACGATCCAAATCGCAACAGGCCATCCGCTGACTCTCCCACAGACCATTATCACATCTCAAGCCCATTCTCGCTCGGACACCGCATCCGATCCGATCCTCACGCCAACTCTACCCTCTCAGGGGAGCACGACGAAACCAAATGACAGGATTCCACAATCTTCGGTCCTCAGCAATTCCAGACTCAAACTTACAGGGAAATTCTCCCAAGCTGGTCACAGACCAAGGATCACCATCCAACGTCAATGTTTCTCAAGGGATCTCGCACACAGGCATAGTCCATCGTCATATCTCATCAAATCCTTCGTCTCAAATATCTCAGATGGATGCCTGCCGATCCTCGGCTCCGCTCTTGCCATAGAGCCACAGGACACAACCTGAGCAATTCACGGCACACAACTCCAAAGCAACCCAGTGCCCCTTACTATCACAGCAACCTAGTCGATAACACCAAGACCAATACACACGGGTCCCCAAACAATACACATCTTATCATGGTCGACCACATGGCTAGCCTTACCAACCTCTCGCAGCTACCAACTGGGACCCATAACCTCAACCGAGGATGCAACTTCCAACGAGAGACGAGCACCAAGCCACCGACTCTGACCAACACGTCCTCGTCCTCCGTCAGGCGACATCCTTAACAATCCCATCTGAGTCCAACTCCAGCGCCTGACACGACTTCCAACACACAAACAAGGTACTCATGCGGCACACTTGCCAACATATTTTCCCAACTCACCACCTGCCAGTGCCACAAACCATAATATCTCAAGCAACGGCATGGTAACAACACGTCTCACATAGCCGGAGATAATCTCTCACCGAGGAACCAATCCTCCGATGCTCTACGCAACCTTAGGAATCTGCCCCTAGCAACCAACACTACGATCCTAAACCTGTGGGTCATGGGCCCACCAGGCTTCCGCTGTGCACTCTGATCCACGCGCAGAACCATCACGAACGACTCGGAATACCTCATCCCGACAATCCTCAACTCGGCTGGTTAACTCTGGAAAATAGGGTGAGGAAAGCTGCATTACCTCAAACCCAGAGCACAGACGCTCTCTTGATCTGGCAACCCTCTGCAACTCTGCAAGCTCCAATTCTCAAGACATCAGAAATCACAACGCCAGTCGTAAATTCTCGCAAACACCGCCCAACCGACACGCACCCTTCTAGAATAGTGCCAGCTTACACCTGAGGGGACGGGCATCGCTTCTCACGGGCACCTACCTTGCCAAACACAGGACTCGTCTAGCACATACTTCATGGCACATACGAGAAGGCCAAACAATCTGAACATACAACACGAGACAGCAGAATCCATCCAAAATGTCGGAACACAATTCTCTTGACCAAGGGGAGGCCAACACACCTTCTGCAACACGGGAGATCTTCACACTCGACCTGACCTCAAACCTCGCACATGCTGGGAACCGCACCTCCCAGCACCTGGAAAACCATTACCACGTCAGGTCAACACCTCCGACAACACTCGCCAAGTGTCTCGTCAGACCGCACTCACAGCACCTCCCAATGCACCACCGCTGCAATTCCATGAACCACAATACGCCACGCCTCGAGCGCTGGCTTGCTGATCACCGCACACTTTGCCACAGCGGTTGAGCTAGCCGCTACCACATGCTCCTCACCTATGCTTGTCTCTAACCTCGGAACCACGAGCACACCAACATGCTTACCAAAGAGCAATGGAAATCACCAAAAGATGCCAGGCTCGAAGGCTGGAACACCTCTAGCCACCGGACAACATTCCCTCAAATCAGTCCTGGCCAACACCAATCCATTCTCGACTCTCGGATCCTCAAAATGACCATCTCACGAGCTGCCGCCGTGCGGACCACCATGCCAAGAGCCACGCCATGAACCACGCTCAGCACCTACCACTGCTCATCCTCAGCCCCGAAACCACCGTGAAAACTTCATACACGGCGCATCCAAGGTAGTACACAATGGCCCCAAATTCCACAATCTGGGCCACAAATCATGTAACGACCTAGAGCTCAGGGTACCGATAACCCGATACAAGTATCAGACTATCGCTACCAAGAACTGGGGACGCCACCTAAGAGGCTGATACGCGAAGCGTGGCGCTCGGTTCCCACTCCGCAGTTGCTGGAGACGATCGGGTCATGGAACAGTCACTACCCTCTCAAACCCCAACGGGTGATACCATAGGCACAGTGGGACTTGCACTGGGTAAGAGCTAAGTCTTTTTCTCAGATTTTCCACCTTTCTTATCATGGGAAATTCTGCATGTAATGCTTATTTTGCCCTTGTGTTTGCTGGGACTATGCGGGCTCTACTGGTGTGCTGGCCGAGATAGGTGACTCTTCTCTGAGCTTGGGGATTGAGTGGCCTACGTCTGCCTCCCCGCCAGAGCTATTACTAGATGTGAGCGTGGGTGCCTCCTTGCTCCAACGAGCTTGAGGTTACCTGCAGGGCGACCCCCTTCCTTCTCCGGAGGGTCTGAGGTAGCGGCTGACATAGTGCCCCCAGGGCTACCACGCCCTTGGCTTCCCACGCGAGCTTTGAATGTTTGGGCTAGCTAGGATCTTGGTGGAGTACCTGAAACTTTGCAAGCCTCAAGAGCAGAGGACTCGGAGGCTAGTAGCCATCCAAGAGGTTCAGGAGCAGCGGGCATGGCTCGCGTCGACTGTACCTGAGCAGAGGGACCATGTCGAGGCGACCGCGTCGCTTTCCCGAGACCAAGTAGTCTAGCTGAGAGAGGCAGAGGACTGAGTTGCAACCTTGAGGAGGACCTTGGAGGAGGAGTTGTTGGCCACGGAGCGAGCCAGAGCTGAGTGGCAGATAGTCGAGACTACGACCGAGGCTAGTGCTCAGCTCTTGTCTACTCTAGAGGCGGAGCTCGCAGCTGCTGACTCTCGTCTGGAGGCGGTGGAGGGGAGCTATCCTGGGATTTGATTGTAATTGCTTTCCCCCTTTTTGCTATGTTACCCAGATTATGTTTATTTTGTCACCCCAAGGGCATGTCTTGGGCTCCTTTTATAGATTATTAATGACAACTTGCCAGACTTTCGTTATTTGCTGAGTCGTCCCACCCCTTTTGTTGTGGAACGGTGCGGTGGGTATGAACTAGTGACCACTTACTGTTAGTCGTGCTTGATTCTTCTACTGTGTGCTGGCATGGGTAACAGGAACTGGGTATACCCGATTTCGGGTGCAGGAACAGAGGACTGAGTATGGAGAATGGTGCAACTAGGTGCTGGGTACTGGGATAGGGTATTGGGTGCTAGGGCGAACCCTTTGAAGAGTAAGAGCCTATGTTATTGGGGAGGGCCAAAATAGATCCGTAAGGATGTGATGGCCTTTACGGTTAAGGCCACTAGGGTGATTCTAGAGTGTGTCAGTTATAGGCTGAGTGGCAATGTACCGGCTGTCGACATGTTGTTAATCGAAAATGCAATTCACGTTGGCCTGGGGAACTAGAGCTGGGCTTGCTGGGTGGCCGGCAAGGGCATTGCGGCTAGGAACTAAGACTGGGACTGGAGGTTGGAGTTGGGTTTGGGACTGAAACTGGCACTGAGACCAGAATTGCAACTAGAGCTAGGGACTGGAATTATAGTTGGCACTAGGACTCATACTAGAACCAAGGCTGGAGACTGGCCAGCTCTAATCCAATGTGTTGTAGCCGGAGGATGGGATTGGTGCTGGGACTAGCACTGGAACTGGAACTGGAGCTGGGACTAGACTGGTCAGCTAGCCTTTGAAGGCGTTGTAGCCAAAACACTGGGACTAGTACTGAGACTAGAACTGGAACTAGGATGGAGCTAGCAGACTGGCCTGTGAAGGCATTGTAGTCGGAATAGTGGGATTGGTGTTGGAACTAAAACTGGAACTGGGCTGGAGCTGGCCAGCTAGCCTGTGAAGGTGTTGTAGCTGGAATACTGGGACTGGTACTGAAACTAGGCTGGAGCGAGCTGGCTGGATGGCTAGCCTGTGAAGGCGTTGCAGCCAGAATACTGGGACTGGTGCTAGAATTGGAACTCGAACTGGGCTGGAGCTGGCCGGCTACCCTGTGAAGGTGTTGTAGCCAGAATACTGGGACTGGTGCTAGAACTGGAACTGGCCGACTAGCCTGTGATGGCATTGTAGCCAGAATACTGGGACTGGTTGGCTGACCATCGAGGTGTGTAGCTGAATACTGGGACTGGGGACTGGCAGTGGCCGTCCCTCCAGGGTGTGTTGGCCACCATTAGTGTGAAGTGATGTTGAGCCTGCCGCCAGTGCGGTGTCGTGGTCGACGACTTTTATCAGTAAGGAGTAGAGAGGGAGAGAGTTTTTTATTTTTTATTATTCTCTTTACCAGCTCTACTGCCCTTGTGAGTTTTCGCCAGAGCTGGCCCCCTTTCACTTTTTTCTGTGTCCTTGCGGGTTTTCACACTGAGGGGTTACCCGATTTTACCTGAGGCGCCCTTTCGACTTTTCACCTCAGCTGGGTTGGTGGCAATTTTTACCCTCAGTAATCCTATGCAAGGAGTTACCTGAGGCCGCTGGGGTATCTCTATTTTAACCTCATTTTTTTTAATCTGGAGAATGCCGTCCGTATCATGCTACTGTTAGGGGACGTAGCCTGGAGCTGGAGGATGTGGACAACTGGATATTGTCCCATCCTTGATAAGGGCTCTCACAAATCATCAAGTTATAGTACTGGAGGCCACTTTGTCATGGCAGGATGTGATTGGGGTCATAGCTGGTGGGTTAGGGGTTGCAGGGGAAACTGAGGTCATAACTGGATCTGGAAATTCTGGGTTGAAGGGGTGTAGGATGTGGGAGTGTAGAATGATGGAAGCTTGGGGATAGACTGAGACTGGAGCTTGCTGGGATGGTGGCTGGGGTGTCGCATGGACACTAGAACTTGTCGGCCCGATGTGACGGAGCGAAGGCCGAAGATAGAATGAGCTAAGTAGGGTGATATGAGCCTGACTGGAGAGTGCAGTGCTAATGGTTCGGTGATTGATAACGCAAAAATATATGTCGTTACTACACGCGTGCTAACAATCTTAAAACTGAACTCGCACAAAATGATCAAAAGAGAACGTAGTACTATATTTTCACACCATCCCTTTGGCCCTTCCAAGTCTTCGGACTCGTGGGTGGCGGTTCGAGATTTAGATTATCGAGCCTTTCTCGGTATTCAGATATTGGGTCATTACAGTTGGTATCAGAGCATGGCTATAGGAATACACAAGAATCATAAATAATTGTAGTGGTCCACTAGTCCACAATAATGATGTACAGCCGGTACTGGCTTAGGGCATCATATGCTTTATTGACTTCACCGTTTCCCATGTCTTTTATCATTTGCATCGGGGTGAGCATGGCGCCGAGGCGGAGGACTCGCTCCCAATAGGGCAGTCGGCAGAGGTGCAGGGCGAGTAGGAGGAGCAGAGCAGAGTGCCACTAGTTGCCACTGAGGCAGGGGATGCAATGAGCATTCCCAGGGCAGAGGATTTTATTCGGGTCATGTTCTAGTTCATGACTCAGCAGTTCGACGGAGATACTGGTGAGGGCTCAGCATCTAGGGGTGGGCCTAGCCGTGCAGTGAGGGACTTTTTGCAGTTCCATCCACCCTACTATGGTGGCCAACAAGACCCAGATGTGGCTAGAGATTGGCTTGATGAGATAGAGAGAGTGTTCAGTTATATGAACTGCGCTGAGGAGGGCAAGGTGATGTTGGCTTGCAACCAGTTGCAGGGTACGACTCGAGCTTGGTGCTCATCAGAGTGGAAGACGTCCTTCCAGTCCCATTCGCTTCAGCAGATTGTGTCAAAGGACTTTGTCAAGGTCTTCGAGTGTGCTTACTGCCCATCCTATATCAGAATGCAGAAGATGTATCAATTTTCGGAGCTGGTTCATGGCGACATGTCAGTGTTGCAGTATAGGGCTCGGTTTGTGGAGTTGGGACGTTATGCTCCCTATATCATGGAGAATGAGGAGCTGAAGACCGAGCAGTTCGTCCAGGGTTTGAGGTAGGAGCTGAGGCACCTTCTGATAGCAAACGCTGTCACTGATTTGGAGATGGCTTCTCGTGTAGCGGCGTCATTGGAGTTGGATATGCAGAAGATCCGAGGATAGGTTAGCCAGGGGCAGTCCCAGTCAGGCCGCAGCCAGCAGACGACTACCCAGTAGCGGAGCACCTTTCAGCCCTCTTCGAGTAGTTCGAGAGCTTCAACACCAGCGGCGTCAGTGGTAGGATCTGTGTCTTTTGGCTCTAATGTTAAGAGGTTCTTTAGGAAGTACTTTGGTAAGAAGCATAAGGAGGGCAGAGATCAGAGGCAGGCGTCTTCAGGCAGTGTTCAGCAGTCGATGCCTTATCAGTGTTAGGCGTTAGTTGGTGGTTCGCGAGGGTCGTGTCCCAGATGTGGCGAATCGCATCTAGACAGATAGTGCACGACGCCAGTGATTTATTTTAGATGTGACCAGCCAGGGCATGTGACGTGTGACTATCCTCAGAGGCCGCGATAGCCACCCCAGTACCCTCAGTCGCAGCAGTACCCTCAGCAGTAGCAGTAGTTTTCACAGTAGGGGTAGTATCTGCCACTACCACGGTCAGCGAGTGTGGGTAGGCAGAGGTCTCGAGGCAAGAATACACATATGACTAGGGCAGAGGCAGAGTCGTCGCAGCTTGTAGAAGGTACTGTTATGATTTTGGGTTGCGTAGCTCGAGTTTTGTTCGATTCGGGTGTGTCACATTCATTTATATCGGAGGATTTTACGCTGAGTGTCGAGGACCCAGTGTCCCAGATGTCGTGTGATTTGGTTGTGGAATTACCTTCTAGCGATTTTATGCTTACCCTGTATTGCTTCGAGAAGGTTCCAATATGGATAAGGGGCAGAACATGCCAGGCAGGCTTTATGCATTGCACCTTTGGGATTATGATGTGATTTTGGGCATGGATTCGCTCGAGGCCCATGGAGCGATGGTGGATTGTGGATCGAAGAGGGTCTACTTTTAGCCTCCCCATAGACCCGCGTTCTATTTCAAAGGTATCTGCTATATGGTTTTGATGATGTCAAATACCATAAGTCAAACACCATAAGTCAACACCATATGCCCTCATGAGAATGTGCATTGGAGTTTGTGCACTTGCGTGAAAATCATCGGGTTGTTATGTTGAAAATTGCTAGACTATTGTTATTAGCTTGGTGCATATAATGTTCATTCCTATCATAAGGCCGGTGCATGTTCTGGTCTGTGCAAGACCAAAGTCGATGCATATTTAGCCTGTGCAAGACCAAGGTCAATGCACATCGCGTCTACACAGGACCAACGACAGTGCACATCTACACTAGTCTCTTATCGGGTCGACGCTAGTTAATGTTCATGCATTTAGAAGGTCAGTGCACATTACTGTTCATGGATTTAGAAGGTTAGTGCACATTACTGTTCATGCATATAGAAGGCCTGTGCACATTACTGTTAATGCATTTAGAAGGTTAGTGCACATTACTGTTCATGCATTTAGAAGGTCAGTGTACATTACTGTTCATGCATATAGAAGGCCTGTGCACATTAATGTTCATGCATTTAGAAGGTTAGTGCACATTACTGTTCATGCATATAGAAGGCCTGTGCACATTACTGTTCATACATATTCAAGGTCGGAGCACATCCGCCTTGATCATACTATAAAGTCAATGCACATTTTGGTTTAACTACATATAAGGTCTGTGCACATCTTCTTGGCTTTCATACTAGTCAGTGCACATCATGTTACTCAACTTATACAAGTCGGTACACATTTCATGTTGCTGGATACAATGTCGATGCACATAAGTCAGTGCAGAATGAAAATCGGTGCACGTCTAGACTAGCACAGAACAAGGTCGGTGCACATCCAGTCTACACAGTAACTAAGGTCGATGCTACTCCTATCTGCACAAGAACTAAGGGTCGATGCACGTTTGCAAAGTCTGAGCATATATGACTTCAAGGTTGGTGCAGGTTTTGATTCAACGAACAAGGTCAGTGCACATGAGTACCTAAGGTGAACAAAGGTCGGTGCACTTTTAAGAAGATACGCAGCTTCAAGCTTCAAGTGGCTCCAAGCAACGAGCTAAGGAGAATTGTGTGTGGGTGACTTGTTCGACGGCTTAGTACGCCGGGGGTATGTCATTTGCACTTCCCTCACGCCGTATTTAGCCATAACACACAAGTCCACACCCACCATGTGTGAGACATTATGACAAGGGCGAACGTCCCCTCATGCCAGGATTCCCCCTTGCGTGCCCGTTGGTCGCAACCACGCACGTATCATGACGTCATGCTCCCTCGCAGTCACGAGGCCATGTTTGATCGCTCAACTAGAGTCGTGATCGACCCTCGCCCAGACACTGGATCGACAAATCCCTCTAGTTTTCCAATCATGAGCCCCCCGTTCGGCATCGCGATCACGGCCCACGCCACGGGAGGAGCCCTCTGTAAAACACACCTGTGTTCATCTATCACGCATTGACCCGGGGATGGATCCCCACATCAGAATTGTCCCGTGACGTGCACCAATTGTACCTTGGCCACTACGGCCTACTTATAAAGACATGTATCTCTCAAAAATTAAACTACCAATTGGACGAATGCTCTCGCATCCACATTCGGGCCCTCAGTCCTCCCTCTGCGTCACCTAGTGTGAACCTCCAGCACCCCCTGACCTCAGACAACACCACCCAGTATGAGGCAAACCTACAGGTGCAAAGTGCTCCCGACTCTCCACCTCGGACTTTAGGAATATACGGACTCCTATTTGGCATGGAATGAAGGTCTTCGGATTCAATCCAATGTAAATAAACACCGACTGCTTGCGGTCGGTGGGAAAAGATGTCTTGTACATGACTCCCCATAGTCGCCTGCGCACTCGCATCCATGGAACCATCCTCCCCTTCACGTGTCTGTCACCCCATGAGTCCACGTGCCGCGCCCTGGCGGCGCATCCCCAGTTAAACATTCGGTTGCACGGGTGATCGTCGGGAAATTGATTAGCACGCCCGCATTCCAACTATGTTTCCCCCCAAACCTGGAAACCTCCTGTGCCACTCGGTCTCCCCTCGACTCTCCGTAAAAGGCGAGTACATGGTGCCGCTCTGAGAAAGATACGGTCATGAGAGGGAGTGCCCGGAACGCATCGCATTCCAGCACCTCTCCTGTAGCTATATCCTACCCCTCACTCTCATTACCACACATACGCCACGCTAGCGAAACCCCGTCGCACACAAACAAAAGGATGGCACGCCCAGTTGGACGTCTCCCACCTTCCTTCTTTTTGCAGAGTTGAAAGTCCATGCCACCCCTGAAGTCCTGGTGCCCTTTTCCTATCCTTGCAAGAGAGGTAGAAGAAGAGCACCTGTTCACACTTCCTAGCAGCTTCCAGTTCGCCTCCCAGTTGTCGGATCGTGTTCGACGACTATCAACGGCCGTTGTCCCTGGTCATCCGGTGCCTCAACAACTATGGCGGCTATTACCTACTGTCCCATCGTCATCGCCACCCACGCATGGGTGGGCTACTTGGTGGTGTCGATTGCTTTTGGTAGTTTCACACCGGTCGTCAGATCGCCCTACTTTTTGGGTGTGGTCCCTGTGGTTGCTCCGTCGCCACCCCCAACTCCTATCTCTTTTGGCGCCACCAATGCACCACACCAGTTACCAGTCTCAGTAGCCAGACCGAGCATCAGGCTCGGATCTCCTATTATCGGTCCCCGTAGGGGTTCCAAACCAGTCCCAGCCTAGGCAAGCACCAGCCCTTAGGCCCAGTTCTGATCAACTCCTGACGTAGGCTTCGTGTCACGAGTTTTAATCTCCACTTCTATAGTTTGCTTGGGCCTCCAGCTCCAGGCCCCGGCCAAGTCGGCATCTGGCGTAGGTCTCCACCCTAAGGTGTTCGACTCCTCAGTACCCTGCTCGGGCCATCAACCCCGAGCCTCCACTGAGCCGGCTCCCCACACGGGTCTCCTGACCTAGGGGCATGGCTCCCCAGCATCCCGTTCGGGGCTCTCGACCCGAGCCCCTGAAGAGTAACCGCCTCACTCGGGTTCTCAACCCCTGGTGGAAGGCATCTCAGCACTCAGATCGGGCGTACAGCCTAGGGGTTTCCCAAGGACGGCACTTGGTGTGAGTGATCCGCGTCAAGCTTCGCACCTCCTGGTTCCACCTCGGGGGCATTTCTCCAACGACTTGACAATGTCGTCTCCCAGCTCGGGTCTGCCTCTATGGGACCCGGTGACCTTGGCATGGACCGAGGGCCCTCTATCGCGCCTTCCGGTCTCACAAGCTCCTAGTCTAGGCTCAAGGTCTCGGGTCACCGGCACCCCGGTACCCCTTGCAGCGTCAGCTCCAGGTGCAAGCACGTCGTTGCGAGCATCTGCAGCACTACTATCGGCTCAGGTGAAGGCCTACACTTGAGTCATCCAGCCACCAACCTTCACTACAGACTTTACATCTTGGGGGCCTATTCTGGTATTCCCGGTGGGTGGCCCCGCACCACCAGCATTCATAGATCGGGTTTTCGTGGTCTACCACCTCGGAGCAGAATCATCTTCAACTCCCCAGAAGAAGCATCGTCATAGCCGTAAAGGCAAGCGACCCGCTGCCACCAGCAACTCCGACAAGACCATTCTTGTCGAGGACTTACGGATTCACCTAGACAGGGGCAAACCCATTGTACCTCCAGAATGGATCATCTCTACAATCCCTACTACCAATCGCTTTAGCCTCCTGCGTCAAACACGGGAAGACAAGGTGAAACTCAAAAGGGTGAATGCTTCGGCAATAGCCCAAAGGCACTAGTGCCTGTTCAGCATCCCAGCTCCCAAGTCCCGTCGAAGAAATAGGGACAAGGAGGACCAACAATCTGACTTGAGAAGGATCTAGGTTGCCCCAGAGGAAGCTCAAGCTGTCCGGGAGGTGCGTCTCAGCAACCCCTTTCAGGCACTAGGACACCGCGCCAAGCAAGGTGTGACTGGCCCTACAGTTGCATCATCTGACGGTGCCCAGCCCCACATCGCCTCTCACTCAGATAGGCAGAAATAGAGACGGGCTCATTCTGGGCCCCACCAATATCCAGCCCTGAGTTCTCCTCAGGCAGATGCCGCAATGGAGACTCCTCTGCGACGCACCTCGGTCTTTGATAGGCTGGTGACACCCGTCTGCCCCAAGAGGCGTTCTTAGAACAGGCAGACGGTCCAGCTCCTCAATGATGCAGTTAGGGTGTTCGAGTGCTACACCGTCGGGCACTAGCCTGAGGTTCAGACTGACGATCTAAACCAGCCTGTATGTCACCTCAGGAGACCTCATCACTTGACTCAGCCGCCGGCTCTGGTCGGCCACATCGGCACTTCTGTTGGGCCTCAGGCATCAACACGAGTGGAGGAAGTTCCCGTTGAGGAGCATGCCACCCCCGTCAATACGGAGCCGGTCAACAACGACCCTCCAGCCAGTGAAGTCCAAGAGATCACTCTTGAGAGTCTCATGAAGGAGAACCAGCACTTGAAAGCCCTTCTGCAAGACTTGCTTCAGGAACGTGACCTTCATCCTCAGCCACCCACTGGGCCTTCGATGGAGGCGCCGATCCTACCAGGTGGGCAAAATGGTGCTAACGCCTCAGCGACAGCTGCTCGGACCCTTACAATTGCTGGGTTCGGCACGCCCTTGGCCGAGGCTCAACCACGGCCATCCAACATGCCGGTGTCGAAAAATCTCATGGCATAGCGCCAGATGATCGAGCGGATCGTTGAGACCAAGCTCGACCAATTTGGAGAAGGGGTCACGACTGTAGATCTCTACAGTGTCCCCTATCTGTTCCACCATCAGCTCAAGAAACTTCCCTCGGAGTATGCCAAGCCGCCGAAGTTGCAAAAATTTGACGGTCACGGGTCTTCGCGTGAACACTTGGCCTACTACATTACGGCCATGGGTGAACTAGCGTTGGATGAGTCTTACCTCCTTCACAACTTCGCCACCTCGCTTACGAGAACAGCCTTCCAATGGTATGCTCGCCTGAAGCCCAATTCCGTCATTGACTGTGCGGATCTCCAGAAGAAGTTCCTCGACTATTTCCAAATGGCCGAGCGAAAGGTCTCTTTAGCCGAGCTCTGCTCCCTCTGACAGAAGAAGGGCGAGAGCGCCCTCGACTTCACCAAGAAATGGCGAGACCTCAATATGAGGTGCGTCAACCTGCCAGTCCAGGAAGATGCCATCACCATCTATCGTTGAGGCTTGGCAGCCGAGGTCAGTGAAAAGCTTCTCGGCACCAACGTCAAGGGCTTTGACCAGCTCAATTCGGTAGTCACCTAGATAGAGATGTTCTTCGTCGATAACCCGAGCTACGCTTCAGTAAAGGGTAAGCAGATGCGGGAGCGCCAGTCTGGCAAGGAGGTGAACATCATCGAATTCACCCCCACCACTAAAGCCAGTAAGGGAGCTGGGACGAGTGATTCTGACAAGAGGCCAGTTGATAAGCCGGCTGCTCCCTCTTTCTCAGAGCATATGAAAATGCCCTTCTCCTTCGAGAAGGAACATATGAAGATGCTCTTCAACGAGGGTTGAACATTATCACGTCCTCCATAGGGTTTGCATGGCCGTGTAGAATGGCGGTCCCCCTGCAGGGGGACAGAGAGATCCATCCCCCTGAGAGACATCCACCTCCTAAACCCTCCTTCCTCCAAACTCTGGCTCGTTCGCTCTATCCTCCTAAGATTGACCTCAGTATCAAGCCTCCAGCTTTTACAGATGAAGGGCAACCTGTGGTTTTCTTCACCCGACAGGAGGTTTTGCTCTCTTATAAACCCCTGGAGTTTGCCATCATTGCCAAGTGTTCTTATGGTAGACCACCTATTCCAGATATGATGTGACATAATCTCGGACCTATCTTGCAAGCACAATTCGCAACCCGATCAGACTAATAGTGGCGGCAACTCACTCGACGCTCAACCAAAAACCCGGGGTGACTCGACGATGCCGAGTGGAAGTTGTGAGGGCTGGTACCTTGCTGGTAGAGGGCCAGCAAGACCAGAGGGTCTCCCCAAAGGGTACGGCAAGTCCGATTCTAGAGGCCGACCCGGTGCCGAGGGCACGGGTAATCACTCACTCCCACGGTGGTCACTCGGAAGTCCGGGACTTGCGAGATCGGGCACTCTCTTACCGGCCAGCGGAGACTAGAGCTAATATTGAATGAAAAGTACTAAAGAAAGAGCAAGGTGGGAGCACTTACTCGACCGGTTTGAAGAAACTGATCCCGCTTGGAGATGAGGGCGAGCGGGGAAGCGTGGGTTCCCCACACGCCGCGTCGGTGTCGCTCCAACCTGCTCAAGACCTTACAACACTACACCACTCGCAGGAGGGGGATCTTGGGATGGGGGTTAAACTCTTACAACCAAAACTACCTCCGCACAGGGAGGGGCCTTCAGCGTGGCCAAGCGGGGAGGGGGAAGAAGAAGACAACGAGCTTCAAGGAATGTCGGAGTCGATTCTGTCCCCTCTCAGGAATAGAGGATAGAAAGTCACTGCTGGAATTGTTGTGGTTGCTCCCGAACTCCTTTGACAGCGGGACTAGTGCCAAAATTTCGTAGGTTGGCCCAGGAGGACGCTTGAATTTTGGCAGGAACTTTGGAAGTCGGCGCTGGTTAGGGTGGGACTGGAAGTAGAGGCTCTATTCTCTGGTTCTGACTGTCTCAACACTATAGCATCTGGAAGATGGAGCCTCCACGAGCTGTCCCGAACTTCAAATTGAGTGCGGCTGATGGGGTTGGAACCATTGACGAGCTGCCTTCGAGACATGACCCGCAGGGATGCCAGTCGATGTCAGAGTAGGTCGCAGCAGCCCAAACAGTGACAAGGTATCAGTTCAGTCCTAGGGAAGATAGAACTGCGCACCCTGGGAAGAAAATGGAGAAGAATTCGCTCGGGTTGACGAATGGAGTGCCGCTTCTTGGAGGAGGAGGGAGACTCGCAGCAGAAGGTCCCAGTCGAACCCCGCCTTCAGATCTTTAGGTGAGCAGGCGTGGCAGCTTCTGCAAGCTGCCTCTGGATGCTGATCAGAACCCATCTGCGCAGTCAGAGTAGATTGCTTGCCCCGGACAGCCATGTACTCAAATTGAGACGAGACGACCACCATTGCGAAGAAGACTCGAATACGCTTCTAGAGGTAGCTCTTACGCCTCCTGAATCACCTGGATGATGTCACAGCTTTCTCTACAATCTTTAGGTTCTCTGGGCTGTGAACTGATGGACTGTGGGCTGCTCCAAAGGTAGTCCCGAGTCGCTATTGTAGCCCTTTACCTCCCTGCCTGGAGTAGGCTATAAAATTCATTACTGTAATTATTTACATTTTTTATACTGGGAGTTGCGGATCTTGGCTGGGGTTGTATTCCCCACGCCTGGAGCGTGGAGGTACGTTCTCGCTCCTCTTGTTTAGCATTTGCTTATTTCGTATTTGTTTTTATGCCACTCTTGAGTGTTAGGATATCTAGCTCGTTATCATATTCTTTCAATCACCGCTGTGAGTGAGTGAGCATGACCGTTCCGTGACTCAATCCGAGCACGTGAAGAGCTGATTACCCTTGACTCACTATCGATTTCTCAACCGCACAGATCCGCATGTTTCCCTCGCTTAGGGACATCTACGAGATCGTGTCTCTTGTTGAGGACATATCCTGCTCTTCTAGAACCAGTTTAGGTGTTGAGTTGGTCGCGTCTTTACTGGTCGTGTTATCAAATTGGTCGCGTCGTCACCTAGAGTCTCAAGTTCGCATCCAACTGGTACCGAGTCGTATCCCGTCCCGCATCAAATTGGTATCAGAGAAGGTTGAGTCTAGGGTAGTCCTCATAGCACGGTCTAAGTATAGAAAAATCTTGTCTAAGGTGTTGCATTTCATTCCTGTGTCCAGTACATCAAAAGGCAGTACTGGAAAGATAGGTTAAGCCTTTTTGGAAGGTAGTCTCCTTGTGTGAGTTGGATCTTCAGATCAATACCTCCGCCACGTACTGGATATTGGTTGGAATCTAGGGTCCTATTTGAGTCTACTTTTTGTATTTGCACAACTGTTTAGGGTCAGTTCAGTCCATGTCAGTCCAAGTTCAGTCCCCATTTCTCATTTTGCACTAGTCACTCAGTTGTCTGCATGTCCAGCTACCTGTCAACCCCATCAGTTCCCCGAGAGCATGTGTCAGATTGGTCATCTCTGGTGGCCCAATTCGAGGCTCTTATGGCCCGACCTCTGGGTCTTGCCCCTACCATTCAACTGCCAATTGACCCGACCCCTATGCCGACGACTGAGTCGCTCTAACACGCTATTGTGTCCACTGCCATTCTACCTAATGGCTCGCATAATGAGATCGACTTCATCAGTAGGGTGTCATCTAATTGTGTCTCACAGGACATTATTGAGTCTCTCTCTAAGACTGGGGAGATTGTTCTCAACGGTGGCTTAGCTTTCACAGAGTTCCAATGGAGATTCACCCATGTTCTATATCACGATGGAGCATGGTGTAAGGTCGACACACTTACTGGTCCATACATCATTTTAGGGCAAACTTGGTTGGAAGAGAAGAGAACGACCATTGACCCGGACAGGAGGACCTGCACCATACACCCACCTCAACTGCCTGGTGAGTTCGTCTTCCATGATGATGTTCAACCGACCACCTCCGTGTTGCCAGCAACTCACCCACAGCCTCCCGTGGCTATGACTCACCCCCAGTCGTCTGCCCCACAGTCCTGTTCCGATGACAAGGGCAAGCGCCCCTCTTTAGGTGAGTCTAGTGGGTCTCGCCAGCAGTGCTACCATGGCAGTAAGTTCGGCCATGTCACCGATCAGTGTCCTTCCCATTCCACTATCATTGAGGACTCACACTCTGAGGATGCCCCACCCGAGCTTGTTCTAGTGAGTTACGAGGCTGACCAAAAGTTGGCCGAGGAGTATCTCGCTGAGGTTGAGGGGTTAGAGAGCGATCCCATAGAGCGCCTAGTGGGCCAGGGTCTGTTAGTCACCCCAGCCCCACCGGATGACCCCGTGCTGTCACCCATCCCAGCTTCCCTTGATGGCCCTGACCAGCCTGCCACCTCTCTTTTGCTAGTCACCCCTGAGCAGCAGTCAGCCATCCCTTTGTTAGCATAGTCGCTTATTACTGTCATACCGCTGTCAACGTCCTACGTTGACGCAGTATGGTCTTATTTCTGCCACGCGTATGAGAGACAGCATCCAGACCTCATCATTCTCATGATCCATGTCAGGCGTCCGGATGACTTTCCCGTCACCCACCTCCTTATCCTCACACATTTTTGTACCCGAGGATGATCTTCTCGAACCGGAGACGGTTGACAAGGGTTGAGTTTCACGGCATCAAGTTGTGGGTCAGCCTATCTTTACACTTGGTGTATACAGACGGTGTCCATCATTTCTTACCGAGTCTTCCTTGGTGCATCCATTGTGTTCGTCGTCAATCATAGGAAGTTGTTAGGTTGTGTCTCTCTGTCTGTCCAGAGTCTATGAGTCAGTTTTGCTTTATTTATACAGTTTGTTTGTCGAGCATATATAAGTTTGCATAGTCGTCGTTTAAAAGGCCAGCAACACATGTTACAAGGAGTTAGCTGACGCACGCCGACGTGCCCATGAGTTTCGAAAGGGAGAGAACGTCATAGTCAAAGTCATACCTGAACGGTTTCCCTCAGGGACCGTGAAGAAACTCCAAGCCCATGGTGCCAACCCTTCCGAGTCGTGAGATGAGTGGGTTCAAATGGGTACATTATTGAACTACCAGACGACTAAGGGTATCAGTTTGACGCTCTATGTTTCAGATCTGGTAGCATATCGGACCCCGCGGTGATCCCTAGTGAGTTTTTGGGCTTTCTCCTCCTATTGAGAGTGACACACCACCCGAGAGTCCATCTCTTCCAGCCCCATTACAACAACGCGAGCATATAGATTGTATACTGGATGAGCAAGTGGCCACCACCAGGAACAGAGCCTACCAACACTTCTCAGTGTGTTGGTGAGGACGCCCCGCGACGAACAATGCCATGATCACACGCGGAGCGCTTAAGTATTGGGACCCTTACTTGACGGGATCGAGTTCCTCCCACCCGGAGAGAATTGGTGCGGACATACGCCGCCATACATGAGGATACGTCGGAGCCCCTTTAGCTCGAGGAGGACGTGGGCCCATCGATCAAGCTTTCACCTTGATTCCACATTTTTTTAGCCTTGTGTGGGCAATAAGATCGAAAGTGCGTCCACAGCTATCACTTCGAGAGATCGACCTGGTTGGGTCGGGTTGGGCCTGGTTGGGCCAGATTGGATCTGGTTGGGCAGTCCCATGTCATGTATCTTATTAGGCCGCGAATTTACCCCTCTCCACTTGCCCCCTACTCCCAAGCCAAAGTTTGGGCTCGGAGAGTAGAGTATAATGGAGTAGCTTTGGTGGCTCAAATGGGGGATATCTTTTACTTGCAAGGGCCATTTAATGCGGCGGTCCTGAGGGCGTGCATATGATGATGGCTCCCTCGAGTTGGCGTGGGGAGGCCCTTCTTGGAGTTCAGAACGTCGCGACGCTTCCTGCCAGGATCGTTGGGGTATATAAATATCTCGTATGCTTACCTTCCACATCTCTTCCATTTAGGGCTTTTCCCTTCATCGCATTCACATTTTGAGAGAGTCTATATGCCGTGAGAGTGACCAGAGGGAGCGGAGAATCGCAGAGGCTTTTACAGAGTTGGCAGAGATCACGGCAGTGACGATCCGTCACCTTCCTCCTCCCCCTGAGTCTTCTAACTCTGCTATTCCCCCCTCTCCTTCTTGTTCTTCTCATTATTCCATGGCGGAGCACGGCACCGTGGTTGAGATCCAGGAGCCTGAGCAGGGTGCGGGGAGTTTAGCGCTAACGTCCGACCATCCTTGGCGCAGCGAGCTGGGTGAGGCCGAGGTAAAGGAGATAGAGATCCGCAACAAGTTGTCATGGCAGTATTATTTCTCCCCGGCCAAATCTCACGAGTCTAGCCTGGATACTCATTCAGGTCTTTTTTGTATTTTTCTTTTGGCTTGGAAGTGCGGTTTCCATCTTCCCCTCCACCCCTTTGTTATGCAGTTGCTGAAATTCTACCAACCGGCTCCTATCTAGTTGGTTTCCAATTCATATGCTTTCATCTTCTCCTTTATCTTCCTTTGTCGCTCGTGTGGCCTTGTCACTTCTTTAGACCTATTTTCATGCCTTCTTTGAGCTGAAGGTGCAAACCCATATGCCGAGAAGGGTTTCTTTTATCTTCAGGCGAAGAGAGGGAGAAGCTGCATGGCCCTCTCTCCTCGAGATTCTTCACATAAGAGGTGGAAAATCTAATTTTTTTGGTTAGGGTCTAGCAAGGGTGCTACCAGCAGGGGCTTCCCTGATGAGCTGAACTTTCAGCCAGTATTCCCTCCGAAGCAACCAGTGATCTCCTCGGAGCTGGAGAAGGAGATTAGAATTCTTCAAGAGAATTGTTGGTCGACCGTTGAGCTGATGACCCTAGCCAACATTGATGATGTTCCTCGTCTTGCATTGCCTCCAAGTGGTAAGGGTTTTGAAAACTCAGCTTTTGCATTCTCTTGTCCAGGTCAGTCGAGCCTTTGCTGATGACTTATTTTTTGATGGGCAGAAATGAGGCGTGGTGAGGATGAGGGGCAACCGTCGGAGCAGGAGGTCATCGAGCTAGAGGAGGCCACTGCTCCGAGCACGCCTCGAGCTTCTGAAGGTCCTTCTTCTGTTGGGGATAAGGGTAAGCGAATTGCTCCAGAAGACGACTGAGAGTGAAGGGGAGCCAAGCGCAAGGAGTCTAAGGAGCGGTTGACGTTGTCCTCGCTGAAGGCTTTGACCGCCGAGAAGAGGCGACTGAAGAAGGTGAAGATCACCTACCCACCCAAGGAGCTCTTAACCGAGGATGTCCGTCACCCGAGCCTCCCGACAATTAAGCTAGAGGTGCTCGTAGCGGTTGAGGGGACCACTACTAAGCCTATAGGAGCGCGAGGGGAGGAGGCTGGCTCCGATGTCCCAGTTGAGGGGGCAGGGGCGCTTGATGAGGAGGAGGATGTCGAGATGCGGGTCCAGGCCAAGCCTAGCATTGCCGTCTCGAGCTTGGGGATGCCTAGGGAGGATGCCCCAGCCCCGACTCCTCCAGAGAGGTCTCCTCTCCATCAGTAGGGGCGGTTCGCTGTCCAAGCCTTCCTGTACAATCGGTACCGAGCTCTGGCGCCTCCATCTATTCGAGAGGAATTTCGGCATTGCTCCCCTCCCATACTCCTCAAAGGGGTCATGGAGGGAGGCTTATTCATGGCTCGGCTAGGGGCCGAGATCATAGATTTTGTGGGGCGGCTGGAGAGTGAGGGGAGGGCTTAGTCCCAAGTTTGCACGGAGTCTGACCGAAAGATTGGTCAGTTGACCTCCAAGCTTGGGGTGCTTCGGCAAGAGGTGGCCTCACTCCGGGCACGTGATCGGGAGAGCCAGGAGGAAGCTCAGTCAGAGGCCGAGCAATTGTCCCAAGCTTGATACACGGCCGAGCTTAAGAGTAAGCTCCTGGAAGAGGAGCGTTAGGTTCACGCGGAATGCTCGGGACAATGGGCTGCCGAGCGAGAGGAACTCGGGGGCTGGGTCTAGGAGGCCGAGCGAGCCAAGAAGGAGGCCGCAGCGGCACGGGCTAAAGCCAAGGCAAAGCTGACTGGGGCTGAAGCGGGGATGGCCGAGCTCGAGGAGAAGGCAGCAGGAGTCAGGGTGGACGCGGTCAAGCATTATCAGAGCTCGGAAGAGTATCACGAAGCTCTGAAGCAGACTGCCTTCACCTATTACAAGCTAGGCTACTGGTGGGGGCTGCGAAAGGGTTTCGCCCAAGGCTTCATCTCGGAAGCTAGTCTGGCTCAGGCATAGGTCCTCGATGAACTTTTCTTCAGCCCCAGGCAGCGCTCTGACTCGGATGAGGACGGCTCGAATTCTCCTTCATCAATGTCAAGCGGTGGAAGGGGGAGCGAAGATGGTTCTGCTTCCATGGACGGGGAATCACCATGATGGGAATCAACACTGGGCACTAACATTTTTTAGTTTACATGTGTCCCTTTGATGTGAAACAACCTTGGACCTATACAAGCAAGCACAAGTCGCACACCGAATGGGCCGATGTTGGCGGCCGACTCACCCGACACTCACCCAAACCCGGGGGCCCACCATGGAGAGGACTCAAGCCCAAATTGAGGAAGAAACTTCACCACCTCTTCCAAAAGGGAGGCACACGCCAGTGAGCACTCGGCCCGACGAGCTGGCAGCTAAGGACCTCTATGCAACACCCACGAACCTCGAGGAAGAATCGTCTCACCTGAAAAGTAGGGATGAGTCTCCAAACAGAGAGCTAGTAGGGGTCCCGTGGAACCTTAACTGAGAAAATCACGGCGGAAAGGAAAGCAGCACTAGCTAAACAACTGCAGCAGGAATAGCGAACCGGCGAGTGTTCAAAACTCGGCACTACAGCTACTCCTATTGGCAACAGAAAGGGAAAATTCAGATCTCACAATCGGGAACCGGACCACTCTAACACTGAACCTATCGAGGAAACACTCACGATAACCCTGCCACAGAAGCCTGCCCACGCATGCATGACCAACCGGGACTACACAATCCCATACTAGCACGATGAGGCCATCGTAATCCCCACAAAGCACCCTTGGCCACCACCTCAGAAAAGCACATAGGAAAGGTCCAAAAGCTATGTCTTGCAGATGAAAATCAGAACCCAGAAATAGGAGAGTCACGACTCACGTGACACGAGTGCCTGCCCACCAGAAGCAAGGCCGAATGCATCCACTGACGCCTTAGACCGCGCCTCAGGTGTCTCCGTGCTTCGCCCTAGGCGAAAATTGAGGCACCGTACAAGTAACCATTGAACAAGAACTAGCTAGGGTCGTGCTCGTCAATGCGGGTCCAACTGTCCCCAACCACGTGTGCCCACAGTGACCATGCAACCTAGGTCAGGCCTCCGAATGGTTTTCCCCTCAGCCGGACTCTAGCTGCAAGACGGGGGCCCTACGATAACCCGTCTAAAAATCATCTCTCTCAGGTAAAGCCTCGCCACCACTCCCTGGTGGGATCATATGCGTGTCGGAAGGCTACGACTAGTGGGGAGTCACTGATGTGATCACTTTCTGGAGAGAACTTTGAGAAACACGCATGCAGCCTGTGCAAAAGTCACGAAGAACAAAGCGGTACTAAGCCACTGGACTCTGGACAGTCCTCTAGACTCACTAAATCTAACGATCCTTGAGTCACAAGACTAGAGGTCAAGACCGTCGCACCGAACGATGCCATGTCATCAATCTGCCCTAACCCTAGGATTAGAAACCTCGACACGATGACTCACAAGTAATTCACGACCGCCGAGACCATTCCCTCGAAAAGGGTACTAAGAAAACCTCCAGGTCCAAGCTGGGTAAATGGGACTCATAGTCCATAGGTCACACACACGGCCCACGTAGATAACACAAAAGCATGGTTCCCGAGGTAGCTCACAAGCCGCCAAGCTGATTCCCCATCCCTGGGAAAAGCAGGAAACCTCTAGCCCCAGGCTGGGTGACTAGACTTATAGTCCAAGGCCTTACACATGGCCCACTTGGAAACCACCTTCTGAAGAAACTCACGACATGCGGCGAAACCTCACTACACTTACACCGATACACAGTGACTCGATCAAGCATAATACTTGCCCAGAATGCATGGAGTCACCTGAACTCTCAAACCCATGGACACACTAATCGAGGTAGTACGGTACCTCCAGACACCCCAAAACATAGACACAGAACCCCCGGGGATGTTTGGGACATCCACGAGACCGAAGGTCGACCACTGGGTCACAACCGAGTCAACATAACGCAATCGGAATGCAACTAGCCCAGAAAATAGGGTGGCGGTCCTCCTTCGGCCGCAAGCCAAATGCTAAGCAGTCCCCTCTGGGCTACAAGGCAAACGCTAAGCTATCCCCTCTGGGCCGCAAGGCTCCTAAAGCGGTCACGGGAACATCGCTTCTATCAGGAAAGCACAGACGAGGGATGATCACCTCCCAAGTTGTCACTAATAGAAATGGCAAGCACCTCGGCCGCTAACCCCCAAGTGGCGGCCCTGGCCTGAGTACAAGCCTCTACGGCGATCAGCTTCAAGGCCGTTACTCTACGGGGTTACAAACGAAGGGGGTGGCGGCCAGCCCCCGACCGCACCAGCCATGAAACGGTCGCACTTGGACTGCTATGCCAATATAGCGGTCCATCGTTAGACCGCATCCCCAAAGCACGGTAAAACGGGAGAGTGGTGGCCTCCTTAAGGACCGCCTCACCCAATGGCGGTTCTTGTTATGACCGCCTCTATTCCAGAAACCCCAAAATGGCAAATTCGGTGGAAAACTCCATTGGACGCCCCGTTCGCACCCACGCGAAGGGGAAAATAGGGGGAAACTAGTCCCCAACCTCTCTAGCACCAAGAGAAGCCATTCAAATCCCGAAATCACGGTTAAAACGCTAGATCTGGCCCACTCTCCAAAAACATGTATTTTCTCCAAAATGCTCAAATAAGACCGCTCAGCTCAGCACAGCCTACCAAAAGCACGAGAATGGAAGTACGCGAGATGGGGATAAACCGTCGCTGGGACACAAACTCGTGACCGAGCTTCCACGCACCACAGGCCCTCGATCCTCAACCCGTCCTTGCCGTCCTCCTCGCCCTCATCATCCCGCGTCACCCCGCCTTGCTCCGTCGGCCGCCAGAGAAGAGAGGGTGAGAAGAGAGAGCGTGAGATGGGAGAGAGTGAGAGGGAGAGAAATGAGAGTGAGGGAGAGAGAAAAGGGGTGGGGGGTTTTATATAAGAAATTCTAGAAATATCAAAAAATATCAAAAATAGGGAAAAATACTCCCCACGATTCTCGAAAAACGCACAATCCAATGGTAACGTCCCGGAGTCGGAGGACGTAATGGTTCACCCTGTACTGGGTTCTGAAGATCCGACAGACAAAAATATGCGTAAACCGTTAAACTCAATCTGGGACCCACGAAAAATATCTAAAAAATATCTGAAAAATCTGAGACATTACAGCCCTCTCCCCTTAAAGAAATTTTATCCTCGAAATTTAAGACAAACACTAGAACACTGTTTTACAATTCTTTCTTTCAGATTTCTCTTCTTCCACCCCTGGAAGGATCCTTGCTGCACATTTGACTTGAAACTCCCCTCCTGGTTGCCTTCTCCATATCTTCTATGTCCTTTTTCCAGCAGCTATGTCATATTTTGCCATTGTTTTCTACCATAATACATGCCATTGGCTTTTTTTTTGGGAAATGGGTTGTACCACTATTGTATTAAACGAAAAGGGTTGTACAAGTATAGTCATTAAGTTCTTAAAAAATCTCTGTACATGCACGAAGCACACCAAGTTAGTGTGGTCCCCTCTAACTCCTCCCACGACTTTTGGGAGTTTCCCACAGTATTTATAGTGCACATGTCGATTACCCTCAACAGTGTACCCATGCTCCCACGCAAGGTGGCGTCGTCCGTCCATGATGACCTGCAAATATTGAAAAGTTTTACATCAGCAACTTGAAAGGCAAGTGCAAAACTCAAGATATGAAGAAATAAATGATTAATTCATAGTTACGTAAAAATATAAACAAATGATACATCCTCTTAATCATATGGGGCCAAACTCGACCACATCCCATCTCCAAATAATATGACATTATGCGTGCTCTGTCGATAGGACAAATAATCTTCATAACGCATGGAACTTGCATAGTGCTCCAATATATGCGTTCGTAGTATTCAAACTGTTGGGAACCCTGTGAGTACACGACCTGCGGTGGCACAGCTGAGAGCTGACCCTATCCTTCGATATATTGTGGCACTGAAGCATGGGCATAAGGATATGGATATGATGGGAAGAATGAACTACTGCTCTCAAAATCATCATGATATCTGGGTTGCTGTTGCCATGACCGTCCATACTCACTTCTAGATCCTTGAGAGTCATGTGTGTTCATCCTCTCAAAACTAGACAACATGTCTTGATAGTTGGTACTGTCTACAACATAACTTCCATAGTAGGGATCCTAAAAATTAGTTACCCGCCTTGCCCCTAGCGGTGGAGCACTGTAACGACCTGAGTTCTGAACACAGGGAAAGGTCTGATAATCCAAATCCCAAACGGCCACCCACGAGTCTGAAGACTCGGAAGGGTTAAAGGGATGGTGTGGAGATACACTGGAATCTAAAATAATTGCAGAATTACACAATTTATATAATCAAACAGGAGATGAAATTAACATTAAGCAAATTACATGGTCCACAATACAACAACAGTTCACAATATAATAGTAGTCCACAACTAGTGCAGTACGGAAAGAAAAGTACAACTACACGGGGCATACCCCAGCTCTGGCGACTGGCAACTAACCCAGGGCACTAGAACCAAGTGGATCCTCAGACGCACTCCTCTGAATCCTCGCCTCAACTGAAATGTGGTAAAATGTAAGGAATGAGCCTTATAATAAAAGGCTCAGTAGGGATCACTAGGACCCCTACCTCACGAAACGGGAAACTGCGACGCAAGCAGCTAAAGGCAAGTACAACTGGAATAAATAATCAAAACCCTGCTACGCCTAACACCGGTCTCACTGTGTGAAAATCGAGACACACGTCACGGTGAAAACTAAGAGTCACCACCGGACAAAGACAAGAGTACCAGCCATTAGAAGTAAGGCCGGATGCGTCCCTTGATGTCTTAGACTGCGCCTCAGGAGTCCCCCTCGTCACCCCAGGCAGAATGGGGGCATCGTACAAGTAGCCACAGAACAAGAACTAGCTGGGGTCACGCTCGTCAACGTGGGTCCAACCCCCCCCCCCAACCACGTGTGCACACACTGACCATGCGTCCTAGGTCAGGCCGCTGACTGGTTTTCCCCTCAACCGGACTCTGGCTGTAAGATGTGGGGCCCTATGGTAACCAATCTGAAAATCATCTCTCGGGGTAGCCTCGCCACCACTCCCTGGTGGGACCACGCACGTGTCGGAAGGCTACGACTAGTGGAGGGTCGCTGAAGGAGTAGACTCTCTAGTCAACGAAAAATGACGTCTAAACCGGACGAAGTACAAGGATTGCTCCTCGTACCAACACCGACTCATGGTGGCAAGAGCCGAGAACACCACCTCCCGGGACCCCATGGCACCCTAACACGTGGCCTCCACACGATGCCCAGCATCAGTCAGACCATAGGTAAGCACGTGGATCGAGGTACACTCACTTGGGACTCAAATCGGCATGAATGGAACTCCGGTTGGTTAGAACCCAAGTGGCGGTCCACTCTGGACCGTCCCAGGGTAGAAACGGTCGATCGATAGGCCGTCTCTAGGAGAGAAACGGTCCTCTCCTAGACTGCGTGAGGAAGCCGGGTGGTCTCCCACTGTCCGCCACTCAAAGGAGACAAACGATCTCCCTTCGACCCTCTGAGAACATAGAAAATGCGAACACAAACCACGTAAAAAGTGAAACGATCGCCTTGTGACTGTTGGAAACACAAACGGTCTCAGTTGAGACCGCCAAGACGGGTGAAACGGTCATCCTTATGACTGCCAAGCCCATGGACTGTTCAACGGTCAAAAATGCAACGGTCAGAAATACCTCGGGAGTCACGCTGGCTCCACGGGGAAAATGATCGGCCTCTAGGCCGCCGTAGGGTGAAATGGTCGGACGATAGACCGCGTCCCCCACTAACACTCCCTGGTCAGTGGGCGATCCTTCTTAGGGCCGCCTAGGCTAAAAACGAATCCTGTTAGGACCATTTTCTTCCCAAAAAATTGAGACCAGTGAATCACGGCGGAAATCGCCATTCCACGCCCCGATCACCCCCGAGTGATGGGGAAACCCTTCCCCATGCCCCTAGGCATCCAATGGTGCCCTCAAACCACCTAAAAATGCGATGAAACACTAGATCGGGCGCTCAATCCCCAAAACATGATTTTCCCTTCCCGACACGAAATAGCCCCCTCTCGACCTCCCTTCGGCCTAGAAATCATGGGGAAGGTAAATATCGAGCTAAGGATCTGTCACCCTACCTCAAGGTCCCAAAATCAAAAGAAAACCCATAAGTCCTTGTTTACCTCCCCCCTTCGCTTGTGGTGGGGGAAAGATCAGGAACACACAAGGGAGTGTGGTACTGAGTGACGAGATAACTATTTAATAGCTTGGGTCAAGGAGAGGCTCCATGAGCGCGAGTGTATCAGGTGATGAGGGAATTCGAATGCAGGATGTCATCCCCACCGACTGCAAGTGAACTGCAAGCGATCGATATTTATTTACATCGAACGGAATCCAAATACCTTTGCTCCTACCACCGAAAGAGGATTAAATACCTAGAAAGCCATGATGTTAAGAAGGGTGTGAATTTTACTGCGAAGGCAAGAAATGCCAACAACCACCTAGGAGAAAAAATAACTCAGGGATTGAAAGACAATGAAAGTGGGAATAGAGGGAATGCAGCCATCCACATTTCATTGATAAACACTGTGAAAGGAATTACAGAGATACAGCGGGAGTTCCTATACATTAAGTGCAAGTCACGGGACAATTCCGTCATAAATTCATAAATATCAGCCCCCAGATAATTGCAATAGAAAGAAGAACTCAATTGTTTACATGAGGATTTCCCTTAAGGAAGATGCCTGTGCTGAAAAGTGTCGAACCTGAACGCAGCATTGCTGGTGTTCAGTTGACTGGGGTAGGGATCCAGTACAGCCCGAATTGAACAGTCGCGCGTCCCTAGGGAAGTGTCAGCGTGCTGGAATGGTTGCATGTTCGAGACATGTCGTGCAAGTACAATGGTTGTACCCACACACTGCAGACACGGCGTGATGTTGCCGAGGTATGCAGAGGGGCGGTGGCACGACCACGACTCCAAAAGAAGTAGCCAAGATGTAACTGATCTGGTACAAAACTGGTGAGTGAAACAGGATAGATGTCTGGATCATAACTAACCTGGAACAGAACTAGATTGAGGTTAGCGATTGAAGTGGCCGAGAAAAAATATACATCAGGAGATACTATGGCCCAAAACATTGTTAAACTGGAATTAAGAGATTAAACTGGGCTAATCAACCGGGTGGCTGGGAGTAAATTAGAAAGTCAACTGGGAGGCGGAGATAAATTAAAAAGTCAACTGAGAGACCGGTCAACTGGTCAAATCAACTGGAGGGGTCAGTAGGTCAACTGGGAGATCGAGAGATCAACTGAGATTCTGAAATATCAATAACCCAACCGAGTGGTAGACTAGACCATCAACTGGAGAATTCAACCTAGGTAGGTTAGATCATCAACTGGGGGATCAACTGGGGATTGGGACTGGATTCATTAACTGGAGACCCACTAGGTGAAGAGTGTTGGAGATGGAATCAACTAGGGGCTGGGACTAGATTCATGAATCGAAGACCCACTAGGTGAAGAGTGTTGGAGATAAACCGGCAACTGCTGAAGATGAATGAACTGGTAATTGAAGTAAGTGAGCAAGTGACGGTGTCCCTGAACACTTTGGCAAACGCCCTTGTAGAAGCTCCCATTTATTATCTTCTAAATAACGTACCCCATGCAGGTGCAAGTGGGCCACTAAAGCAACAGGAGCACGAACAAAAGCAAGAGCTCTAGCACAGGCAAACACAAACACAAAGTCTTCTGAGGTCCTTCTCTTGCTCTCCTTCTGGTCATCGATATGATCTCTTGTGACTCGGGCTTCCCCTGATATTTATAACCCCAGAGCAATCATCTGGTCCCGTGGACATCAAGAATGGACACCTGGTCCAGTTGGTGTGCTAGGAAGAGACACCAGGTCTAGATGAGGGCGCCGACAGAGGCCAACTGGTCTAGTGGAGCCGCTGGCGAGGGGTAGCTGGTCCAATTGTGACCATTGGCAGGCTGGAGCTGGAGAGGGCTAGCTGGTCTGGTGGCAGCGCTCATGGGCCTCACCTGGCCCGGTGGACACAGGCAACGCTGGGCATGTGACCTAGTCCGATCAAGCACCAGAAAACTTAACCTGGTCCGAGCGGTGCGCTAAAGGACCTAAGGTGGTCCAGTTGGATGCGCTGAAGACTGGGGCGTTTAGGCGCGCTGTAAGACCCCACCTGTCCGGTTGAGTGCCATGGAGTCCCTCCTAGACCAAGTGGGGTCGCTGGCAAGCCCACCTGGACCAGATGGCTACCGTGGGTGCCTACATCCGATCCGGACGGTGGGAAAGCCGTTATAAAATGGGCCCCTTGGCTTTTTTGTAAATCTTCTACTGTTCACGCTTGTGGATTTTTTGTGAATTGTCTGGTGGTGTCTTTGGCTCTTGTGCTTTGGTTGGATTACTCTAGTCCTCTCGTAAGTTGTGCATACTTGTCACATGACTTTGAGATAATAATAATAATAATAATAATAATAATGTTATTATGTCAATAGTCCTGTAATTGTAGTTACACCCTGCAAATTTATCAAATGATGATTATGCCCCTACATCCCGCGTTTGTGAGGAGATTCACTGTACAGTCGACAATCTGTCGATAATCTCATGTATCTCACACAAATCATCAATGTATCAACTACGTTTGTGTATACTTTTGTGATTGCATACAAATCTCGACTGTCAGCAAAATTATGTATACGCACCTATCTTGCTAGGGATGGTCATGTGTACACCTTCTAGCCACAAATTTATTCTCACAGTCATGGGTACAACTTAACTATATTCGCACTCGGGTGTTGCTAAACTCTCACCACTGACCTCCAGAGAGTAAATTATCAAAATACCCCTGAAGTCCAAAAATGGCCAAACAACCTCCAAACTTTCCAAAAATTACTCTTCCTGGGAGATAGAGAGTGCCTAACCACTCACCCAGCCAAAAAACTACACAATGCTCGTAGCCTGGCCCCAAATTATCAAAATATCCCTAAAATCCGACAAATTACCAAAATACTCTCGAGATCCAAAAATCATCAGGACGCCCTAATGTCTCCGACCTCCTATAAATCACATCTGTGCCTTCAAATCATAGGGTTTTGCTGTCAGGGATATGCGTATCGTCGGCTTCAATCAAAAATTTGAAGTGTCATTGGGAGTGGCAGAATTCACCCTCACTATGGCTAATTTCACTATAAGGGTACAATTTCATGTTATTCACTCCAACACCTCGTATAAAGCTTTGCTCGGTCGCCCCTAGCTGCATGAAAATCTGGTGGTGCCATCTACATTGCACCAATGTCTCAAATAGAACCAATATGGAAAGGAGGAGAGAATATTTGCTGACCTCCATCCATTCGAAGTATTTGAATGTCACTTGCTTGATGCCTCTTTGTATGTGGAGTAGCCCTAGAAAGACCTCCAAAGCAAAGGCCCCTGTCAGGGCACCAAGAAGCACTGCCGGTGATGATTGGTTTCCGCCACCACCATCGGGATATGTGAATCCCAAGACAGTGTCACACATCGCCAGTATAGGGGACGTGGGTAGAGCTACACCTCCAACCACCTACCTTAAAGTCAATAAAGCCAAGGTCGACCAACATCACGGCCATATCAAGATCAAGGAGGGTCTTATCAAGCCTATCGCTGGCCTCGACCATCTCACTATCGAGCCTCTTAAGGCACTAGAGGTGGCACAGTTTGAGGGCCCCAACAACTTATTATACACAGCTGAAGAACATTTTGTGCAGGAGGATAATGATTGTCATCTTCCAGAAGGCTTAGAAAATCCAACAGTCCCTGTTTAGGGGCTAACATTTACATCAGAGAGGGTTGCGAAGATGTTCGCGAAGCAGCACATCCCCTTTGGCTAGCCTCGTAAAGAGAAAGAAGCATTCAATAAGCTGTGGTATCCTGCTAGCCTAGTCAAGGAACTAAGGTGTGTCTCCTAGCACCCGGGGCTGGGCTTCACCCTTGAAGAATACTATTATAGTGGACACTATGAAGTGGATACTATTTCCACTTTCTTTTCAACAAAAGATAGTCCGTCGGGGGCAACTTATGATGAGTACTTGGCCGAAGTTGAATATGCCCGGTCACCTCGACCAGAAGATCAAGGATTAGAAACAGTGACTCCCTGCAGATGCTAGGAGCAAGTTTACTGTGAAGAAATGGCTTTTCAAGCCAGGTTTGACACGACAAGCAACAATGAGGCCAAAGACACTGAATAAGCGAGGCTTCCCTCTCCTGCAGCCCTCCTTTGGCGGTGATATCAGCACCCCTTAGACCGATCAAGGAAGTTTCTACAGAGACCGATCGGGGGATGCCCGTTACCAGGAAAGAACAAGCCACGTCCACTAAAGATATGGCGATTCAAGGTAGCATGAAGGCAGAATCATCCTCATGTGCTACGAAGTTGGAATGCTACTCCTCCGAATCAGCAATAAACAACTGCCAGCCCTTCAAGCCTACCAATACACCAGTGAAAGTCAAAGCTGCTTGCGCATCTGTTAAAGTCAAAGCTACAGAAGGCTCATTGATAGAACAGCTCGCACTGCTGTCATCAGTTGAATTAGAAGCTCCTGACGAGGTCCGGGGGCAACAACATGAAAAGGTTGAGGTGCTCAAACTCGAAGATGATATTTCAGACTTCATTGACCTTCAGTCGGCACCCCCGAAAATTGAAGACGGAGGCCAAGCCACAGTCGATGAACTGATAGAAGTCAATCTAGGGAGTAAGGATGATCCTAGGCCAACTTTCCTCAGTGCCCAACTTTCTTCTGAAGAACAAAAGCTGTACATCCTGCTACTACAAGAATTTCGGGACGATTTTGCCTGGAGATACAAAGAGATGCCAGGACTCAGCCCTGCAGTCTCACAACATGAGCTAGCTATAAGTCCCAGAGTGGAGCCAGTAAAACAGCCACCACGGCACATGAGGCCAGAGCTTATCATGCAGATATGCAAAGAGGTTGACAAGCTCATGGATGTGGGTTTTGTCGAAGAAAATCATTACACCATGTGGCTGGCCAACATTGACTCCGTGAAGAAGAAGAATAGACAGATCTGAATATGTGTAGACTTCCGAGATCTGAATAAAGTATGCCTGAAGGATGACTTTTCGGTGTCAGTAACAGAAGTCATGATTGATGTTGCAACCGGTCATGAGGCCCTATCATTATGGACGGATCATCCAGTTACAACTAGAAATGGATCACGGAGCATGATCGGGTCCACATTACCTTCCAAACTCCCAAGGGTATGTACCACTACAAGAGGATGCCGTTCGGATTGAAGAACACTGGTGCAACTTACCAGCGAGCAATGACGAGGATTTTCGATGAGCTGCTCTACCACAAGGTCGAGTGCTATCTAGATGACATGGTGGTCAAAAGCAGAAGGAAAGAAGACCATCTGCAAGACCTTCAAGTCATATTCCAGAGGCTCAGGCAATATGAACTAAAGATGAACCCCATGAAGTGCACCTTCGGTGTATCTAGTGAAAAATTCTTAGGTTTCGTTGTCAGATATCGTGGAATTGAAATAGACCCCGCAAAGATCAAAGTAATTCAGGAGCAACCTCCACCAAGGAACCTCTCCGAGCTGAGATCCCTACAAGGCTGTCTAGCTTACATCCGACGATTCATATCCAATTTGTCAGGGCGGTGTCACCTGTTAGGCACTGGGAGTAGGGCATGGCCGGCCCGCATGGGCGTGTGCGACCTTCCTACTCCGAACTATGCTGCTGCTACCTACAGTGCACAGGTTAGAAAGAAAGAAATAGGGTGATCGCCAGAGGCTTATACCTGAGCCTCATAGGGATGAAATGATCACTTGGAAGATGCCTCAAGGGGGGAGAACATTAGGTCCCGACTTCTCCATCCTCGGCTAGCCAAGGGGGGAGAGCCCTGCTTCGTCCTGAAATGTAAAAATCCTGTAAACAAATCACAAGAGCTCATAGAAACAAAGAAAAGAAGGTCATTAGCACTACCCAGTGTAGTAACAATTCTAAGAATTAGTAGGAGATAGATTATGGCGCCGTGATTACCTGGGGGTGGTGGGAAGGGGGCCAATACAAATATGCAAATAGAATCTGAAGAGAGAAATTCTGGAGAAAATAATTGGAATTGAAATCGGGTCTTTCGAGCACTTAAATGATGTTGCCATGGAGGTTGACGACTTCTTCGCGAGATATCCCTCTATCTCCATTGACCCAAGTCATCAAGCCGGGCAAGCTAATAAACGACCGATACTTAAAGTAGTCCATGCTGTCGGCATTAAGGCGAAAAGGCACAAAGGGGCGCATAACCCTCTTCCCAATGAACCTGCTGGACGTCAGGAAAGGTTGCCCCTACACAACAAGACAAAGAAGCTCTACGCCTTCCCTAGAGATAGAACCCAAGCATTGTTCAAGTGGGCTATCAAGTATAATAAGATCACTCTTCTGAAGCCAAAGAGGCCAGATAACAACAAGAGAAGAGACGATCTTTGCTTCTGTCCCCATCATCAAATCCTAGGGCATCCAATTAAAGATTGTTAGATATTCAAGGACATCGTCCAAGGTCTAATTAAAAGGGGGGAACTGCAAATGGGGGACTACAGGGTCAATCCCCATGCCCTCATGAAATGCCAACTCCGGGGTCATTGGTCAATATGATATTTATATATCAACAGCGGATTAAAGAAATGCCAGAGGTTCTCAACTGACACATTCTTGAAGACTATATTCCGTCGCATGGAAGAGAGCAAGAGAAGTGGCAAGCATCGCAAACAAAGGAAAGAACAAAACTGGCATCTTGCCATACGATGGGGACCCAAATTGACAATACCATGGACAGGCCCACTCTGCATCCTGCAGTTTCTATCCGCCATCAAACAACCCTCCCGATAGCCATTAGAAGGCCAACGGATAACAAAAAGAAATAGGCCCCAGTGCGGGTGCACAAAGAAGCTAGCTTAGCCATGGAACGGCTGCAAGCCTTTATAAATAAGCCAGATGAGTACAAGCAGCTCAAGAGTCAGCCTGTGTAGCTGAAGAAGCATGCCCTTCGAGAGAACTATGAATCCCGGGGGCCAACAAAAAGAACTAAAGAAAAAGTGGAGGTGTTTAATGCACCAGGCAACCTACTGTGGAGGCAAATGCCAGCCATGAAGGGGAGGAAAAGGAAAAATACAAAGGCTACAAGGAGAAATATTGCTCTCTCCTGCAACACATTATCAGTCTCGTCCAGCGTGGCTCAAACTTCTGACAAAGAAGATGAAGAAATTTACTTTATACCAAAGGGAGCAAATCAGGCTAAGGCTTCTGCCTCCCACCATGTTGCAGGATCCGAGAGAATATCAGGACACCTACCAGCCAACAAGGAGGGGCAATACCACGTTCCTCTCTCATCTGAAGGCATAAAACATAGGGACTTCGTTTCGAAGAAACTGGTCACATCCGGCAATGGTGACTGACTGCCATTCATATCCTACAAGCCAGAGGCAGAAGATAGCACTCCCAACCCCTCCTGGCAAGACCCTACCGTGACAACATTACTAGACCAGAAACAGCAGGAAATTGAAATGCTGCGAAGGTGGCTAAATGAAATGAATATGAGTCCATCTATGCCACGATTGGCAGGACTTCTATCTGAGATGGCACAGGGTGATACTAGCTCGGCTGAAGCCTCAGCACAGCCAGCCATGCCTCGAATAATACCTAAACATGCAAGGGGGCATTCTCCCTCAATCGCTTCAGCATATAGTCCCACAGGCACGTCAGGGGGTAATTAAAGTGTCTCGGACAATGGTGCCAAGGAGACCACAAAGGCAACCGGTTACCTTGTACCCGAGTCCAGGAGGTCCGACGACAATAGACAAGCCAAGGGTGGAACAAGTAATGAATATGAAGACGACTAAGGAAGAAGTCATTGAGGCTGAATTAGAAACTACTGAACAAGAAGATAATGAATCCACCGTGGACTACATAAAGAGGTGGAGGAATCTCCGTGAAAGGTGCACGCATCCGCCAAGTTACGGAGACTTTGTTCAAATCTACAAAAAAAATTTGTTGAAATAAATCCTATCGCCGGTCAGTGACATTGAAATCATGACCTTTGAACAACTGAGTGACATCGTGGCCGATGTCAAAGTAGTTCTGGCATAGCTTTGCCCAGCTTTCACTACCTTGAGCCAAACGAATAAACCAACCGGAAAACACCCGACACAAGAAGAAATTTGTACCTCAGATTTTGAAGCCTTCAAGCAACAAAAGAAGAAAATGAAAGAGGTAGCCAGCCTTTCTTCCACCGTGCCAGCAAAACAAGGGTCCTCGTTAAGAGGCAAGATGATGAAACCGTACTCCTTTCCGAAGGATAAGACTTAGGCTCTCTTTGTGTGGGCCCGTTAATACGACAAAGTTGTGCTTCCGAAACTGAAGAAACCAGGCGATCCTGAAACAAGAGATAATCCACCTTTCTATCCTTATCACCAAGCGGCGGGACATCCCATTGAGGATTGCTATGTGTTCAAGGACATTATTGAATACCTGATCAAGAAAGGCGAATTGTAAATGGGGTAGTACAAGGTGGACCCACCGTGCCATCATCAAATGCCCGTCTTGAGGAGAGCTGACCCGCGCAGTGTCACTACTTCAGCTGCTCCTCACAAATTTGGTTTAAGCTAACATCTAGCGTGTCTACATAGCTTGAATGCGGATGCTTGCCAACAAATGGAGGAATGGCAAATGATGCGAAATATGTAAAAAAAAAAGGAAAGGAAAGGGCATGTTCTGGGGACAAGTACAAAGAGAAAAAAATGAGCAAAAAGGAGGGCAAATGAAATTTACATATATAGACATAAAGCTCCGCCTACTGAATATGAGGCGCCATCTCTCAGAGATTGGGTCCTTCCAAAAAAAATTGAAGGAGGCCTTGATGGCTACATCTGTCGAGAAAAATATCACTCCCCTCATGTCATGGTCTGTGCCAAATAAAAAAAATAACCATTGTGGGTTTGGTATAGTGGAGCGAACTACTCATCCCCTCTCTGAGGCTTGTTCTCTTGGTCGAAAATACTTTCCAACTTCTTCTTTTTGTCCTTTCTTTTCTTCTTTTCTTCCTCTTTTGTGTAATAGACCAAGGTGGGTGCGCAGGAGAGCGCTCACCCCCTCAGGGAGGGGATGAGTGGGTCACTCCACCACATCAATCCCACAGTGGTAATCTTTGTTCAGCGTGGGTCTCGACAGATATGGCCATACAACCCTCTCTCGCCAATTCTTCCTCTTCTTTTGCTTCTTTTTTTTCTTCTCTTCTTCTTTTCTTTCTTCTCTTTTTATGGTGGCCTCCATGATTCCTGAAAACTACAGGTATCTCGGAGTAGCATCTTCGAGGTCACAAAGATGACTATGCCTAGTTCGACTTTTCTCCCTATAAGACTAGCGAAGACAGCACCTGCAATTCATCAAAGCAGGCAAACATTGTTTATTAGGAGGCCATGAGGCCCTGAATCTTGGCGAAGAGATGAAGGGTGGTTTTGTTCCCATCGGGCGTGCCAGACTTGTGGACACATTAAAAATTCACACATTGTTTATTCTTCTGTTCGTTTGTTGGGTGGGGTGTTTATTTGTCTATTTAGTGCAAGGGCGTACCAGTCACCAAGGTGACGATTTATTTGGGCTTCGAAGAGCCACGGGTGTGCTCGATCTGACTCGGTCAGACGATTGTGTAGTTTAGGTTGGGACCAAAACCCGCCGCACCATAAAGGTCATGGCGTCATTTACATCCCCCATACTGGGGAACACCTTTGATTAATCGCTGGGAATCAGGGCCTCATGGCCAGAAAATTAATTACATAAAAAGAATCTATTAAGAAACACTAAAGTCCTTGTACGAGGGTGTAAAGAAAGCATTTGAGATCATGTCGGTCACATGTTGACCATTTAATGTTTGGACGAGTGTCCGGCTTGAGAAAAGCGTAATCGTTACGGGGAAAATCGGAGCATATGTATGTCAGAATGCGAACAGATTTATTATTCAGGGGAACGGGAAGCGTTCAGTTAAATCCTGGTTAGAGCAGTCGAGAACCAGTGAATCTGTTAGCCCGGTGCAAGATCAAGCCGCGACCATACTGTGGTGAGCCCCCCGCGGTCGAAGCAAGACTTGTGTGAGCATCGTTAATATTTCTAAAGCCGAAGGGCAACGGGGAAGACATTTTGAGATCAAGTCCTGAAGGAAATGCGTTTGAGATAGTAGGCTGTAGGCCTAGGGTGTAGGCAAGACAATGACCATGATCAGGGTGGACCCGAGATCTAAGCATGGCCCACGGAGGACTATTGATATTCCCATGCGTGGGGTTCGAGGATGATGAGAGCCATCTCGTTCCATTCAGATTTTGTCAGTCACTCATGGACCTTTTCATGTTCGGACGAAGGTCCGTGATAGAGTCGCGATGGGAACCAAGATAAGCCCGTTCAAATATCTGCCGAGTGCACGACAATTCAATAATGGGTTTGGAAAGGATCTGGGCTGGGAAACAGGTCCGGTTCAATCGAAATGTCGGCCCCCGGCAAGATCGGGTCGTGGCCATTTCGGGATAACTCCCAAGACTCAGGCCCGGCCTGCAAGGGCAGTATTGTTGTTCCTTCAGCACCAGGCCACGGGAAAAGACGAGGCTGCAGCATGGATTTTATTACAATTTTTATCTGGGGTTTTGATTGTATGTTTTTTTTATTGTCTTATTTCCCTTTCCACATTCATTTCGAGTGATTAATCTATTTATTTTGTTTTTACTATTATTATTATTATTCCCTTTTTTATATTATGTGAATTTATTTATTTATCAAAATTATTATTAATTTTGTTATCATTATTATTGTCATCATTATCATTACATATTATATACTTCTTTTTTTGAAGGAAGGGTGGGCTATTGGAGGACTAAGAGGGGGCTAAAGGAGTGTGCTGGAGAAGAATTAGGGAGAGCGTGCCGGAGAAGGGGCTGGAGTGTGTACCGGGCAGGCTAGGGTGTGCCGGGGAAGCATGGGCCCGAGTGTGTCAGCCAAGGGTGGCTGGGGAGGCGTACCGGCGAAGGGTCACACAGGGTGTGCCGGAGAAGGGCTATGCCGGGTTAGGAGCGCACCGGTGGGGGTTGAGCTGGGCGTGCTGGTGGAGGCAAAGATGGACTGTGTCGATGGAGGCCTAGGGGTAGAGTGTACCGGTGAAGGTCCGGGGAAGGAGGGGCTAAGCATGGATAAGGTCGGTGCAGGTGAGGGCTAGGTCGGTGCAGCCACAGGCAAGGTCAGTGCAGGTTCATGCAAGGCCTGTGCGAGGTCCATGCAAGGTCCATGCAAGGCAAGGTCTATGCAAGGAAAGGTCCATGCGAGGTCTGTGCACATGCAAGCAAGGTCAGTGCATATGTGCAGGCAAAGATAGTGCACATGCAGACAAGGTCAGTGCACGTGTAGAAAGTGCAAAGGGCAAGGTCAGTGCACATGTAGGCAAGGTCAGTGCACATGCAGGTAAGGTTAGTGCACATGTAGGCGAGGTCCATGCGTATGTTCAGGCAAAGTTCATGCATGTTCTGGCAAAGTCCATGCGTATGCTTAGGCAAAGTCCATGCATGTTCAGGCAAAGTCCATACGTATGCGCGCGGGCCAGGGGCAAGGTCCGTGCATGTTTGTGCGGGCTAGGTGACAAAGTCCGTGCAGATGCATGCAGGCTAAGGACGAAGTCCGTGAATGTTTAGGCAAGTCCGTGCAGGTTTTGGACGAAGTCCGTGCAGATGTTCAGTGCTAAGTCAATGTAGGTTTTGAACGAAGTCCATGCAAGTATAAATAAAGTCCGTGCATGTTTGATGAAGTTCGTGCATGTTTGGGCAAGTCCGTGCATATGCACAGGGTCAAGGGCAAGGTCCGTGCATGTTTTGGGAGTTGACTCCGTGCATGGTTGGGCAAGTCCGTGCATATGCACAGGGTCAAGGGAAAGGTCCGTGCATGTTTTGGGGGTTGAGTCCGCGCGTGGTTGGGCAAGTCCGTGCATATGTACGGGGTCAAGGGAAAGGTCCGTGCATGTTTTGGGGGTTGAGTCCGCGCGTGGTTGGGCAAGTCCGTGCATATGCACGTGGTCAAGGGCAAGGTCCATGCAAATTTTGGACGAAGTCTATGCAGATGTATGCGGCCAAGGACAAAGTCTGTGTAAGTCTGAGAGTGAGTCCATGCAGTGCATGTAAGGTCCATGTATGTTCATGCAAGTCCGTGTAGGTTTGGACAAGGTCCATGCAACGTTGGACTGAGTCCATGCAGGTCTTGGGCTAAGTCCATGCAAGGTCCGTGCTGGTGCATGCAAGGCAGGAACGAGGTCCATGCAAGTTTGGGTGAGTCCGTGCAGGGTCCGTGCATGTGGGGCCAGGACTTATGCAGGGTTGTTGTGTGGTGTACTGGGGAGGCTTCGAAGCAGGGCATACTGGCGAAGGAGTGTAGGAATGTGCCGGCGAGGCTCTGGAGGTTGTACCGGCGAAGGGCCTGGGAATGGCTGTGCCGGTCAAGAAAGGATGGCATATCGAGAGGGAAGTTGGTGCATGCCGGCGAAGAGGATTAAGAGTGTACCGGTGAAGGGGTTCAAGGGCGTGCCGTGGAAGGATTGGGAGGGTGCACCAGGGAAGCACTTGGAGGGCCCACTCCTCTTCATCCCTTTGAGGCCTTTCTTTTCTTCTTTTCTTCTTCCCTTCCTCCCTTTTGATTGATTTTCTGTGTAGTTCATGAGGGTTCCCTCTCTCTGTCTCTTGACCATCCTCTGTTCCTTCCTCCTTCTAGTACGAGTGTACAAATTACTCTGCCATTATTTAGTCTGATTCTCTTCATGCTGCCCATAGTTCTTTTGCCTTGGTCGGAGTGTTTTATTATTAATTATTTCATTTGTTTATTACTCCCTTTTGTCCTTTTCATATCATTATTTCTGACAAAAATTCGACAGCATCTCCCCTTGACCCGGGCATAAGGGAGATACAGGGAACGCGCCCACATGGAGTGGCAGGACCCAACAATTGGAGGTGAGCATCCGAAGACGGCAGTACCTTTGATGAAAATCTCGAAAAATGTGAAAGGAGTGGTGAGTGGGAGATAACTCTAAGGCTGGCCATAAGTGTCAAGGGTAAAGGGTAGGGACTGGATACAAATGCTGGGGGTGACACAGGGTGGAAGGCAGGGTTTAATGTGTTGGCAAGGTGGGGCTCAAAGGTGGACCGGGCAAGGCAGGCTGGAGGGAGCCAAGCTACACCGGTGAAGGGTCTGGCCAAAGGGTTGTACCACTGAGTGAGGCATGGGGCGCACCGATGGAGAGGGATTGGCTAAGGGTGTGCTGGTGAAGGGGAAGCTGGGTGTACCGAGCAAAGACCAAAGGGCTCGCACCGCTGAAGAGGCTATGTCATTGAAGGTGCTGGCGGGTTGAGTATATCGGGCAGGAAAGGGGGGTTGTGGGTTGTTGGTCAAAGAGGCAGAGATGCACCTAGTTGAGGGCAACTCAGGGGAGTAAAGGCCAAGGTTTAACCGGATGGACGACTGGAACTGGGAGGGGAAGAAGTTTGGTGGTGATGCTTGACTGGGGGAAGAAAAGAGGCCAAGGAGGCTATTGAATGTGGGCATCTAGGGATGCAAAAAGGAGGATGTGAGTGGAGGTCCCTGGCCATGTAGGGAGACTCAAACGCCCTAGGGGGAAAGCAACGCACAATCAAACCCACGCAAGAACCCTAAACAAACGGAGACAGCGGAAGATACCAAGAGGAGTTTTTTTTTTATTCATGAAAACTAAAGGCCACAACCGGCCATGTACATTGTGAAGCATCGGGATGGAGGATACAAGCAATGGGAATGGGGAAGAAGGAAGAAGAAAGAAAAGAATGGGGGGGGTCGAAGTTGAGCAGGGATCATGGCCCCATACTCTTCCCCCTCCCATGTTGCATACTCTCACTCCCTCTCTCCCTCTCTCTTACTCTCTCTTTGGGTGCTTGTCGGAGAGGAACCTCACGGCGGAGCTCTCTTCTTCTTCTTCTCTTCTTCTTCTTCTTCTTATTCTCTTCTCTCTCCTACCTTTGCGCTTTGTCTCTCTGTGTTGCTTGTCTCTGTCTTTGTGTATCTCTTCGTGGTCCCTCTTGTTCACCGGAGAAGAGGGGCTTTTATACCCTAACGGCACAGGGCCTTTGAATGCAAGAATGGCGGAGGTGGGAACATAGGGCATTAATGAGGATTTGACTCCGGTCGTTCTTAGTGACAGAGAGCGTAGCCAGCATGCCACCCTCTCTGTTCGACACCTCAGCCAGCCCGTTGCACACCAAAAATTGGTAAAAGAATGGTGTAAGATCTTCCCTGCCTCGTTGAAGAAGCACATTGCTGAAGGCATTTATAGCGTGCCATTGAAGAGCGTTGGAAGCATGCCGGCGAAGGGCACTTGGTGAGTGTGCTGCTGAAGGCAGCATGGAGTGTGCCGCTGAGCGGGCTTCATGGGTGTGCCGTTGAAGGAGCTTGCCCCTAGAGCGTGCCAGTGGAGAGACCACGGGCTAGGATGTGCCGCTGAGGGCACCCCCTGGGGTGTGCCTAGGAAGACCCGCCAGGGTGTGCCGCTGAGGGCACCCCTGGGGTGTGCCGGGGAAGACCCGCCAGGGGTGTGCCGCTGGAGCGCGGACTGGGGTGTGCCGCTGAGCGGTGGCCAGGCAGGGTGTGCCGCTGAAAAGATACCAAAGTGTGCCATTGAGGACTGACCGAGGCGCCGTTTGTGACGCATTTAAGCCCGTCACGAGCACAAGTTGTGGTTTATTGGATTTTCTTCGGGGCCCATAGATTGTGGGCTCCCCGGGGGTTGATTTCTCTTCGCTGTCGTGACTCCAGAGACGGCTTCACGACAGTGTATGTTTGTTTGGAGAGTCCGGATGGCCAGCCTTCTCCGCAGTTTCTTCCGTTGAAGTTGGTGTTGATACTGGACTGGTCGGGACATATGGACGTGTAATTTTACGCGTCCACAAGAAGCCAGGGAGAAAAGAGAGAGAGTAAGCAGTGGAAAGAGGGAGAGAAAGAGGGAATCTTGAATGTAGCTGGAGGGGACGGGAGAGGGAAGGGAGCCGTCGCCCCTCCTTAACCCGTCTCACTCCTCGGGTCTTCTTTGTCACTAGTTTCCCTGCTTCCCCTCCCCTTTCATCCTGTGGTATTGCATTACATTTGATCCCTTGGTCATGATCTTTTGTTACCTTATTCTCCATGAATGAAAATATCTTTCTTTTTGCTTCTTGAATTATTTTATCTAATTTAGTTGGTAGAACTTTTTATACATGCTTTATTTCCTTTAACTTGATTTATTTATATGTATTATTTATTATACACTGTTGACTCGGGTATCAGAGTTGGGTTTGATCCTGTGAGAGTCTTTATATAAGTATGTGTGGATGTCAAAAAATGACGATGACGATCATACGGCACTCGCGTCTACACATTCAAGCGCAAGTCGAAGACGGGAAGGACGAACAAACCCACACCTCGCCCGATCAAGATGAGAATTCACTTGGTGGTCCGCTACCTGTTATGGACGCCCCCAGGTGGAATATACGATCACAATTCTCCAATCGGCCGCCTCGAGGGCCAAAGCAATGAAAAGTCAGGAACTCTGGCACAGTCTCGGCATGCACCGGAAGGCACGCAAAGTCTTGGACCGAAGCCCAAAGACGGCGAATGAACCAGTGTGGATGCCACGCATTGCAACTAGAACAGTCTAGGAATGTCGACATTTGTATGAATGGCTGCGACCCCGGGAAGAAACCCCGATCGGCACGGCCTTCGCCTGAACTAGTGCGGGTTAAACCTGCGTGGGTTAAACTGACGCCCCCCCATCTCCCTTTGCTTTCATTTTTATACAGCACGCTACACTTGAATGCCTTAATACGGTGCCACATTTACATTACATTAAAATGACATGCTCCACTTTGAAGGGCCATCCCTCTTTGTTGTGTTAATACAATGTGGCAATCTTAAATGCCAATAAGGGCTATTCTGGCACGCTACAGTGCCCATCATACCCTTTCCTTCAAATGCTAAAATGGCGTGCTCATTTTGAAAGCCAAGTGGCTATCCCGGCGTGCTTAAAGAACACATCAGACTATTCGTTGAAATGGTTATCCAACGTGCTCATTTTGAACGCTAAAAAAAGGGCTATTCTGGCGCGCTACTTTTGAAGGACCCATAGGCTATTCTTTGACAGCTTAATCTAACATGCAATCTTACCATCCTGTCATCAATGTGGTCCCCTGTTTCCTACGAACAGCATGATGGCGAACGCCCTGAAATGATTAAATTACCATTTTGATCTGGCAGGCAACCAAGCTTATGTCATGAACGAAAACTCTCAAGCCATACGCCGAATGCCGATTCCATCGGCCAGCCGCTCACGTCTCCCTCCGAAGTGACGAAAACAACGTGGTGAATGCGGAAGAGTGACAACAACTCCGCTGCGACATGGGCAAGCAGTGGGACACGTTCCTCTTTGAATGAAAAGAACCTGAGCTTCCCCCCAGGGAGATATATATGGCCATGATGCTGAAGAAACAAGAGAGAGGCTGGCGCTGTGAAGGTTGGAGAGGAGAAGGTGAGTGGCTCTCTGCTGTGTTCAAAAAGAGAAGAAAGAAAAGGAAGGGTGAGGGCTTCTGAGAAGAGGAGCCCAGTCGAAGTGTGAAGGATCCTCATGCCAGAGAGTGAGGGAGAAGTAAAAGGAAAGTGAGGGGAGTGAGCGTAAGAGGTGAGTCGGGGGGGTCTATATTCTTTTCTTCTCCTCCTCGACAGTGTCTTCTTCCCCTCTTTTGCAATGTATTCTCTGTCCATCTTAGGATGAACTCCCAGTCTTAAAAGCTTTTCCCCTATTCGTGAGGATGAATAAAAGAAAAACCCTTTTGTAATCTCAGTGATCTCAGTTTCGGCCCTCTGCTTTCATTCTCCACTCTCCGATCATCCGGGGCCTTTGAAGGCCGCCTCTCTATGGTGTGACTCTCAAAGAAACCCAGCCGACGGATGAACATCTATAGCCCTTGTGGCAAACACTTGTCCCGCCTTGAAAGTTCCTCGCCCGTGAGCCGTGGTCGTTCTTGAAGGCTAGCCCTCGAACGTTCCATACTCACATTTGGGTTATCAGACCGCCGTGAGGCCACTCCAAATTTTGAGGGTCACCCTAGAGTAATTCGTTTGGTGGCCTTCTATTATCTCTGGCAAGCCCCGGTCCAGGAGAGATGCTGCCTGATTTTTGCCAGGAATTAAAGAACACTTAAGAGCAAATGAAGAAGCCACCCGTCGATGCCAAGAATAACACATGTTTGAAGCCTCTGTAAAGCAAACCGAACACACAGTAATTCTGTGAATCAAACTCCCCTGAACGAAACACCTAATATCCACGCCAATCCATCTTAATAAACCACTTAAAACTCTTAAACCCCCTCTCCATCAACTTAATCCAGAATGGATGAACAAACCAACACCAAACTGGTTCACGGGTTAAAGAAAATAAAAACACACAGTAAAACACAATGAAACAACCCTCGGGAGAAACTATTCCAGCGCGGGCTAAAACGGTGTGGTCACTGTTCCACCACGCCGTTTTAACCCTCCTCTCAAAATCTCATCTCCTTGGCTTGAACACAAATCTGGCGTGCACCCATCCGTCAATGTTCAACCCTTAAAACGGCGCGGTAAAATCTGGCGCTCCCCCCTTCAAGCGTCTATTCCGGCGCGCCCTCCTTGTCCTCCTCTATTATGGCGCGCTCTCTGTTGCATCACTGTAGCTGCTAAAATGGAGCGACCTCCATCTTGTTGCCCCATAAATGGCGCACTCCTACTCCTTGCATCCTAATCCGGCACCCTCCCTTAAGAGCCTAATACGGCGTGCTCCCTCCTTGGTGGCACCTAATCCGGTGTGCACTTACACACCTATGTTCAAACCACATAACCGACGCGCTACCTGTGCACCCACCATCCTGGCACACCCCTCCTATTATCATCTTCCCCGGTGCGCCTCCTTAACATAAGAAAGGGATTAAATAACTAGAAAAGGGGAAATGTTCAAAAAATGAATGAAAAGATCGATGTTAATAAAAAAATGAAACAAACACCATAACCTTTCTATACTTAAAATTTTGTTCCGGGGGTGTTGTCCCCAGAAACCCCCGCGACCTGACCGCGTAGGTCGATCCACGTGCGAGAGCGCACGATGGCGAGTTCTTGATGTTGCCAAAGGGGGAGAGACTATGCCTTATGGCCTTATGATGTTTATGGAGATACTATCTCTTATTTTGCATGTTACTATGTGTGTTTGTATGCATGCATGATCATCGGTGTTTAGTGTTAGTCAGTTTGTCTTTGGTCATTTCATAGCTGTTCTGATGTGTTAAACTGTCATCTCCTCATTTTGAACAATCGGAGAAGAAAATCAGGAATACACGATGTAACATTAGAAAATAATTTCTTGGGAGAGTTTTGGCAGCATCTCCCTCTGCCCCAGAATATGTTGGGGGAGGTGCATAGGAAACCCATCCACAGTAAGCTAAGACGGGATCCGTAAAAGATGGGCATATCGGAATGACAGCCCATGAATCCAAAGGGGCCAAGAGGCGATGAGGCACCATTAGCCATAAGGTAGTTCATTCGATGTTCCCCTAATGAAGTCATTAGAGATCACACTGCAGTTAATCCCTGTGACTCGATGGGGTAATCGGAAAACCCAGAGAGTAAAAACATAACGTGAGGGCAGACCCCATTGATGTAGCTCTTGTGGATGTCCTGGAACCAAATTTGATCCCTAGCAGTCACAGGGATTGTAAGAGGAATGTTAGTGGCCAACACAGGGCAATATGGTGGCCAGAGGGCATGGGTGCCTGAGAGTGAGGTGGTGGCTAGGCGATGGGGCTATGCGACGGCAGGCTTGAAGGAGGGGACCCGACAGCTAGGATAGCGCACAAAGGCAAGGGGTATGAGGGCTTGAGATGCTGGCTAATGAGGTGGGGAGAACCTAGCGGCCAGGATGAGGGGGTCACCCGGTGGCCAGAGAAGCAACCTAGCGCGCCCATGAGAGGAGTCCAAGGTCTGAGGCGATGGCTGGTAGAGAGGGGGGTTATTCGACGTCCAAGGGAGAAGCCCCTAATCCGGTACGCTACACGTGCCAGATCAGGGCAACAAGGGTTTTGCCACTGGATCAACATTTGTGAGTATAAAATGGGCGAATGATAAGGGAAATGTGAGGGTTTCTAGCTTGGGAGGAGATTCAATTGCTCAAGGAGAAGGTTGTACAGAACCAAGATGCTCTACTAAGCAGGGAAGTGGGCTAAGATTGAGTTCAAATTGAGTAAAGCTCAGTGATACGATGGCCGAACCAAATTCTATTTTAGACTATAAAAAAGCAAAATTGCAGGGCTATGTGTCTCTTGCTCGTGCAGGGAAATTCAGGGATCATGCTGGAGATATGTCAGCCCCTGATTCCCAACGGAGAGAATGGGTAAGAGCTAAAACCCAACAGATTAGCAGATATAGATAATAAATTAAAATGAGTAAACCTCCAGCATAAAGCAACATGAAGTGGGGGGATTGAATCTGAATGTACCCCTTTCCACAGATGCTCAGGGATCACACGTAGGTGCTAGTGAATCTCTAACGGCCATAGTGGGGCAATTCGGAAGGGATTCCGAGGGAAAATAGATAAGGGAGGTTTGAGATGACACCCTTAGCACATTCTGGAGCATGCGGGCTTTATTAAAACCAAATGGTCAACATATGTAGCCCCGCGGGGCAGATTGTTTGGTCCAGCAATTAATCTAGCCGTTTCACAATCACAGAAGAAGAATGAGAGGGGAGGAACAAAGACAGAACAAATTGATGGGCGAATGAAATTTCAATTCATTTCTTAATCTCTAGAACATCGTACACGATGCTAAAATTTAGAAAAGAATTGTAGAGGGGAGACAATGGGTACGGGGACTATAGCCCAGGATGGGCATTCTCTGGTGATGAACCCACCTTGTCTCTACTTCTCCTTCCTCTCTCCTATCACTTCCTATCTCTTTCTTTCTCTCTCTCACTGTGCGCCCCTTTTTTGCTATGGTATCTCCCGAGTATTCTCTCTATTCTCTCCTTTTCAAGTGTTCAAATGGGGCTTTTTATAAGGTAAGATTTGGAGTTGGGACGGCGGCCTAATGCAAAGGGTGACACGGCAACTTGGGGCGCACCCTTTTGGCCATCGGATCCATGCTGAGCCACCGGATCACCTTGTGTGCTAGCCCATTTAAGCTTTCTTAGGCCCATTTGAACAATTCTTGGCCTATTTAAATATTTATTTACTAATCTGAGCATTCCTTCGGCCCATTTCATTTGTTTAGACCTTGTTCATGTATTTTAGTCCATTCTTATTCTTCTTTATGGCATTCGACCAATTCAGACGGCCTATCTGCATCATCTGAAGTGTAGCACTGTCCTCTTTGGGCAACTGTCTCTTCTGGGATGACTCCGACTATGTCTCAGCCTCATCTTACGATCGAGAGGTTGCTAGGGGAGCTTAAGCAGGCAGATGGTCACTCGGGAATTCTTTTGTCTTTGATGGACCATTTTTGTGATTTGTTCAGCTTGATTGCTTCCGTGATGGACCATGATTTTATAGGATATTGGCTTTACCGGGAAGGCGTGGCCAGGTGGGATATTATAGTGTGACAAGCTCCTCCCATCGTAAAGCGAGGCTGAGACCAACTGGAATCGTTTTCTTCAGAACTTTGACTTAGCCGTCAATACGTCTTCAGGTCATTTGATATTTTAACCACCATAGTTGGTGGCTTCCATGAAGTCTTCGTGAGCTCCAAGGTGTCCCAGGCTGGGACTTCACAGGCCTCAAACTTGTCATGTCCATTTGTATAATTTTCAGGTGTCAACAATATCTCGTGCCCACGTGTCGTGCCCTAGTGGCACTTTCCCAGTCAAAATTTAGTTCCATAGGTGATCGTTGAGAAATCGACTGCACGCTCACATTCTATCCAGCTACCCCGACTACCCCTGACACAGCTATATTTCATTCTTTGTATTCCCCCATCACTACCATAGAATCTCCACGTGCCAATCGACCTATCTTGGCCTTTCGAAAAGCGAGTATGTGTCATGTCACAGAAATCTTAAAAATTTTCTGCATACGGTGAACTATCACCTTCAGCCCTTTTCTTTTCTATCTATGGGGATGTACAGGTTTGAGATGTTGAGGTGCCGAAACATTTGCTTGTCGCTCTTTCGACTTTTGGGCAAGCTTGCCAGCCCTAGCCCTTCTGATTGCTCGGGCCTCCTCTTTGGTGACCTAGATTTGTTTCATTTTATAGAGGGATTCTTCAATTAAGTTGTCCCCATTCTTGGAGTTGAACTTTTTTTTGAAGTCCACTTTATCTTCTCGCACTCGATGAAGGAGTGTGAAATGGCTGGATGTTGAGATTGTTAGGACATGATTGTCTCATGGTATTATTGGCTCGCCTCCATCGAGCTGAATGTGGAGATTACCAACAAGCACCTCCTTACTGGAGCTTGATATAGCCGTTGTTGGCTTTCTACCTCCACAGCTTCGGCACTGCCCCCGTTTGACAGGAGAAGAGTTGAAAAGAGATAATGTTGACTGAGAAGACTCGGCCTTGTGGTGAGCGGGACTTGATGCCCCCAACAGTGACAGATGCAACTGTTGTAGCCTATGTTTCTTGAGTGTTGGGGATTACCCCCCAAAAGTAGGACAATATGACAATTGTGGGGAAATCTCTGAGCATGATTGACGTAGCTAGATATATGAACCTAGCATGGTTAGCGACGACCAAGGGGCCATAGGTCATTGCCGCCATTGAAGAGTTGTTGGTACTTTACTATTGAAATTATTTCCCCTCCCTACACCCTCTTGAAAAAAGAGAAAAAGGACATCACAACCTTCGCAAAGATATAAAAATATTTGGTAAAATGATAAAAGGCAGGAAAAGTCCCACCAAGCATGTCAGTCCATTTCACACGTGAAAAATTTAATTTGTAAATATCTATTTGTTGGATAAACATGCATATATTTAGATAATTGATTACCATACACATTATTAATTCTGCGGGTTTAGTTTACCAGACGATTGAGGGTTTGTGTACTGGACTTTTCTCGACTGACCGTAGTCAGTGTTAATTACATCGAAACAAATCTAAACACCTTTGATTAACCAACAAAGATTCTTTAAACCCTTACAATCTTCATTGTGACATCAGTGATTTAGTCTGAGAAGGGACTCCCAACCCCTAAGGTAGGGGCATATTTATAATTTTTCCTAGGCTAGAGTTTAGTTGTAATTTCCTCTAAACTAGAGTTTATTTGTGATTTCTTGTAAATTAATGGTTTTTGTTGAAGGGGATAAGCGTCCCATGCAATTCCCAGATTTTTGCACAATTTTCTTGGATGTTTATGTAATTTTCAAAACTTTCAAGATGGAATTATAATTTTTGAATTTTTGTATACAAGCACAATTTTTCTATCAACTTTAAGAACACTTGCATGAACTTGAACATTTCTTGAAGAATTTTTAAACTCTTAAGATTTTACATAATCTCAGGTATTTTACAATTTCGTAAAGCATGGGAATAATATTATATTTTTGCAAACTACATGGTTTTTCCTATGATTTTACAACAAATTCTCATTCCTTCAAACATTTATGAGATCATCATGGTTTTTCCATAGTTTTCATATATTTATTGAAAAAATATAACTCAATTTCCTCAAAGGAGGATATTTATGTAATATATACCCTTTCGAGGGTTTTGCGCAAAGTGATTGATTTCAAGTCTTCAAGGCTTCAAAGAGAAGGTGCCCCTTGTTGCTCCCTGTGCTCAAAGCTCTTCCAAGGCTACTTCGAGCTTGAGTCCTTCTTGTGTGTGTGAAATTCCTCCCTCTTGACAAGGCCTCCTATTTATAGGAGTTGGAAAAAGGAATCCAGAGGGAGCTCCTTTTGGCTTATAGATTTATTGCATTGGGAGAAGCCTCCACCAGGCTTGTGACTAAATAAGGTGGCCCCTCCTGCCATCCTCATCCCCTTTTCTCCACTTATTTCTTTTGTTTTAGGTAGAGAGAACAAAGATCTCCCTCCTTTTTTCTTTGTTCTATGTTTCTTTTTGATGTTTCTCTTTTTTTAGAAGAGCACAGGAGGGAGAGAGACCTAGAGGGGCTTCCTCCTGGTCTATGCGACTGGAGGGAAGTCCCTTCAGGTCTATGCAAATCGAAGGAGGTCCCTCTAAGTTTGCGCGACTCAGAGGAGGTCCCTCCTGGTTCGCCTGATCCGGAGAAAGCTACTCTAGGTCTGCCACACCTGGAGGGACTTCCTCCGAGTCTGCCACACCCGGGGGAGAGTCCCTCCATCTTCTCCTTTGCGCAATGTGAAAGAAAGGGGAAAAGAGGAGGGGCCTCCTCTTGGTTTTCTGGTCCAAAAAGGGTTATAAAAACCCATTGCCCACTCCCTTTCAATGACTTTTTATTGTTTCTTGCTCCTCTCTCCAAGGCGGGAAAGTGTGGAGATTCTTTCGATTTGTTATGACCATACTTGACCCCGTCTTGCTGCCCTTGGATTCTAGGGTGCAGGGATAACTCTGTGACATGTTGGGAACGTTCCACGGAAGTTGGGAACCGTCATTTTTTGATTGTTTTGTTGCATGAATACGTGGCTTAGCGTCACCCACCAGGTGTTTGACAGAATTCAGTACAAGAAAATTGGCATTTACCTATATTTTTAAAACATTGGTATAGGTCTAAAAAACATAGGTAAATCCTTTACCTTCGTTTACTTGCCACGCTTTTAAAACGTGGCGCTTGCTCGCATGACTATAAGTTATACCAACGTTTCTATAAAACGTAGGTATAAATCGACTTATACCTATGCTTCCAAAGCATAGGAATACTCCAACAGAAGCGTAGGTTAAAAACATGTATACACATACATATAAGAGGTTGTACCTACATTTATAAAAACGCAGGTATTACCTTTCGCCACGTAGTAGAAGAAATCTTTGAATAAGGATTAGCATCACTTATAAAAAAATGTAAGAAAATAATTTAACGTCGGTTAATAAAAAATGGGGATCGGCGTCTTCACGCCGATCAGGTGAGCTTCTGGTCACTCGTTCCCTGGGAGATTACCACAGTCTGCATCAGTTTATCCTTGGACTAATTATGCAGGCAGACATTAATGATTGATGGCCTATGATTTGTATCCAAATGACAGCTTAACACCAAAATAATATACTAGTGCTTTTTACGCCTGCATAAAACATTTTCTCGTGTATCTTTCTCATGTATTTTAGTCTAACCTGCCTCGAAGACAATGGGCATCAATTTTGGAGAATGTCACCTTAGACAGCTTTCTCATTCGAGCCTAACTGGAAGAGGCGGCTAACAGGTTGGGTATACAGGGCAACCTATTTGATATGAGTGTTACGGCAATTCATATAAAAAAACATGGATGTTATCCACCAGCAAAAAATGAAATTGCTACCCTTTGTTATTATGAAACCATGTACAAGCCACATAAACGGATAAACCCCAACCAAGTATGAAAGGAAAACAAATGCATGATGCCATAATATTTCTCCATATAAAATATTAGAATGGATATCTTTATGTATTTCTGAGCAAGTGATCATGTATAATAATGATACACCTGTAGTGTGGAGTCCTCCCAATGGCATGACATTCACTGTAAATCAACATCTACATCAAAGGTCCTTTTACATTGGCAACATGATGGCACCAACAAGTTTGAGTGAGCATTGACCAAGAAATATCCAAATTTATTAAATATTGATGCTCAAGGCCCACCATTCAAGATTTAGTGCATCATCTTATGCTCATTTCTTCCACCAAAATATCCAGTTTATGTGATTTCTGGTATTGGGTACTAATAACAGAATCACTGACTCTAAAGGAAACCCTCATTACGAAAACATACCTCTGTAGGATTGCCTGACAGGTCATATGCTGCAGCTGTGGCTTCTGCATACTTTCCATCATCAACAAGCTGTCTGACCTTTGAAAGGACACTTGGTGCTTCTGGATTTGTATAAATACCAGGTGTTCCAGTCCAAAGAGTATCATCTGCAGTGAGAAATTGTGTGATATCCCATAGTTTTATTAGGAAAGATGGAACTTAGGAAGAAAAAATGAAAAACATGGAAATACCTAGTTATCTGTGAGTAGTTTGGTTTTGGTGAAAAAAAAAACCGATGAACATGAACAGAATTAAGAACTTAACAATATGAGCAAACAAAAAGGAATAGAATGCTTCGTTTACTTTACTTCAAGCACGATGATAAAAGAGAATGCTGGGAGGTGAACACCTCACAAATCCCCACTAGCAGCTACCGGACGTCAGTCAAGAATGTATAGAGGTTATATTTGATCCAACATAATGATAATGATGTTGATGATGATCAAGTCCTGTCCCATCAATCTGTTGTCCAGCTTTTCTATTTCCAGGGAATTCTGACTAGGATTTATTTAACAATTTGCTAATCAATTTTTTCGGCCCCTCCACTGTAGTGCCCCACTCCTAGCTAGCACCATTGATTTAGTGGGTAGGGGATGAAATACTTGTCAAAGGACAAGCAAATTCAAAATTTTCAGCCCCTCCACTGTAGCACCATACCTCCGGCAGCCAGGGTCGGCTGACTCAGCAGGTCAGACCGACCCAGACACGGGCCGGGTCGGTTGACTTCTTCTTTGTCCATTTAAGCCAACTCGTAGTGACTCAGTCGACTCGGACAGACCCAAGATCTAACTGACGCGATACGACGAGTTGGCCAACCCTGCCGGCAGCCTGCTCTTAAGTTCATTCTCAAACACACACTCTCTACAAGTCTCAAAATTTTCGTCTTGTTGTCTACGATATCAATATCAGATATCATCATTGTGTTGCTCCTGATGCGTTTTGATTATTAATGGTCCTTTCTTTCATGTATGTCTGATCTTTTTCCAACATTCTGAATCACAAATTACTGTCGCCAGTCATAACTTGACAATGTTTAACTGAACATAAGCAGAGAATGAAGCAATGTTTAACTGAACATAAGCAGAGAATGAATGAATGCCAAATAATTCTAAGTCATGTCTGATTCAGCAGAGAGCATAAGATGCCCATGTAGTCGAGCAGGTTAATCTTCTTCGCTCGCATGGAATAAACTCTATCAGCCCAAATGCCCAATGGCAGCCTACTGGATCGCCAAGGGCTCATGGCAAGAACTTCTTCCTGCTGTTCATGAATCCAAGCCGTTTCTACATTAACTCCCAGTTCGTCCAAGGGGACAGTGAAAAGCACGGGAGAAGCTCAAGCCGAGGAAAACCGAGGGAGGGAAACAGATGCTCACGGTTGAGCCGCAGGGTCTCCGTGGGCACACCGCCCCACACCATGGCGCCCAGCCTGCCGTTGCCAATGGGAGCGGCGTCGGTCCAGTGTGGAGCGGGCGCCGTGAAGACCACCTTGAGAGGCCGCTGCTCCTCCGGGGCGGCAGGAGACCACGCATCCTCCTCCCTACCAGACAGCGCCATCATCTCTGCCTCTGTGGGTCGCCGGACGAGCACCCACTCCTCTCCCTCGTCTTCACACATGACTCACAGGCACAGAGAGAGAAAGAGAGAGAGGAGGAGGAAGATTGGCAGAGCAGCGATGGAGAAGATGATGGCACCACGTGAATGCAATAAGAAGCGACAAAGAGAGGGGGGTGGAGGCAGCACGGCAGAGGAGCCCGCAGCTGGAGTGGACAAAGCTTGTGCTGCTGCCTGCCAGCACTTCCCGTGTGGATATCAACACCAGCAACGGGGGCCTGCAGGCGCCTTTGACATTTCCACCCCATTGCCCTGTCGCTGCCTCTGTCCCTTGGCTCCTGCGGTGGCCCGTGGTTGCGGTGGGGCAAGATCGCGACTTTGAACCTACCTAGTTGGAAACCTGGACGGCTCGCTTGATTATAACGGGTTCTTTTTGAGATATACCCTTGTTAACAGTGCATTTACCTGAAAATTCATATTATCTATATTTGCTAATGTACCCTTGTTAGATGAAAATATGTAATGCACGGCTCCGCTCTCGGAATTACTGCCATGGAGCGTGGTATAATTTCATATATTTACCGTTAAGCGGAGGGATCGGCTTGTTGCCTTTATAATCAACAACCGTATAGGCCCCTCCTTCGTAGGCAGTATGAATGATGTACGACCCTCGCCAGTTAGACTGCAGCTTTCTGCTGGAACATCCCGCCATGACCTCTTTTTCTTTAATCATGATGAGGTCGCCTTCTTTGAACGTTCGCTACTTGACGAGCTTGTCATAAGCTCGAATCATTCGAGCCTGGTATACTTGTAGATATTTGTAGGCTTTGAGTCTCTTGCCTTCCACACTTGTAAGTTCTTCCGACCTTCTTTGATATTCATCATGTTCCTGACTAGACAGGCCGGTGTGGACCGCTACGTAGTAGGATGCCAACTGGATCTCAACAGGGATGACGACCTCTGCCCCATAGACAAGGGAGAATGGTGAACATCCCGTGGGGGTCTTATAGACCATCCTGTAGGCCCAAAGTGCCTCCTGCATCTTTTCGCCCCAGTCGCATTTGCAGTAGGCGGTTATTTTGGCCAGAAGCTTGTAGAGAGTGTTGTTGAAGGCTTCGACTAGAGCGACTAGAGCATTAGCTTGAGGGTTATAGACTGATGACGTTCTCCAGTCAATGTGAAATTCACCGCCAATTGATATACGGTTTTGTTCTTGAACGGTGGGTCGTTGTCCTGACACAATTAGACTGAGAGTACCGAACCAGTAGATAATGTTGTGGCAGACGAACCAAGCCACAACTTCTCCGTTAACTTCCCTTAGAGGGACGACTTCGACCCAACGGGAGAAGTAATCTGCCGCAGCCAAGATGTACTAGTGGTCTCTGGAGGACGGAGGGAAAGGTCCCACGATGTCTAGTGCCCATTCAACAAATGACTATGTAGGGGCTGTCGAGTGTAGTGGATTAGGAGGCCTTCTGAGCACAGGACCGAAGGCCTGACATTGATAGCAAGTACAGGCGTACTAACAACAATCTGCATACATGGTCGGCCAGTAGAACCCCTTGAGCTTGATATTGGTCTTCATTTTATCCGCAGCATTATGAGCCCCGCACAATCCTAAGTGGACTTCACGCATGATAACTCTAGCTTCGGCCGATGAGACACATCTCAACAAAACATACTTGCCCATTTCATGGACAAGTCTATAGAGGAAGTCGCCAATTAACTCGTATGACGTCGCCCTGCGGAGTAATTGGATTCTCCGGGACCGTTCAGGGGGAAGGTACCCTTGTTTGATCTTGATGATTGGCTCGTGCCAGTCTTCTTCGTCGGAGAGGCTGCCAATGTCGAGGATGTGAACCTCGTAAATGGTGAGACCGGATTCGTCATCGAGTGTGCCCGGCATTAAGCCTTCAGTGCTTGATAGTAATGTCGACCTCGCCTTCAGGTGGGAGCTTGATGGTCGAAGCCATCTTGGCCAAAGCATCCGCTTGGGAATTATCACCTCTCGGCACATGGTCAATTTGGAAAAAGTATAATCTTTGTGTGAGTCTGATGACGGCGGCATGGTACGGGATCAGCCCTTGTTTCTGCACATCATAAACGCCAAGGACTTGTCGAACCACCAGTTGCAAGTCCTGTAGGCTTTGAGGCATTTGACGCCCATGTCCAGAGCCATTTGAAGTCCGATAATCAGGGCTTCGTATTCAGCCTCGTTATTGGTCAAGGGCTTCATGAGGGCGCATAAGTTGTACAAAACCCCGCCCTGGGTTTTAGGAAGACGATGTCGACACCAGTTGTGACGCTTGCAATGCTGTCAGCTTCGCTGATCCTTCTGAAGGCGCCATCGAAATATAGCTCCCAATAGGGTAGGTTAATTGTAAGGACATCTTGCTCTATACCGTGCAGGGGGTCCTCCTATGACTTGCCTATAGCTGGCGACTCCGAGACCAAAACCTCCTCATCCGAGAGTTCAATGTTGAGGGGTGAATTCTCGGACACTGGATGTGCAGCTAAGAATTCAGCCATTCCCTGTCCCTTGACCACCTTTCGTGGGACTAGATAATGTCATGCTCCATCAAGAGAAGAGCGCACTTGCCCAACCTACAGGAAAGGGCACGCTGTTTAAGGAGAAGTTTAAATGGGTCGTACTTGGATATGAGCTCGACTCGATGCGCCAAGAGATAGTGTCGTAACTTCTTGACAGTAAAAACTAGATCCAGGCATACTTTCTCCATAGGAGAATATTGATGCTCAAGACCAACTAGTTTTCGACTAAGATAATAGAGCGATTGCTCTTTACCTTCACTATTAACTTGCGCCAACAAAGCTCCAAGGGAAGGGTCCATGGCGGCAATATATAATATAAGGGGCTTGCATTTAACGGGTGCCCCAGGACTGGGGGTGTAAGCAAGTACTCCTTAATTTACTCAAAAGCGTTTTGGCAGTCTTGGTCCCATATGAATGGGACATCCTTCTTCATCAACTTGCCGAAGGGCGCACATCGTCCAGAGAGGTTAGAAATAAACCTCCTAATGTCAGCCAGCCTTCTTTGGAAGGACCTAAGCTCCTTCAAATTTCTAGGTGGTAGCAGTTCCCGGATTGCTTTGATCTTGACGAGATCCACCTCAATACCTCGATGTCTAATGACGAAGCCAAGAAATTTATCACTGATCACGCCAAAGACGCATTTCATGGGATTCATCTTGAGCCCATATTGTCGTAAACGGTCAAAGACGCAGGTCCACTTGATGATCTTCCCGTCTTTTGGTTTTGACAACAAAATCATCGACGTAGCATTCGACCACATCGTGCAGCATCTCGTCGAAAATTTTGGTCATGGCCCTTCGGGAAGTAGCACTGACATTCTTCAAGTCAAAGGGCATGCGCTTGTAGTTGAAGATCCCCTTAGGGGATCGAAAGGCTGTGTAATTTTTGTCTTTGACAGCCATTCGAATTTGATTGTAGCCGGATGAGTCGTCCATGAAAGATAAGGTTTCATGCCCGGTGGTCATGGGTTTGGTGGCTCATAGAGCAAATCATGATTGAAAATTTTATGCGGGTTGAAAAACCCGCGTAGGAATGTAAGCATAGAAGGAGACCTAGGAAGATCATCAGACAACCGTCTGGCCCAGGAGGAAGTCAGCAACAGAGGCTGAAGAGAATGAATGGAGAAAATGATGGAAAGTGATCTATCAATGGCAACGTCCTCTTGGTGAGGATGCGTTGGAGTTTTGGCAACAATCATGGCATCTCCTGGCATATTAGAGATCAAAGGTGGTCCTTCGAGGTGTGGAGGCGAGAACATTCTTTGTAGTGCGATGGAAACATCGTGAATGTCAAACCATTTGTACCACTTGCACTCCGGGTCGGCAACCATTCCTCTTTTAAGAGCCCTTGAGCAACCCTCAGCCAAATACATAATCCCATGTGTCTCCTGTGAATAGTCTTTCATATGAACAACAGGCCCCTTCTTGAAGTGGGAGTATAGAGACCATGTAAGGGGTTTCCCATCTACTTCCACTGGCCCTTCGAAACCTAGGCTGACTCTAAGGATTACCCCTGTCTTCTTCACTAGTCTCAGCCTTCCCTGTGATTGTGCCCCTAAGCCTTTGCCCTGTTGGTAACCCATGTTCATCATAATCTCCCATCCTTTAGAATGGGGAAGGAGACATGGCATTGGTGAAAGAAGAGGCTTTTCTTGTATTAAAGGGGCACGGCAGGGGTCACACACATCCAACAGTGAAGGAATAGGCTTGTGGGTCGACCAAACAGAGGGTAGGAAAGTGGTAATAGCATCCACCATAGGAATGATGGGCATGCTAAATACCTTGACAATTCACCACTTGTATGAAAACTTCAAGCATTGGTGATTGGTGGAAGGGACGACATTCATTGCCTCGATGTAGGGACGACCCAATATGCCCTTGAAAGTTGGGTCCATGTCAAGGATATGAAATTCTGTAGGAACCATAATAGGACCCACTTCTACGTCAAGAGTGATCATCCCCTTTGGCGGCCATTTACTGTTATCATATGTTGTGACTGTGATTGTCAAAAACCTTATTTGTTCTATGTCAGCGCCACATAATTGAATGGTGCTCATGGAAATCATGTTGATTGATGCACCTGTATCCACCAAACATGGGTCCATGGACACCCCATTGATCTTTACCGTAATACACAAGGCATATTTTCGAGCCTCCTTGAGGGCAAGCTCATGATCATGAAACATGATAGCCAGTTGTGTACTTGTCGATGTTAACACTATCGAGATCTTTTTCGCTGGGAGGTCTTCATTTACCATGACCTTTTGAAGATATTCTATTAAAGCTTCTTGATGGGACTTGGACCACTTGATCAATTCAAGGATAGAGATCCGGGCAGGTGTCTTATCCAAATGTTTCAATAGGTCATACTGTGTCCTAGGGGTGGACTCCCCTAACTACTCTTCAGTCCATGTGTTTAGCTGAGACTCTTCCTGGGCCTGACTATTCTAAGGGAAAACCCAGTGGAAGATCCTTCCACTTCGGAGCACCATAGCTTGTGCCTTTTGCACCTCTGTGGGGTTAATTATGGGTTTAAGAAGGGGCTTAAGTGGTAATGGTGGAGGAACAATTGGTGGAGTAGGGGTAATGATGGGTAGAGGGATCTTGATGAGAGGCTTGTTTGGTAGAGGCAGAGTGGAAGTGGATTCGGCCTCGGATGGGTGGTGAATAATGAGAGGTTGGAGGGCATAGGTGGAGGTGTAGCGGAGGTGGACGGTGAAGTGGAGGGATGAGAGATGATGAGAGGCTTTGAGGGTAAGGGTGGAGGTATAGTGGAGGTAGATGGCGAAATGGAGGGATGAGGGATGATGAGAGGCTTTGAGAGTAAGGGTGGAGGTATAGTGAATTTTTGCTGGTGGATGAGCAGTGAATGAGTGGTTGTAGGTGTGCAGATGAGAGGTGTGATGGTTGTGGGAATGCAGGAGGCCTAGTCGCGGGTTGTGATGTGGGTCGGGGAGAAAGTGGTGCTTCCCGGATAAGGCGAGGGGGTTGGCTAGGAACGTGGTTGGTGGCAAGAATAAAGGTGCTTTCCGCATACCACGCCTTCCCTCTCCCAACTTCCTAGAAGGAGGAGATGATGTTGAGTTGCTGGTTGTGTTGGGGGTGCTCCGAGAGTGGGTTTTGAGTGATGCCCATATTTGGTTGCTACTGCTGGACCTGTTGAGGTTGCTACTGTGGCTGTGGCTGTGGCTGTGGCTATGGCTGTTGTTATTGTTATTGTTGTAGTAGTAATTGTTGTTGTTGTTGCTGTTGTTGGGGTCTAGGAGGAGGTCTCTTGGCCTTTAGGGTAGTGATATATCGCCTCATTTCATCCCAGTCAATCCCACCTTGATCATTCATACCATAAATGTAATCTTTAAACTGGAAGCAAGTTTCCACCATATGACCCAGTTGTCTATGAAAGACACAGTATTTGGAGGTGTCGACATTCTGGGGCCATACGGGTCTCTCCCTGGGCAGAGTGAGTGCATTGGCAGCCATAAGAGCATTAAATACGTCTGGCAATGTTTCGAGCAATGTCGGATAGTGAGCTCTCTTAGGGCCAATCAGCCTTCTTTGTTGCTGAGGAGGGTCGTAATTTCTAGGGGGTGGAACTTGGTGGTATTGAGGAGGTTGTTGTTGTTGCTGGGGTTGGAAGGGTTGAGACATGTTGTCTTGGAGGAGGTTATTTTGGGGTGGAGGACGGAAAGGTTGTGGACCTTGTTGGTTCTGTCGGAAGGGGAATTGTGGCATTTGTGGAGGCCTTGGATTGGCTAGCTGGTTGGGCCACCAATTGCACTCACTTGTTCATTCATGACAACCCTTTCTATCACCCCACCCTGAACACTGGCATTCATCTTTCTCACCACCCTCGGCTTTGGCTGTTCAAACATGTGCAGGAGAGGGGAATCATTTAACTATGTTTGAATATACCTGGCTCTCACATACAACATCTTAATTCGTGATTTCAACTCTCATGCATTCACAATACACACACCTATTATTTTCACCCTTCCACAGTGGTTAAAACCCTCTCCCCGGTGAGTTTGTCCTTCATTTTTATTCCTATTTTATCACTGCGGGATTGATGCTAAACTTACATGTTCTAATGGGTTTTTCTCTTGTGGTTGCTCTTTGTTTTGGAGGAGAAGCATGATTGAACGTGAGGCCCTCTTCCTCTAGCTGACTGGAAGGAGAGGAGGTTGAATCCATGAAGTTTTCCGCACCCCATTTCTTAAGTGCGATCAAGTCTTCTTCTTTTTCCAAGGTACATAGTGCCCTTCCCATCATCTCTTCATCTGTTGGCGTTATTGCAACCTTGGTGGCGATCACGATTAGTTCCTTCTATTCGTCGCCCTTTATTCATGCTTTCATGCTTGTTCAAGCTTCATGCATATACTTGCATAGATAGTTTAGTTTGGGGGCGGGGGTAGCACATAAACCATCAACACCTCTATTTTTTGGCGATCACAATAGGACACCTAGTGTCCATCATGTTATTCATGCTCTCCTGTGAGTTAGGTGTGGGCTTGTGCATGTTTAGGTAACTTTTTCTCCATTTTCCTATGGTTCTAGGTGTTTTTAGGTCAATCAGGGGGTTGCGGTCGTCTCTAGGGCCGCCAGATGAGCCTAGCAGTCATCACTGGGCTGCCAAGGCCTTTCTGGTAGCCTTGCGATTATTTGGTAGACCGCAAGGGTTTAAAAAATGGTCATCTGGTAGACCACTTTCTGATTCTGGCAGTTCTGGCGCAGTGCTCACAAGGCCCTGTTCGTTGATGCATAACTTGGCCTCCCGAGGTTGGATTGCCCTATTCTTGGGCCCGTTTTATAGCCTTTTGTATTGTCTTTCCCTCCATATATCATATGCATTATTTGGGTCATGTTGGCATTGTTTAAATGTGTCTTCATTCTTGAGTTTTCTGTATAAAGTCTGCAGGCAGGCCCACACACAGAGTCACAGGTATGTCTTTGAATGATGATTCAATTGTCTTCTTGAGGTCTGAGTGCTTGTTTCTTGGTCCCATATTGTTCCCCTTTGTATTAACTCTCCATCTATATATTATTTGTATTATTTAGGTCACGTTTGCATAGTTAAATTCTGTCTTCATTTTTGAGTATTGTGCATAAATTCTGCATGTAGGTCCGGGGGCATACACAAAGGGACGCCATTTATTCATGATTCTTTAGATCTTTTAGTGCCTATTTTTGGTCTTGCACTATTGTCCTTCATATTGTATTGCATTTCCAACTTTATTTGCATGCATTTTGTGGTGTTTGCATAATTTAATATTGCATTGATTTGCTAAGATTTAGGATAGAAATTGCATGCACTCAGGTGTGCATAGGGCCATGCATTCTTCATACCATAGTTGCATTCTCCCTTGGTAAGTGATCCTCTCGCCTCCATATTCCTTGGGGTCGACTAGGTGATCTTATCCGGGACCTTCGTAAGCCCCCGTAAGCCATGGATTCCCACACGGACGTCGGGTTGGTTGTATCTTTCCACCCCTTAAGTTTACATTTACATACATGTGAGGGAGTCAACCTTAGTCAACTCAAAGTTTGGACATTATTCCCATAGGATTCCTATCTTGATGGAATTATTCTTAACTCAAATCATTAAAAAGTCTGTTAAAACTTCTAAAATATTTTCCATCATATTAACTTGTTTGACTTGGGTGAAAACTCTCACATTGTTTGTGTTGTTTAAGCTCGTCCAAGCCCATTTGTGGTATTGTGTTGCATTCTCTCATCATCTACATATTCTTTTGTTGTTAGGCCTATTTAGTTTAACCCATTTTGTATGTCCATTGTCTAGTTCCATTGTCCTAGGTCCTTTTCTCTTTGGTGTTGCATTGGTCCTAGTGAGTCAACCCTCTCCTCTTTAGCCCTTCAAGCCATTGCTTCCCCACCTGTATTCTCTTTGACATCCTTGTATTACGTCTCCACTTGTCCTCATGGAGCGCCACTTCAACCCCATGTATCCTTCTTCTTCCCAATTTTCTTCCTATTCCTATGTGAAATTTTCTTCCCACGCGGGCCCATCTTCCCGTGGTCCCTCTGATCCATCCGAGGGACAAGCCAACCTTATAGTCCATGCCTCTACCCTTGTTCGCCAAATGGATCTAGCCCAGGCCCAACATTATTGCAAATCATCTTAATGGGCCTCATCATCTTAATGGGCCTTCCCCTCATAATGGGACTTCTTACCTTCATAGGCCGCCTTCTTCTCCTTCTCATGCGGCTGGCCCAATTTCTAAAGGATAATTTTATCTTGATGGGCCTTCTCCTTCTCATACTGTTGGCCCAATTTCTAATGCCCAATCTCACCTTCAAGGGCCTTATTCTCTTAATGGGCCTCATTCTTCTTCTGCTTATGCTGTCGGCCCAATGGGTCCACAGGTTAATGCTCTTTCCAGGCCCACATACCCTTCTACTCCTAGCATGGGCCTATATTCTTCTCAGTCTGGATCCCCTTATCTAGCCCATTATCACAATCTTGGTCCAAATTCACAACCTCTTGCTCAAGTTGGCCCGCATTTCTCTCGATCTCTCCCTACCCAGGAGATGATTTCTCAAACCCAACGCCAGCTTGATGAACTTCAACGCCGGATTGATCCCAAATCCTCCTTAAGTGTTCCTTTCGCATTTCAAAATCTTCAGCTTCTCCATCTTTGCAAATTCTCGCATATCACCATTATGGTGGAGTCGGTAACCCGTATGTGCACTTGAAGGAGTTCATGTATTAGTCGGCCCAGTTTTGACATGACTAATGCTTGATGGCCTATTTATTTAGTCTATCATTAGAAGGCCCAGCTCGGGATTGATTCTTTTCATTGCCGCAAGAGCAGATCGTGGATTTTCAAGCTGTGCAAGGCAAGTTCATTCAACGGTATTAGGACCAAGTTGGGCCCACATGTTTGATTCTTATGGTTGAGCTTTGGCTGCGGGCGTGCCAAACCCAGTTGCTGTAGGGGTTCAGGCAGCTATCGCTGAGGCGTTGGCACCATTGTGCCCAACTGGTGGGGCTGGTGCTTTGGCCTGAGGCTAAGCAAGTGGCTGAGGGTGAAGGTCTCGTTCCTAAAGAAGGTCTTACAAGAGGGCCTTCAAGTGTTGGTTCTCCTTCATGAGAGTCTCAAGAGTTACCTCTTGAACCCCATTTGTTGGAGGATCATTATGGACCGGTTCCGCATTAACAGGAGTGGCGCAGTCCTCGGTTGGAACTTCTTCTGCTCGTTCTGATGCCTGAGGTCCGACAGAAGTGTCAATGTGGCCTGTCGGGGTAGGACACTGAGTCTGGTGACGAGGTCTCCTGAGCTGGGCCAAAGGTTGGTTCAGATCATCAGACTGAGTCTCGGGTTGGTGTATGGTAGCATAACATGCGAACACCCTAACTATGTCGTTGATGAGCTAGACCGTCTGCTTCCTCTGGGAATGCTTCTCGGGGAGGATGAGTGCCCCCCAGTCTGCTGAAGACTGAGGTTTATTGTAGTGGAGCCTTCGTTGGGAGATCGACCCAAGGAGAGCTTAGGGTCGAGTGTTGGAGGGACCTGGAACGAGCCCATCTTTGTCTCCGCTTATTCAGATGGAGGACACTGGGTGGCTAGGCATTGTCAGACGCTACCGTTGTGGAATCAGCTACGTATTGTCTGACGCCGCGCCTGAGCACTCGAAGGGGGTTTCTGGTAAGTGCCCTCCGAACGGTCTGAGCTTCTTCTGGGGTAACCCAGATTCTTTTCAAGTTGAGCTACTGGTCTCCCTTGTCATTGTTCCTTCGACGAGACTTGGGAGCTTGTACATTAGACTGGTGCGGGTGCCCTCAGGTTGCTGTCGAGGCACCTGCTTCTCTAAGTTCCACTTTGTCCTCTTGCGTTTACCGTAGGTGGCTGAAGCGGTTGGTGGTAGGGACCGTAGGGACGGTCTGTTCCCGAGGTATGATTGGTTCACCCCCATCGAGATGAATCCACAGGTCACCGACGAGAATGGTCTTGCCAGAGTTACTGGTTATGGCGGTGAGTCGCCTACCTTTGCGGCTATGGCGACGCTTCTTCTGGGGAGCCGAGGAAGATTCCACTCCAAGGTGGTAGACCGAGAAGACCCGATCTCCCATCGTTGACAGTGCGAGGCCGTCAGCCAAGAATACTGGGATTGGCCCCCAGGGCATGAAGTCTGAGTCTGGAGCCGATAGCTGGGTGACTCGGGTGTAGTTGCCCGAGCTGATAGAAGTGTTGCTGATGCTCGATCCGACGCTCTTGCACCGAGAACCAACATTGTAGAAGGTATTGGGGGGGCAGCAACCCGAGGTTGTGAACCTATGTCGAGCGATGGCAGAGCTGGAGTGTGGGATAGAGGACCCACAGCTGACATTGAAGTTGCCGCGTCCCCTAGAGGAAGATCTACACTGGGAGTTGACATTGCTGGATGGTAGGAGGAGAGATCCCGTGGCAAAGCTAGGAGGCCAGGGGTCCGACGTAGAAAGTCCATGCCGGGGAACGACCTTGGGAAGCTCCAGGGTTGTGCGCTCGGGCTGATGCTGAGGGGCCTTAAACTCGAGGTTGAGAACCCACAGTGAGCGACGGCTCAGCTAGGACTTGAAGCTGAGAGCCCGAGTGAGATACTGGCTTGACTGGGGCTCGGGGCTGAGGACCCGGGCAAGATGCTAAGGAGCAGGGTACCTGGGGGGGGAACTCATGTCGGGTGTCGGCTTGGCCAGAACTCGGGGTTGGAGGCCTGACCAAAATGCTGTGGTGGTGCCCGAAGCTGGAGGCACATGGCCCGCACTAAAGGTTGGCCGAGGCTGGGCCCAGGAGCTGGCACTTACCCGAGTAGGAATTGATCTGGGACCCCCACGGGAGCCAGTAGTGAAAGGCCCGAGCCTGACGCTCGAGCGGGTCACCGATGCTGGAGGATGGCACAACGTGTCTACCACGCCAATCGGCACAGGTACTGAGAGCAACTATGGAGCAGCCACGAGGACCACACCCAAGAAGTAGGGTGATCTGACAACTGGGGCGAAACTGCCGAAAGCAATCGGCGTCGCCAAATAGCCCACCCGCGCGTGGGTGGTGATGATGATGGGGCCATAAGTGATGGCCGCCATGGCGGCTGGAGCGCTGGATGTTGTGGAGGCAACGGTCGTTGATGGTCGTTGGGTGCGGTCTGATGGTCAGAACGCCAGCTGGGAGCTATTGGGAAATACGCACGAGTACCACCCTCTGCCTCTCCTGGAAGGACAAGAAAAGGGCACCACGACTTCAGGGCTGGCACAGGCTTCTCTTCAACAAAAGGAAGGAAGGCAGGAGACATCCCACCAGGCGTGCCATCCTTTTTGTGCATCGTGGCGGAGTTTTTGGGCCGCATGGGTATATCCGGTGACCGGGATGAGGGAAGGAATAAAGCTAGGAAGGGGGAATATGGGAAGCCGATATGTCTCGGGCGTCCCCCCCTCTCTATAACTGTACTCCTCTCAAGGCGATACCAGGAACTCGCCTGTTACAGGGAGTCGCGTGATGATCGAATGGCACAGGGAATTTTTGGGATTGGGATAGTTGGACCAGGTGAGGGTATGCCAGTCGATTTCTCGACAACCACCTAGGGAACCGAAGACTGACTGGGAAGCGTCGCCAGGACGTGGCACGTGGGCTCAGGAAATTGGGCGACATTTGGAGAGAAAGGAGGTTCCGTAGGTGCGAGTGTGTAGACGATTGTGGGGAATCGTGTATAGGATGTCTTTCCCCACCGACTGCAAGCACTTAGTGTTTATTTACATCGGATTGAATCTGAACACCTTTGTTCCGTGCTGAGGAGAAGTCTGTATATGTCTGAAGCCATGGAGAGAGGGCCGGGGGCATTCCGCAGCTATAAGGGTACATTCGACTGGGTGTCTTTCTCTATGCTCATGTTCTTTTAAAAATTGGGATAGTTTTCAGTTTAATCCCATAGATTCTAAATGTTTAGAAGCAGTGGCCTGCCAGCTCCCTGCTGCAACTCTCCCTACTCTGGCAGAAGTCGCAGTAGTCGGTGGTCTAGGCGCTCGATCTTTCCCCGGTAAGGGGAGAGAGCTCGCCCGGTGCTCACCCTATCCACGCCTCTGCTATACACATGCTGGTGGTGCAGCGGTCGCGCTGCAGTCTCTAGGAACGGTCTCCGAAGAGCACTGTAAAATCTCTGTCGGTACTCTCTGGCAATAAGGCGGCACTGTCGAGGGGGTAGCTCCTCCACAGGAGAGCGCACAAAAGCACTCGGTTCAAAGTCATTTTCTCCGAACGATGACGATGGTGACTCTAACTCTATTTCTATCTTCACGGGTTGCGCCAAGGGACCTGTTGGTATGCCCAGCATCGCCCACAGTGGCGCCAAAGCCCTCGCAGGAGGAAAAGAAGGGAGAGAGTCACGCTCCGGGGATGACTCCTCAGAGTAATAATTGAGAACATCGTCATAGGGGGGAGGAAATGACGGAGCCACCATCAAATATAGTCCTTTGTAACAAATAAATAGCAAAATAAGTGGAATGAGCTGAAAATAAAATAGACATAATAAAGCCAACATGTATAAGACAAACTCAGAATAAATAATAAATTAAGCAGCCTGCATCTGGCAATAAATAAAATTACACAGAACTAATCCGACATGTCCAGGACAAACCCAAAGGCTACAAATCAGTGTTAAATAGCCTCCATACTTATTATCTCTCCATCTTCCAGATTCCGAGCACCATTGCAAGAAGCTTGAGTCTAGTCAAGTTAGATTTTTCTGGCATGGGAGTGGAGGTAAGAGCAGGGGGTGGCATAACATAGCATAGGGCAGAATTTGTTTGCCTAAGGAGATGAGAAGTCTGGGCATCATAAATATCAGAGATTTCAATCAAACTTTGTTAAGTGGCTGTGGAAGCTCAGCTCTAAGGAGAATGGACTTTGGTTGCACGCCATCCGCCAAAGATACTGTGGGAGGGCAAGGAAGTGGGATCTAATCCCAGCCGTCCAGCATAACATCTCTCCCATTTGGAGAGGTATATTGCAATGTAGGGACATCATCATGACTGGAGTACGGGTCTGCCTTGGACGTGGGGAAAAATGCATGTTTTGGAAAGATAGGTGGGGTGGTGATTTTACTTTAGTATTCCTTTCCACAGCTCTTTGCCATTTCCACATCACATTATGCAACAGTTTCACAGGTTTTTGAGCCACATTTATCGTGAGGTACTTGGGCACCTTCCTTCCGAAGAAACCTTAGGGAGGAAGAGATGGAGCCGTTGGAGATACTCCTCTCCTTTCTCGTTCCTTTGGCTCTGGAGGCTAGTAGCACTGACAGATGGTGGTGGAGATGGGATAAAGAAGGAAGGTTTTCAGTCACCTCAACTTACAAGATTATCTCATATGGAAGATTAAGGCATGGATTGGCATCGCATATCTGGAAGACCAAACATCCCCTTAAAGTGAACCTGCTGGTATGGAGAATCACACATGGACATCTGCCGACTTGTGACAGGCTGACCTCTTTCATGCCAGCAATCATGGCTTTATGTAGTCTTTGTGGTGAAGAGGAGACTATGGACCACCTCCACACAAGATGTTCCTTCTTTAAGGATGTGTGAACACAAATATTGACTAGGGTGCAGGGGGGGTCCCCTTTTTACAAGACAATGTGCAGCAATTATAAAACAAATGGCACACAACAGGCTAATCTGGTGGCTCATCCAACATGCGACACTATGTGCACTATGGGGAGAAAGAAATGGCAGGATTTTCAGGAGAGAAGCTAGGGTGTTAGATAGAGTTGCCTTTTTCATTGTGAGAAAAGTGAGAGAGTGGGTGTCAATTTTATGTAATGTGGACTCGCAGTTCTTTTTGTGACTTCTTGGGGGAGTGGTGGGTGCCACATCACCTTGATTGGCACTTTTGCAGTTTTTGGTAAACGGATCTTTTGGATATACACCATCTACACATGTACATCCCTCTCTTTCTACTTTAACACAAATTAGTGGTACCAACCACTTTAAAAAAAAGGCGGTGATCTGATAATGAAATCTCAGACTATTGAGACTGCCTCATCGTCATGGATAATATAACTTCAATAACAAGTAAAACAAACTTTTTTTTATTTGAAAGTTGGTAGTACCAACAAGTAAAACAATCTAATTGGTTACTCAGTGTCAGTAAACACAAATAATGCAGAGATGCAAAATGTGAATAATGTTACATAGATTTTCTATTTGGCAAATTTCAAGAATGTCATATCCATTTCCTATTTGGGTAGTTCTTCTTAGCTCTCTACATGAAGATATAATTTTGAATGTGTATAAAATGCACAAACAAGTAAAAATGTTATATCATTGACTTCAGGCTAATGCTGCTAATCATTATGCAAGAAGAACAACCACTTGCTTTGTTCTTTCAAAAAAAAACAACCATTTAGTATGTCCCATCATCAAGAAAGGTTGTCAAAGCATCTAGGCATGTCCTAAGTTGTGGACCATGAGCAAGTCTCTTGGTGGCCTAGACAGGGGACTAAAGTCAGTCCAAAACACTGGCTAGTGCACAGATAGGATAAACTAGAAACCCAAAAGAAACATGGGATTGATTAATGTTTAGATGGCTGGTAAAGGTTTATGAGTATGTGCCATGTGGAGGCATTGGATAATGGTTAAACTGCAGTGGCAGACAAGAAAACCACAGAGAAAACCCTAGGAACTAAGGAAATAGAAGGAACGGCATCGTTGATTGCAAATGAAGAAAATATGAACCAATAAAAAATTGGGAGAAAGAGCAGCAAAGGAAAGACCACAGAAGTAACGAAAATGAAGAGGCATCAAAAACAAACAGATGAAAAATAGAAAATAAAAAAAGAAAGATACTTCAGAAAATATATCACAAAGGACATGCATATCATTCTTAATCCCTCAACATGGGCTTGTTTACAAATAACCGTATTTACAGAGTAGCAATTAGATAAAGACAACAGTACATTACAACAAAATCTGAATATTAAGAATTACAACAAAATCTGAATATTAAGGCACTACAAAAAACTGTCTAAACACAAAATGCCTTTTTTCTTTCTTTTTGAAAATCACTCATCAGCCCCTGCAAATATGCCACAGCCACTGAGGGGATAATGTCTAGAACTTCGAACAATAATATTTTCCATGTTCAACCACCAAGTCAAAGTAAGGTAAAATCAAATGTAAGAATTACATGTAAGGGATTGATATTTGAACCATACTAATGTCTAAAACATTCCTATAAAACAATTAGCTAACCAACTGATTCTGGGCCATAGCTTACACAAATAATAAAAGGACCTCAAAAATATGATGAAAACCTGTTCAAAATGTCATTAAGATAGGTTTAGTGAGAAATGTCAGACACATTTAGGTTGTCTTAATGCAAATACACAAATTGCAAGCTTGCCATGTTAGTAGATAAAATTAACAAGTTAAGCAAGCTGAAAGTTAAATCAGATTAAAAGAAAAATTCCAGTCTCTCACTTTCCCACAAAGAAATTCCAGCTTTTTCTTGCTCCCTCCTGTCATCATGAGTAACTATGTGTTTTTTTACACTAAGCAACAGCAGTAACACGTCGCCATCATTATCACTTAGCTACATCCATAAATACATCACTGGGGAATGAAATGGCCCTATCATGGCATCAAGACATTCCATCACCAGCTTAGTGAACTATACCACTACACTGTAAGGCAGACACTATGAACAAAACATTAGAAAAGGATCTTCATATTAGTCTCTCACACTGTGGCCATGTGACAACAATATATATCTTGTGAATACAGAAGATATTCTACATGCATGACAAGCTGATGATGGTGTTCGCCAGCGAATGTTGAGCAGAATGGACATATGGTCTCATTACGAGGGTGTCCAGGAGTGAGCAAGGGGATCAGGGAAGCAAGAAGAAAGATGGGGCAATCTACACTGACTAACCTAATGCTGTTTAGTTTTTACCAGTCTGGGAAGTTGGCTGCCAAAGTGCTATCACAGATGCCCAGGCAATTGGCTACCAAGCCACCTTTTCCTCTTTGAGAAGACAGTGATTATTTTAAGTCCTGAGTTTGTAGCCCATCCAATTGCTAGCATAAACGTAAATGGAGTAAAAGGCTCTCAATCTTGGACACTGATTATTACAAGCAGATGTAGGCCATAAAAGGGAACTCTCTTGAAAGTGGCATGCACTCACAGGAAACCAAGGTCATGCCAACATGTTCATACAATCATGGAGTTTAAAGTAACAACCATAAATAATATTTGCATAATCACACAAAAAAACTCATCTTCCTGAAACGTGGTCTTTATTTTTTGCAGATCCATAGACAGGGAAGGCAATACACAGGTAAATATCATGAAGAAACACTTGCAGTCATGCTTCTCGTCACACTTGGAATCTCAATAGGAATAGCTATAAATTGGAAATAACTTATAGTGAATAATCAGAAAGAAAGAGTTGAGTCAGTTTGTCACCCAAACATTTATGTCATTTGAATTACATGGTTCCTCAAAGCATGAAGATAAGTGCTTTAAATCTACAAAGGACACCATGATGCACAAGTAAAATCAAAAAGAAATGAGTAAGTCTTGCCACATCAGCCAACAAGTGTACCAAGAATTTTAAGAAACTCACGGTTAGTAGCGCCATAGTAGTGGCATACTACTTGTCCTTGAAAGCACAAGGGTTTTTGGATCATACATTCCATCAGCATCCATCTAGACTTGCTTTACTCTTTTTTCTTGGCTTTGGTAAAAGGATGCAACATCAATCACATTATTAATAATACATATAAACATCATGATTACGAATAGATAGGGCATAGTTTATTGACCTTATCAGCCAAATTTGTTGAAAAACATCCACCAGCAAAATAACAATTGGAGAAACATAATTCTAGAACATCAAACTACCAATTGTGAATTGCCCAAAACACAATGCCATCAACACATTTTTTAAAATGGGATCCCGACACACCATCACAGCGACTCCTCGAACTGTAACACACCATGCCTTGAGCCGCGACACGAGCCATAGTCGGCACCTGCCAACACTCATCCTCGAGCCGCAAGCTCGTTACTGAGCCTTCACATCTTGAACCAGATCCAAGACAACCATAGCCCAATCCAAGAAGATCCTCCACTCATCCGAGCACATCTCAACCAGAGCGCCCACTCTGCCACCTCGAACCACGATCTTAACGTCTCAAGGGCTGGATAAATCCTCAGTTGGAGTGGCCAACACCAATAACAACTCCCTCAGAGCATACTCACGGCCACCTAACCACGAACAATTCTCGCCAGCCGCCTGACCACGCTGCAGATTCTTTGAACACAGCACCGCAACGACACACCTTCCGGCAACCTCTGCCCAATGCAGCACAACCGGGGCCACCATCGATGAGGGAGAAAGCTCTTGATCTCGATCCTTAGACCCCACGCCGACACTCCGACAACGACAGCAACCACCTTCACAGTGCCAACGTCGCGCACTCACGCTCTCACGTGAGAAACCAAGCAAAAAATAAGCACGAAACCCTATGCCAACTGCCGACTGTACTGGACCTTACGGACTCTGATCACTGCAATATCTCAAATTTCCATGTACTTCCACAACCATAGCTCTGATACCAGGTGTAGCGACCTGAGATTCGAGTACCAGAAAGGAACCGGCGCGACTCAAACCTCGACCTGCCTTCCACGAGCCCGAAGACTCGGAAGGGATAAAAGGATAGGTGTGGTGTAGATAGAAATATGAAATAAAGTAGGACAATAAATATAATAACAGAAATAAACAACTAACTGTAACAGAGTCCAGTCCAACAGAAAGTACAGTCTAAAGTAGTAAAACGTACCACACACCAAGTGAACACTCGGCCCAATAAGCTGGCAACTAAGAACCTCCACACAACGTCCTTGAACCTCGAGGAAGAACTGCCATGCCTGAAAACCAGGGGTGAGCCTCCTATCACTAGCTCAGTAGGGATCTCGCGGAACCCCAATCGAGAAAAACAATGACGGAAAGGAAAGCTACGCTAGCTAAGGAACTACAAAAGCATGAAAGTAACTACGGTGGCCGGTAAAATCTCGACTCTACAGCTACTCCTACTGTATTGGAAAACATGACCCAGTCTCCTGTCGGGGGACAACCAAGTCACTCACCCGACATCTCGATTCCACGATCGAGAGACCACCAGACACGAACCGCACTAGTCACACTACTAGGAAAACGCCACGACGCCTCGATCGAAGAGGCTTGCCCTCTCTAAAGGGTCCAAACTGAAACCACACGGTCTGAAAATACAGTCACGACCCCGCTGTCGTGAACTCTACACCGTCTAGGAAAAGTCCTCAGTGACGCTCACCGAAAATCCTAGACCTCGACTCTGAGAACATTCCCAAAAACAACACCTAAAACCCCATCTCGTAGACGAAAAATGGAAACCCGGGACATGAGAACTCACGTCATGTGACGGGAGCACCACCCACTAGAAGAACGACTAGATGCATCCCCTGATGTCTTACACCGCGTCACAAGTGTCTAGCTACAACGTCCCGGGCACGAGACTCAGACACGCAACAAGTATCACAACAAGGACTAGCTGGGGTCACGCTCGTCAGCGCTTGTCCTAAGCCCCCAACTACGTGTGCACACACAGACCATCTGCTCTAGGTCGGGTCCTCTAGCTGATTTTTCCCCCCACCGGACTCTAGTGGCAAAGACAAGGGGCCCATGGAGACCAGCCTAAAAATCGTCTAACTTAGGTCAAGCTCTCCGCCACTCCCGAGTGAGTCTGCACCCGCGTGCGCAGGAAGCTACGACTAGTGGATAGGTCGCTGGAAGGTAGACTCTCAAGTCACAGAAACCGACTCTGAAAGTAAACGAGTACGAGGATCGCTCCTCGTACCACACCAACTCATGGTGACGCAAGCCGAAGATGCCACATCCCGGGACCCCTCACGGCGCCACACACCTGGTCCCTACATGATGTCCAGCATCGATCAGACCACGGGTCAGCACGTGGATCGAGATCCACTCACCCGAGACTCGAATCGGCATGAAAAATTACCGGCTAGGTCTCAGACGATGAACGGTCCATCATTGGCCACTCACGGATGCACGATCGACCCACAGTCGTGCGGGGGAGAATGGACAATCCAACTTAGCCGTCCGCCACTCCCAACGAAAAACAGACCATAATGCGCCTTCCTAGCTGCGTTATAGTGCTTAACGAACCATCAGAGGTGCGTTAAGTCCGAAATCACGGAGGGAAACATAATGCACTCCTCTAGGGGCGTTATGTACATAACGGACTAGACATGGTGTGTTATGTCACGGAGTGAAACAGACTATAACGCACTCCTCTAGGGGTGTTATTAGGCCTTAACGGACCAACTCTGATGCGTTAATTGGAGGGCAAGGGCGTTAAGCATAACGCACCTTTCCTGGGGCGTTATAGTACATAACGGGCCTCCCTAGGCGCATTATATGATCAGGGCTCCCAACAGTCAAAAACCAACGGTCGAAAAATCATAACGCACCAGCACTGGGGCGTTATGTCTGACATGGCGGTCAGTCGAGGGACCGTTATGCCCTCAAAGACCGGACACAAAACATACGAAGCATAACGCACCTGCATGGGCGCGTTATGCTCATGACGATTTCTGGAACGACCGCTATGTCGTCCCGGCCACGAAATGACGAATGGAAGATAAAAATGTCAACCACGCTCCCGTACCTCCACAGGAGAGGGGCGAAGCTCCCCAATAGCCCTAGGCATGATTCTATGGTCTCGGATCGGCCAAAAACGCGGTGAAACGGTAGATCGGCTCACAACCCCAAAAACATAGATTTTTCTCAAAATCTCCAAATACGCCCGCTCGTCTCACCACAGCCTACGAAACTTGCGAGAAATGAAGTACAGAGGTTAAGGATCCGTCCCCCTACCTCCACCAAAGAAACAAGGCGCCGTGGACGCCGATCCATGAAGAAAATGCCTAGAAACCCTCGTCGGTTCATGAGCACGCCCCCGAGCTTCCATGCGCCACCGGCCCTCGATCATCAACCAGTCCTCGTCGTCCTCGCCCCCGCGTTACCTCCTCCTCGCCCCCGCCTCGCTCCGTCGGCCGCCGGAGAAGAGAGGGGAGAAAGAGAGGTGAGAGAATGAGAAAGAGAGAATGGGGAGAGAGAGTGGGTTAAGGGGTTATATAGAAAAACCTAGAAATTTAAGAAATTTAAAAAAATACAGAAAAATTATCTTTACGATCCTCGAAAAATGCACAACGCAGTGGTACTATTCCAGAGTCGGAGAATGCACCGGTTCACCCTGCACAGCATTTCGAAGGTCCGACCTGTAAAAATACGCGAAAACTGTTAAACTCAATCCGGGACCCACAAAAATAATCTAAAAAAATATTCAAAAAAATCTAGGGCATTACACGAGTGGTCGCTCGATAGACCGCGCTATGGCTTGAGGGCCTGTTGAGAGCCGTTCTATCTCCTTAAGCAGCTGGTTTCCAGCCGTGCCAGTTTCCCCGTGGTGTTGAGCAGCCATGTCTGGTCCGCTCTGCCTCTTGGACGGTGGCATGCTAACCGTTCAATTGGCTTCGATCGGTTCATAGGGAGCCTTGCCCTTAACCGTGCCATGTCTTGAGCGATTTGGTCAAAACCGTTCTGACCGTTACTGTAGTTGGCCGGTTCCCCTAAGCAGCCTAGTTCAGGCCATTCAGCATCCCTGGGCGGCTTCTTGTGGACCGTCCAGTCCCCTGTGAGCGGCCTTTCATAGACCGTTCAGCCCCTTTTTGAACCGCCTTTCCCTAGACCGTTCATCCCATTGAGTGGCCCCTTTATGACCACGCTATGGGATGAGTCCGTAGCATTGTTGGTTGACCCCGGTGGTTCAACCATTGTTCGTCTTTCTTAGGTCCATGTCTTAGGATGGTTAGTCAGTCCGTGTCGCGGGTCTTCTATAGACCGCTTGGTGGTTGTTTGGGCAGGTCAGCTGGAGTTGACTGATCCTAGTGGTCATATCCTTGATCGCTACAGTCGCCTCATGGCCCTACCCCTGAAGTCTATTCTTTCTGTTGGACTGGACTATGTTGTAGTTAGATTATTTATTTCTGTTAATTATTGATTTATCCTACATTATTTCCTATTTCTTTGTACCTCCACACTCTTTTTTAGCCCTTCCAAGCCCTCCGGCTCGTGGGTGGCGGGCCAGGATTCGAATGGTATCAGGCTCCTCCCAGTATCCGGATCTTGGGTCGTTACAGTTGGTATTAGAGCGTGGTTGTGGACGTACATAGGAATTCAAGATATTACAGTGACCAGAGTCCATAAGGTCCAGTACAGTTGGCAGCTAGCTTAGAATTTTGTGTTTATTTTTTGCTTAATTTCTCGCTTGAGAGCTTGAGTGCGTTGCGCGACACTGTGAAGGTGGTTGCTGCTCCATTGGTGTGCTGACGTGTAGCCCGAGGATCGAGATTGAGAGCTTTCTCCCTCATTGGTGGTGGCCCCAGTTGTGCTACGTTGGGCAGAGGTTGCTAGTAGGCGTGAGTTCGCGGTGCTGCATTTGAGGAATTTACAATGAGGTCAGGTGGCTGGAGAGGATTGTTTGTGGTTAACTGGCCATGAGTGTGCTCTAAGGGAGCTGTCATCAGGTTGGCTACTCCAGCTTGAGGTTTATCCAACCCCTGAGATGTTAAGGTTGTGGTTTGAAGCAGTCGAACAGATATTTTGATCGAGAGGTGTGCTCAGGTGAGCGAAGGATCTTCTCAGTGAGTTGCTGATTTTCGAGCCTGATGTCCTCGTCGTGCTCTGTGGCATCCGAAATGATGTGTCGATTCTGATTGTTTTTATAGATTTTGAGGCAGGGTTGGGCGGAGATGTCTGAGTGAGTTCTAACTTCTACACTTCTGCGAGTGGATGGGTCGTGTTCGCCCTAGAGTTGGCTTGAGATGTGAAGGTGTTACAGTGGTTTCGGGACTCGAGGACAAGCATTGGCGGTTGTTGATTATGGCTCATGATTACGGCTCTTGGTGTGGCATGTTGCAGTTCGAGGAATTACAGCGGTGGTGCATCGAGAGATGTTGTGATTGTGGTCTGACGTGACACATGGTGAGTGTGTCGAGGGCGCTGACCTAATGGAAGTGATGATTTTCTCAGTACTGGAAGGTGCTATTCCCAGTGTGCGCGAGATTCGAGCTCAGTCGAGCATGGAGATTTTTCGTTGGTCAGAGGTGTGTTGGGTTCTCCTTTGATTGGAGAGAATCGTTCTTGGCTAAGGTTCACCATCTTGCATCGTGTGTCCATATTGGTTGGCCTTTGTGCGCCATGAAGTCTGTGCGAGACGTGTTCCCTGTCTTGGCAAGGTGGTTGCCTGTAAGAAGTTATGCTCGTTCCCTTGTTGTGTAAGGGTGTGTTGGCGCTATTCCAGAAGGACGAGTGCCGATTGGGTGGTGTTCGTGAGGACTTGAGACTGGTGTTGTGATCCCTGATGTGTCGAGGATCGGAGCCTACGGAGTGCAGAGGATTGTTGGGATGGAGGATCCCGAGTTGTCGTGTTGGTTATGTGCGTGAATCAGAGTGCGCAGCGGAAGCGTGGTGGGCCCATAACTCACAGGTCCAAGATCATAGCGTTGGCTATCACGGATGGATTTTCGAGGTTGAGAAGAGCATTGGAGGATTAGTTCCTCGGTAAGCGTTGTCTCCGGCTGTGTGAGACGTGTTGTTGCTGTGTCGTTGCTTAGGATATTGTGGTTCATGGCACTGGCAGGATAGAGAATTGGATAAACATGTTGGCAAGCGTGCCGCATGAGTACCATGTTTCTGTGTTGGAGGTTGTATTTTTGGATGAGGCAGGTGTTTTTTTGGAGAAGTGATCTCTAACAGATTGTGGGTCCAGGCTGGTTACTGTGAGCGGCTAGTGGGTTGACCGAGTGATCGACCATGGTGAGATGTGTATTGTCGGGGGACCCATTGGCTTTGGTCGTGGAGTGGTCGACCAGGTTGCCGTGGGTTTGAATGACACTTTCCACCCCTAGAGATGTGTGCTGTGAGTTGTAAGTGATTGTATGTCCCGTGGCTCTGGGGAAAGAGCGGGAACCGGGATTGGCAGGCATCCTCTTGGATTATTTGAGACGAGGGTCTCGACAAGATAGCACGATAGTCGATGCCTGTGCAGGGAGGTCCTTGATGGGACGTTGGTGTAGGAATAGTGATCCTTGGTCTAGTACCAGCATGGGATAGCTCCCCTGTAAGTCCGAGTCGAGTGAGGTAAAGATCGAAGACACTAGGATCTTGTAATTTGGTTTTGCCATGCTCCCCTGAGGGGTAGAGTTGGCATAGGGATTTGTCTGGATGTGGTATCCGAGTAAGAATTGGCTCATGAAGCAGTGATGGTCTGTGGGAGAGTCAGCGGATGACCTGTCGAGTATTGGAATGCGTCCTTCGGATCTGGTGCAGGGCCAAGAAAGAAGGAAGAAGCTGAACAAGTCAAGGTTTCCCGTTGACATGCATCTGGTGACCAATGGATGGTCATTCACAGACAAAGACGCTGGTTGTAAGGGCTCGAGAATGGCGAGAGCCGTGTGCCAGCGAGGCCTTGGATGGCCGATCATGAGATGTGTCTTCCCGGATTGGATCTGGGAGCTTTGTCGAAGTTTGGCTTCTGGCAGAGTTGGCACAGTGATATGTCTGGCTGTCGGCTTGCCATGTGTGAGGTAATTCTTGGCGCTGCGCCGATGATCTGATTGCGGTCTGTTGAGATGGCTGCGTGAGCTGATGGAGCCTCTATATTGGTTGTTCCCTTGAGTCGGGCGTGAAACCAGTTAGCTGGTTATGAAGCTGATGTGTGTCTGTCTGCTGACCATAGGATGGATCGGTAGCTACTTCTCGTGACGAGGACTGTGTCTCCTCGGTGAGGGAGATGGTGGCAGCGGTGCCATGACTAGTTCTTGTGTTGTCTGAGGTGATGCTAGACCTGCGCCTTTATGTTATGCCTGCTCTGATGACCGGTGTGTACGGCATGCGGAGCCCATTGCAGTCTGCCTTTTTGCAGACCTGCAGGATAGTAGTCTAAATATGCATTTCTCTCACCACCCAAACCACCTCAGAACGCCACCAAATTTGGTGTGCATGACCATCACTTCCTCCTCTCTTACCCATAAAATTCCCAAGGTCTAGATCCACCATTTCCCCTACCGTCAAAATTAATTCTTAGGCAGATCTCACTCTGCACTACCTATCCTGTGATCCGAGCCAGAAATAACTACCGACTTGCAGAGATTCTCATTTCGATCCAGACTGTTGGATGGTTGTAGATTTCACTTATGTCGTATCGCTCCGAGTGCCCTTCGCAACGGCGCTAATTTCATCTCGATCTGACACCGGATCTGGGCATGGTGACCATTATCGTGAAAGCGCGCAGATCTATCACGAGATAGGACTACAGGACAGTATTGGGAGTTAGATCCCAATAAAATATCCCGGCTCAGATTCAGTGACCGCCACTTTTGAGAGTCGACCAGGGACGTCCCGCCATCGTCCCAGCTGATCGCTACCTTCAGAAGATCCCCGGAGTTCGATGTCCCTTTGGACACCTCTGTTTGCTGTCCTGCCGGCCAGCAGATTTCAGATCCAGAGTCACAGCCCACAACCGCCCTGTATCCCGCCGCCTTGCCGCCCGTCAACCCAGGATCGGCACTCCCAGACCACTGTTGTAGCCTATTACCTCCCTACATGGAGTGGGGCTTAAATTCCTTGCTGTAATTAACTATATTTACTGAATCGGGAGTACGATTCGTGGCTAGGAAGGTCTTCCCCATGCCCCAAGCGTGGAGGTATGTTTCCACTCCTCACTTTATTGTTTAATGGTTTAGTATATGTTTGAATGCTGCACTTGCATGAGATAGGATTCCTAGCTCGTTGTAAATTCCATCACCGTTGTGAGAGAGCGTACACATGACCCATCCTGTGACCCATTCAGGGCACGGAGGAGTGTAGACCACCCTTGACTCAGCGCTGATTTGTCAACCGTGCGGATCCATGCGCTTCTAATGCTAGGGATGAGTCATGAGTTACGCTTCTTGTTGAGGACATTTCTCCTCTTCTGGAGCTCCTTGGAGCCATGCCAAGGTGTTCTTATTATACATATTTTTACTGGTTGCGTCTGTCCCAGGGGAGTCAAATCAACGTAGCAAGTCCAATGTTGCATTGTCCGTCTGAGTCACACCCGTTCCGCATCAGCACAAGCCTCAGCCAGACATACTACCTTCCCTAGAGGATGCTCATGCTCGAGCCGACCGAAAGGCCTTCCACCAGATGAAGTGATTTCCTGCCAGTGTTACAATCTGGGAAGCCATAGCTTGGAGTAAAGGGTTGAGAGAAACCCTTATCAAGACACTCCAAGAACCAGAAGTCTCTGAAGCAAATACAGCAGAAATAAAGGCATCCGCAAACGAAGCCTTTGCGGCCACTATCACTTTCACAGAGAAGGATATGCTGCTCTCTTCGCCATGTCACCACCACACTCACTATATGAGAGGAAAAATCAATGAGCATGAAGTGAACTGGATCCTGGTGGATGCCAGTGCTGCTATCAACATCATGCCGTTGAAAATCTTCAAGGCCCTATATCTGACACTGTATCTCTAGAAGGTTCAAGCAGTCAGATATCTGACTTTAATCAAGACACTTAGGATGTCCTCAACTGAGTAGATGTGGATCTGGTGCACGATGACTTCGCCTCTATGGTGACATTCTACATCATCGATGCAAACACTTCTTATAAGGTACTATTGGACAGACACTAGCTGCATGAAAATTGGGTAGTCCCATCAACTCTCCACCAATACATCAAATATGCGAAGGACGGAGAACAACACACAGTCTTTGCAGACCTGTCACCATTTACTTCTACAGAATCCAATCTTCCCGACGCCGTGCTTTACTTTGGGGGAATCAATCCATACCCCGTGGTCAAAAGTAAAAGCAATGGCTGGCTCTCAGAGGAAGATGAGGATGATCTCTTCTCCGTTGACGAGGAAAAGACCAAGCTTCATTGGCTACGCCTTAGCTTCAAGTCAACTCCAGATCACCTTGAGAGGCGTAAAATTGACTTTGAGACTAATCTTATTAGCCAAGGCATCGACAAAAGCATATGTCTGCTGCTAGACTGCATCTAGCTCTCATGTGCATCACAACAGCACAAGGTTTAGCCACTCACAACATTTGTCGTTACCAACAAATGACAACTTTGGAGCAAGAAGAAGGCAAACAAGGATAAGCCCATTGTCTTCTTCAATGGAAATGTAACCCCTCAAGCCCAATCGGAAGATGACTTTGATTGGTCCAAGTAAGTCGACAACACCCCTGAAGCGGTCCAAGTGATGGATGACTTGTCGCCACATTTCCAGGAGGTGTGCCTCAAATAACATATTCCCCAAATGGCAAGGTTCCGCACGACGTGAATACTTTCACCGATTGTGAACCCCTTCCCAGGTCCTGGGGCAACCCCCGTTCTTCCACAAAGATACCAGGGGACTCAGCTACGACCAAGACCCGGACTCCTGTGTCTATTATGCGGCCATTGTCGTGGGCCTGGCGCAACCAGTCAGTGACCAAGTTAATGTCGATACCAAATTCAACAGCTCCGGGGATGAGGAAGAGAAAATCCTAATCTCGCTCCCCACCAGGGCCAATACCACAGCTCAAGTAATCAATGAGCCTTCGCCGCTCGCCTGCAAGGTCATTAGGACTGAAGAAGCTCCCAGTGTTTCCCAGTCGGTCGAAGAACCTAGTGTGGCAAACTTTCCTGATGAGCATGGTTCTCAGGGCAATGGCCATGGAGCGTTGTTAGCTTTAGTAGGCAACCCCAACCAAGCTTCGATGGCACCAGTTGTGTAGCGTCCCTGAATTTTCTTTGAATTTACAAGAATTTTTGGAATTTAAAAATAATTATTTAAGTCATAAATAGACTTAATAGGTCTATTTAATAATTCGCCATCTCCACCATAAACATTACCCCTATTGCCCACATCACCATCCTCTCCACCTCCCTCTTCATCCCCACCATCTCCGTCTCCACCACCAGTGCCTCCATCACCACAACCATCTCCACCGCCTTTGCCATCCCCTTCTCAATCATTGCCCAAGCCTGAGTAGGCTATACCTCACCTACACCTCCACTGTCCCCATCGCTCGAGCCCAAGCAAGCCATACCCCCACCCTTGCGTTTGCCTCCAGCTAAATACACCATCCCCATTGAAGCCTCCACGACTTCCAAGCCTTCTACCTCTGCCACTTCTCCACCTACTTCCACCCCACAGAGCGGGTGTGCATTACCTTTGGTGCCCCTTGGGTCCAATCCCCAGGGAGAGCTTGAGCCGAGTCAGGATGATTTGATGCCGATTATTCATTTCAAGATTCAAGATTTCATCTGTCGTATGTCAATTAGTGTCCTGGTCCCTGACTATTTTGGGAAAGATGAGCTTCCACTTTGCATGACGGTTGTGAAGAAGAGTTCCCTTGTCTTCGTGCCAGTTTCTTCAAGAGCGAGGCCGGTGGCAATCTCTTTGCTCGCTGGAGATTCTATTTTTGATGTTGTTATTTCCTCTCGCTCTGTTGCCATTCAAATTACTGGCAGAGAAGGGTTCTCTACCCGCATTGTGCTAACTCTTATGGCTACCAAAGGGGCAATATGATAGATTTTCAAGATTCTCTAAGGACATTCTGCACTCTTTATGTGATCTCCCTCACTTTATTGGTACATTGGCCACGTCAACGCTGCATATTACTCTCCCTCAATTTCGTCCTTCTCTACTAGCAAGGGAGTTATGCTTCATGCCGGATTACCGAGTGGAGTTGCCAAATCTCCATATCTTGGTGCCAAGTGCCAGGACTCCGTGGTTTCCTGATGTTCAACACTCTAAGGAGTTATCTGTCCAAGAATGTCTACATATTGTTAGCACCGAGTGTTTAGGGGCAATCACCCCGAGGAAGCTACATGTTCACAATTGAGCTAGGTCATCTGCCAGATGGGCTCGTTATTTGAGAAAATATTACAAATTGAGAAGCCCAAAGGCCTGGGTCCGCATTAGGCGGGCCCGTGTTCAAGATCTTTTTGCCAAGAAGAGACGGCGGTGTGGATATAAGAGCTGCGTGATGTGCACTCAAGGGTCCACTTCACTTTCTCCTTCTTTCTATTCATCATTTCTTCTACTCAGCTCCCACCCTTGGGTGGTGTATCTTCCCACTTTAGATCCTACTTCTATGATCTTCTCCTCTCTTCTGGGGTCCGTGAACTCGCATTCCTCTTCTTTTTCTCATTCGAATTCTCTAGATTCTCCCTCCTGTCATAATTCTAGGCCTCAGCCTATGCCTGTCTTTCACCTCGGCTTTGGGACCTCTCCTGATTCTTCCTCTTCTCATCCGGAACCTCCGGATCCTTCCTTCCATCCCGATCTCGAGACATCTTCTGATTCCCTGAGACTTCCGGGTATTGTTTCTGATTCCTTTCCAACCCTATCGGATGTCTACACTTTTCCTTCTCTGGCCTTGCCGGATGCTATTTATGATTCTACTCCGACCATGTCAGATGATCATTCTCCTTCTTCCTCATCTTCACAGCATTCTCCTCATCATCTTTCTACTCTCTCCTCCTCACCCTTTCGGAGTTCTTGCCCTTTTTCATACTATTTTTGAGGCTTTAGCCCGCCTTGATCTCAGTTAGTCTCCATTTCTTCTGTATTTGATTCCTTGTTATCAGGGTCTCTGTGTCTTAATGAGGCAGTTCTAGCCCTCGTCTCTCTTCCTTTTTATCCTTCTTCATCTAGTTTGGTGTGTGCCACTCCTCCGTGTAGAGAAATTTTCAATCCTTTGCTATCCTCTAATCTTTATCCTCTCAAGCAAGAAAAATGAAGCTCGCACCATCCAAGGTCGCTTTAGGATGCCGGTCTCCATGCTATGGTTTTGCAAAGTATCATTATTTTGTGCAAGAATATGCTCTCATTTCTATTATCTTGATTCTTCTGCACATGGTTATAATGCTAGTTCCTTAAAACATGGTTGAGTGGCTTTAGGCCTTAGTCAGTTTTGCTTAGTCATATTTGAGTTTACATTTGTAGCACTCTTAGGCTGGTGATGGCTTCGTGCTGGGAGTCTGAAGCCCTTTCCCCGATCGTTGAGGGTGACCTCTTAGCGTGGGTTTTTCATACACTTCACGGCAAGCTATAACCGATCTCCTCTGAGCAACACTGTTACTGCTTTGGCCATACTCTGGGTATGCACAAAGGTCTTTTCTCTTCTTTACTCGGTCGACTGCAAGGGCAAGAGATTGATGGATGAGATGACCAACCTAGGTGTTCCCCGATACGGGAGAGGTCTCAAATAGGGGTAGTCTTGACCCTCAAAAGGTGAGCTTCATTACAATATCTGGCCAATAAGGGCTATCAAAATCAAAATAAAAATCAATAGTAAAATTGTGAAAATAAAGGCATGGCAAGAGTGGCAAAGCCCCGTGGGACGTCATGAGTCCAGTCGTACGCTTGCCTAAGGGTCCTAAAAATTAAAGGACACAAAGTCCCGGTGCAATAGACTATCTCTGCGAAGGGTAGTGTCCCGGAAGGAATTTAAATCCTGATGTCTCCCATCCTGTACAAAACTTATCCCCCATTTTCTTCTGTTTCTCCCTCTTTGGCTGGGTTGTATCCCAGGTATGGCCTTAGTAGGGACACTGTTCTTTAGAGGCGGTTGGTTGTGGTGAGCCACCCTCAAATGCACACCCTTCTCAAGGGAAGTATTCAATGAGAGGGGCAGAATGACGACCCTTGGCCAGTAGCTTGAGCCCGTCTTTGAATGCTGCAGATATTAATATTTAAAAAAAAATAGATATTTCAAAAAAACTAGATATTTCAAAAAAAAATCAGATACTTCAAAATCTAAAAAAATAGATATTTTCATAATACATCCAGATGATGTAGCAGATCATATTGGGTGCCCAGCAATGGATCTACATCTTCTTGATCAGCAGTCGACTGTGAAGACTGGGGATTGGGTGCAGATGAACCAGGGGTGGGATAACTCCGATGAAACAAATGCCTGCTCCGTAGGGCAAGGTTCTTGGCCGACACAGCATTAGATGGGGTCATGGTGGGTAGCTTTCCCGATGGGGTATATGATAGTTTAAAGGGTAGGCATAGTGATGGTAGTGGAGGTAATGGGGGTAGTGGCGGCATGGACGGGTCCTATTGGGAGGATGACGGGTGGAGGATTGGAAGGCAGTGTGGCAATAATAGGTGGAATGTGCACTTGCGGGGGAGCGAGGATGGGTGGTATAATGGCAGAAGCAGGTGGTAAGATGAGGGGTTTGAAGGGAACAACTTGCGTGGATGGTGGAATGGTGATGGCTTGATGGTTTGGCGGGAGGATGACCAGTGTAGAGGGTGGAGGAGAGTTGCAGTAGGTATGGTGGAGGGCCATGAGCCGTTGAACTAAAGATTCATCATCATAGGACCACCCGGCATTGGGGGCCAAGAGGTGGACAAGGTTAACCTAAGCTGGTGCCTATGGCTGAGGTTGTAGAGTGAGCAGATGGTTCAGCATGGTGTTTTGCTGGATCCCTAGATCCTGCGTAGGCTACTGCTACTGTGGCTGCGATACTTGTTGTTGCACTTGTTGCCTCAGCGCTTGCCTTCTCTTTAATCTCCGTAATGACCATGTACATCTCGGCCCAATCGATGCTCTGCCCTTCATGCAGATCGTACATAAAATCTTTAAACTGAAAATAGTTCTCTATCGTGTGCCCAGGCTACCAGTGGAATATACAGTATCTGGATTGATCAATGACCCGGTTCCAATTGGGCCATTCCAGAGGAAGTTGTAGTGCACCAATGGACATGAGGGCTGAGAAAATATCTGGGAGGGTCCTGGGCAAAGGAAGATGTTGGGTTCTCTTTGGAGCTGGGCGCTTAGGTGTGTAGCCATTGGGAGGTGGAACATTGTGGTATTGCGGGGGTTGCTGTGACTGCTAGGGAGCGGGGAAAGAAGGTTGGGCATTTTGTGGAGCGGGAAAGGCTAGCTGAGGATTTTGTGGAGCGGGGAACTGAGGGTTACGGGGAGGTTGTTGAAAGTGGGACGGATCAAGTTGGTTAGGGAAGGGGAAAGCAACGACTTGCACCTTCTCATTCGTTTGGACTCCTTTAGTGATAGGCCCCTGGGATTTTGTATTATACTTGGGTTTTTGGGCCTCAAAAAGATTATGGATGGGGGAGTCCTTGAATTGGGTTTGGAGGTTTGGATGAACCTAGCCCGATTATACAACTAGTGCATATTGGAGATATCGTTCATGGCTAAAATGTTGTGAAAGGTTAGATCCTTATAAAAAAGAGTCATTGTTCCCTCTCTCTCTCTAGGTTTTTAGAGAGAGAAGCTCTGGTTTCAAACCTCTCCCGCCATTGTTCCCTACTTCCCTTCGGTGCATCCCCACTCCCAGCCGACCATGGCTGGTGCGGCGGGGGTTCCCCCGGTGCCGACGGGGGTCCCTATGGTACCACCGGAGGATACTTATTCGTCCTCCCATGCTTCTCCCTAACGATCCTTTGCCCATGCTCTCATGGAATCTAAACAGAGGCCGAGTTTTTCGATTCTAATCAAGATCTTGCATTCGCAGACCGGGGCGAACCTGCGATTTTCTTTACCGAGGCTGACCTCCAGGCATCACTGAACTTCTTGTCCTTTGCAATAGTGGCCAAGTGTTCTTATGGTCGGCTAGCTTCTCCTGAGATCAAGAGCTACCTGATGTAGTGGCTGGCTATCTCTTCTGTGTTTGTCATCAGCAAATTGAACTCGCGGCACCTTCTGTTGTGTTTTGACAATGAGGCAGATTTTATGAAGCTTCTGATATAGAAAAATTTGTACATAAAAGGCTTTTTGTTTCGATTCTTTCGTTGGACTCCAAATTTCAATTTTGATGTTGATCCGCTGATGGTGCTGATTTGGATCGGCTTCCCTACTCTGCCAGTGAACCTGTACCATGAAGATTGTTTGCGATCAGTCACTGGTAATTTTGGGACTGTTATGCGAATCCATGAGAGAACTTTGGCTTTAACTGATACATCTGAAGCTCTAGTTTGTATCGAGATGGACTTGTCAACTTCCCAAAGGGAGCATTTATGGATAGACCTGCATGGTGCGGGATTCTGGCAGCTAGTTAGTTATCATCGTGTTCCTTCCCTCTGCTCATACTGCCATAAGCTAGGTCACTCTAGTGATGATTGCAAGAAAAAGAAAGGAAGGACTTGCAGTTCTAATGCAGCTCAAGATCTAGTTCCAAGGAACCCCCGACCTATCTTTAGGCCCTAGCCTGTAGGCCCACTAGCTGCTCGACCAAATGTGGCTTTAGAGAATAAGTTTGAGGTTCTATTACAGGCAGTGGAAATGCAGGAGTTGGGAAATGTCCATCCTGAAGAGCACCAGTAGGGAGAGTCTGCTCAGGTCCCAATGCCTCTAGAGGGGGAGAGTTTTGCCCCAGTCTTTCAGTAGGTGGGAACTATGGAGTTCTCTCCTTCCAGTCAAGTTGTTGTTGGTAATACTAATGAGTGCCATAATGATGAGGAGCAAGTAACTGATTTTTTCCATCACTCAGTTGGTGACGGAATTGCCTGGATTCCCAATTCTAAAGGCTCAAAGGGTAGTCTGGGGTCAGATAGTAGCTAGTTGAATGATGCCCCTCTGGTTGTGGCCAGGATAGATGCTGAGGTTTTGTCTATTCCTGAGGCTTCCTCTAAAATAGAAACTTCCAGTAGTATACAAGTCCAAGAGTTGTTGTAGACAAGCAAACAGATAGTAGAGAGAGCTCTTGCTGACAATTTACTAATGCAGATTACTCTGCCGGATGGGGATGGTGGAAAGGCGCAGAGGCTCCATGAGGGAGAGGGGGGAGGGTCCTCTATCTAACCCTTGATGAGGATTGTTTCATGGAATGTGAGGGGTTTGGGTGGGGTGGAGAAGAGAAGGACAGTGAGAGTTGATTAGGAGGTGTAAAATAGGCATCCTCTGCATTCAAGAGACGAAGTTTGAAGGGGACAGTAGTGCCCTCCTTAGGGTGATCGGAGAGACCCGGCTCTCCTAGGTGGTCGCCTCCTCAATTATGGGCAAATCTGAGGGGATTATGGTCCTCTGGAACCCGATCGAGGTGGAGGAAGTGGTGCAGGACAGGGTGATCACCAGATGGACTATCTCTTTGCATTTCAAAAGCATCAAGGACAACTTCTCCGGGGATTTCAGTGGGGTATATGATCCCCAACCCAGGGAGGAGAAGCGATTGCTTTGGATGAGTTGACCCGTCATCACTTATCTTTTGGTCGTCCGTGGTGTGTTGGAGGGGACTTCAATGTAGTAGTTGCGCTGTGGGAGCAGTCAGGAGATGCTTCTTTCGTTGGAGATATGGAAGACTTCTCCGACTTTATTCAGGAGGCAGCTTTGGTAGATTTAGACATGTCACAGGGTTGCTTCACTTGGTCTAACTTGAGATCTGATGCTTCTTGCTCTAAGTTGGACAAGTTTCTGGTCTCTATTGCTTGGGAGGATCACTTTCCTCATGTTTAGGTGGTTGGGCTGGTGAAATCTATTTTGGACCACAAGCTCATCCTTATGAAGACTAGTGGGGATTTTGACACGTCTCACAAGTTCAGATTTAAGCAAGTCTGGCTCAGGGAGGCTGATTTCTTGGAGACCATCGCAAGTGCCTGGAACACTCAAGCGGCGAGCCCCTCTGCTATGGGTACTTTAGTGAAAAAAAATTGAGGCATACTGCACAGATTCTCCACTCCTGGGGAGCAGGCAAAACCCTCCCTGGGAGGGTTGCCAAAGACAAGATTCTACAACATCTTGTAGGCCTTGACTACTTGGAGAAGGTAGGACTTCTGGATGATGAGGATAGGGTTACGAGGGACTCATTGAGGGGACAGTTTGATGACTTACCGACTAGAGAGGATATCTACTCAAGAGATAGATAGATTAAAGAAGGTGACAGGAACACTGCTTATTTCCAGCGGATTGCCTCGGGGATGAGGGTCAACTCCATCTCTTGTGCCAAGGTGGGGGACCATTCCTTCTCGTCGGAGGCAGAGATCAGAGATCATGCGAGGGACTTCTACTCATTTCTGTTTGCTGAAGATACTTTCTACAGGTTGAAGATTGCTGCTGACCTTCTCCCTTGTCTCTCCCATGAGGAAAGGACGGCCATCTCTCAACCTTTTTCAAAGGATGAGGTCCACTAGGATGTCTTTTCTCTGTCAGGGTATAGAGCCCCAAGCCCCGACGGGTTACCCTTGGTCTTCTTTCAAAAGTGTTGGGGGGTAGTCAAAGGTGATCTCATTGATGCAGTTAGGAAATTCTAGGAAGCGAGAGCACACTTGCGGGTATCAACAAGACCCTCTTGGTGCTCATTTCTAAGAAGGCGGGTGCTCAAGATTTTCAGGACTTTAGGCCAATCAGCTTGCTCGATAGTACCTACAAGATTATCACCAAGGTGTTAGCAAGGAGGTAAGTCATTGTGATGGATACTTTGGTCAGTCATTTCCAGGGTGCCTTCATCAAAGATAGACATATTCTGGATAACTTCTTCATGGCGCATGAGTTTCTTTTTGCGATGAAGCAGCAAAGAAGAAAACAGGTGATCTTGAAGCTGGACTTTGAGAAAGCATATGACAGGGTGAGCAGGCAGTGCCTCTTCGATGTCTTGGACAGGATGGGCTTTGAGGACAGATGGATTGGTTGGGTTAGAGCTTGTATCACTTCAACTTCATTCGCAGTTATCGTTAATGGGAAGATGACCTCTTGGTTCCACAGTTGTCGGGGGTTGCGTCAAGGGGACCCTTTGTTTCCTCTCCTTTTTGTGCTTGTAGCTAATGTTGTGAGCAGGGTGTGGCAGAAGGCTAAGGCTGCTAGGCTGATTAGAGGCTTCCAGTTGATCAGAGATGGTCCCTCTCTTACTTACAGTATGCGGATGATACTATTTTGTTCCTTAATGAGGGTGAGCAGCACCCTTCTATGGCTAGGATCTTGTTGGAGCTTCTGGAGGAGGTCACCGGTATGAAGGTTAATTTCAGTAAGAGTCTCCTGATAGGGGTGAATATGGAGAAAAGACCTCTTTTGAGGGCGGCTACTTTACTGGGTTGTACCATTGGGGAGTTTCATTTCTCTTATCTGGGCCTCCCCTTTTACCCGGGATCCCTCATATGTGCATATTGGCTTCCCATTATTCAGAGATATGAGGTTAGACTTGTTGCTTGGAAGGCTAGATTATTATCTTATAGGGGTCGATTGATTATGTACAGCTCAATGTTGAACAACCTCCCTACTTACTTTCTATCTATATTCTGTATCCCCATCACGGTGGCCAGGAAGTTCGATTCTATTCAGTGCAGATTCTTTTGGCAGGGTAGTGGGGGTCGGTGCAACGGGTGGCATGATATTTCTTGGGACAGGATGACGACTAGCAAGGTACAAGGTCTGGGGATGACGCATGTAAGGAACTTCAATTTGGCTCTCCTGTGCAAATGGTTGGGGAGGTTGGGGTGTGATGAGGATGGACTGTGGTCCAAGGTGATTTTGCAGCGCTACGTCATTTCGAGGAGAGTTTGGGACTTGGCTCCTTCTCCACGCCACAGGACTTCTCCTCCTTGGCGGGACATCTTCTCTTGCAGGGACTTTCTCGTTGCCAATGCCCGGGTCCAACTGGGAGATGGCCTTAAGTGCCTCTTATGGAAGGACAGATAGTGTAGGAACTCCCCCTTGGAGTCTTTATTTCCTAGCCTCTTCGCTATTGCTACGTCGCCCCTAGGCATTGTCTCTCAGGCTCTCGATCAGCACAGTCCAGGAGGTTCTTAGGCACAAAAAGGGGATAATGTTGTGGGGAGATTGTGTGAGATAATGTGTGTCCTATGTTGTGGCTCCTTTGACTTGACTCTCTGAATTTAATTTCTTATTAACTTTTGATGATTGGCAACAATATATTTTATCTTCTACTTTTGGATATATAGTGGGTTTGACCATTATTCGACTTTCGCAACATTGTCTTTTTATAAGTCAGGATAAAATTTCTGTTGCATACGAGTCATTGCATATTCAGTCAGTTGCATACTAAGGTCGATGCATATGCCAAATCAAGGTAGATGCAGGTCGGTGCATGTTTATAGCATTGCATACTATGGTCGATGCACATCTGCCTTAGTTAGTTATAAGGTCGATGCACATTCTGCATCTTGCATACTAATTTCGACGCACATCTTGCATCTTGCATACTAAGTCGATGCACATCTGCCTTAGTCAGTTATAAGGTCGATGCACATTTTGCATCGTGAATAATAAGGTCGATTCACATCTACCTTAGTCAAGTATAAGGTCGATGCACATCTGCCTTAGTCATACATAAGGTCTGGACACATTTACATCTAGCTAGGTCAGGTCAGTGCACATGTGTGGGCAATTGCATCTAGGTCAATGCACATTTTGCATCTGCCTGAAGACAGGTCGATGCATATTTTGCATCCGTCTAAGGCAAGGTCGATGCACCTTCTACCATGTGCATTGTTAAGTGGATGCATGTTGTGTATCATGGTATATATTGTTGATGCACATTTTGTAGCATTGTCTACAAGGTCGATGCAAATTTCTCTTCATGCCTTTTAAGGTCTGTGCACATGTTCAGGTCTATGCACATGTTCAAGTCTGTGTACATGTTGCATCAAGGTCGATGCACATGTATAGACCGAAGTCTATGTACATTTTAGGGTCTATGCACATTCAGAATTCAACGTCTGTGCACATACAACATTTAGAGTCTGAGCACATATTTGTCTGAACACATTCAGAGTCCAGGTCTATGCACATGCTTAGTCTAAGGTCTACGCACATACCAGTTTGTGCATATCTAGGGTCCATGCACATGCAACATCCAAGTCTGTGCGCACAATCAGGTCAGTGCATATCCTGCATTATTTAAACTAAGGTCTGTGCATCTACTCTATTACCTATGTCATGACTTAAATCTCATAGGTTGACGCATATTGAATATTCACCTAAGCTGACAAAGTGTTTGATAAAATATCTTATCTACTGTTGGTAGAAGCTTAAGTGTGAAGGGCCTTAAAGTCTTTACAATCAACATGATCAAACACATGGGTGGCATAAAGGCAACAATCTCATGTGGAACTTAAAGAACCAGATTATGAGCAAGTGATCCAAGGTGGGGAGCAGAACCAACATTCTACGATGTGGATCGTCACAACCTCCACTCTTGACACATGGCACATTGAAATTTGAGTTCTTGATAATTCCAATGAGTGGGAGTATGTCTTTCATGCGCCCAAATTTCAAAAACCTAATGAGACCACCTAGTTCATCCTGCGCCTATAAAAAGGGGGGATCTCTCAGACGTGGAAGACATATAGAAGAAGAAGAAGAAGATCAGAAGCAAGGTCTGAGAGCTAGAGAAGCTGAGGGAAGGAGAGCGGTCGAGAGTTTGGGAAGAGTTCAAGAGAGAGTGTTGCGGAGAAGAAAATAGAGTATCGTGGAGTTGATCTGAGATAGAAGAGAGATTGAGTGTGAGATTTTGTACTGACTTCTGGATCAAATCCAAAGTCAGATTGCTCGATTGAAGAGCTACATTTTAACTTCAGTTTGTATTCTCTTTGGTTCTTTAATTTTTCTTTAAATTTCTTGTAAGTCGTGTATCACCAGGTGAGGTTAAATGCTTAGACAGCAAGCTATGAAGCTCAGCAGTTGAAGCTATGAATCAGCGGTCTAGCAAACTGTGAAGCTCAGCGGAGTGTAGGAATCTAATCCCCGAAGCTTTGGATCAACGGATTCAAGCTGTGAGTCAGCAGTAATCCTTACTCGGTAGAGTAAGGGGTGGATGTAGATCCCTAGCTAGAGAACGAACCACCTAAAAATCATGTGGTGTCTCTTGAGTGATTGATTTAGCGTCCTGTGTGTTTACATTTCCAACTTGCTCGTCGATTAGATGAATGCATAGGAACACCTATAACACGCATGCTTTTCAATGTCTGAATTATTTATCTGTTATCCATGCTTAAGTCTCTCATCCAGTAGGTATATAAAAAGACATGGTGAGAAGGATAGGTTACGCCTATCTGGAATTCCACCTCTTGCGTGAGGAGAATCTCTGCCAAGTACCGTGCCTAGATGTCTAACTAATTGTCGATGTGAATTGCAATAGCCTGCTATGCTTTACCATCACTGTTGATTGATCAGAAATTCATTCATCTCTTATTTGCGTTTGGAGCTTTCTCTCTTACAGTTTGCCATTCTGCATTAATCTTCTAATAGTTGACTCATATTGCCATGCTTGCATACCGATTACTCGTTAATTTGATAATCTGGAGATTATAGGTTTTGATAGATTTACAGCATTTTTTCTTAATTTCGCATTGTCTTTAACTGCTGTAGATTTTAATTTGGGGTAGATCTATTCACCACCCCCTCTAGATCTGTATTCATCCGTTCCAACATTTTCCACACACTACACGGCAAGTCATAGCCGATCTCCTCTAAGGCAACATTGTTGCTGCTTTGGCCATACCATGGGTATGTACAAAGGCCTTTTCTCTTCTTTGCTCGTCCAAGTGTAGGGGCTAGAGATTGACGAACAAGATGACCAATCTAGGTACTCCCCAATACGGGAGAAGTCTTAAATAGGGGCAATCTTGACCCTCGATAAAATGAGCTTTCTTGCAAAATTTGGCCGATAAGGGCTGTCAAATAAAAATCACTATGGAAATTCAATCAAAATAAAATAAATTAAAGAGATGGCAAGAGTGGCAAAGCCCTGCGGGATGCACATACATCTCCACCAAGTCCTTCCACTAGCCACGCACCATTGCCTACATCGCCTCCATTGCCTACACAACCTCCACTTCCTTCTACCTCATCTCATACTCCTCAGCACTCTCCTTGCCCGAGGTAGGCTCCTCATCCTCCATTGTCGGAGTATTTTACAGATATCTTCAGGGCTTTGATGGCCACTCACGTATTATAGCTTCCTCTGGTTGTGCCTTGCCGACCCGCCGTCGGGAATATATTTCAATTCTGTGAATTTCATCGCAAGCAGGGGCATTTGGTCGAAGATTGTCCCAAATTTTGGGAGTTTGTTATTGACTTGAAAGATAAGAGGAAGATTGATTGGTCCGTAATTCATAAAGTTGTTTTACATCTTCACAGCAAGCAGTAGCAGCAAGCGCCACCCAAGTAGTCGTCTCCATCATTACCAGGGCAGGGGCACCCCTGTGATTGTTTATCTAGCACTGCACCCGCTCCGTCACCTACTTCCTTACCCGCTTCCCCACTTAGTCACGAGCCTATTCCATCATCTACCCCAGCATCATCTACCCCATCACCATCTCTATCTCTATCTACATCACCATCTTCATCATCTCCTATGCTATCTCCACAAACCCCACCTACCCAAGCCTCTACTCAGGCTAGCGCCTCCACTCCCGTTGTTCGCACCACCACTTCTACTCCTAACGCTGCCTTACGTGTCGTATCGATACGCCGATGGTGAGTGCTACGACTTTCCTCCTCGCCATCACCACCATTACCTTCCTCTTCACCCTCCTCTTCCCCATCTCCATCTCCACCACTTCCATCATCACCACCTCCATTACCCCGAGTGCCTTCATTACCACCTTCGTCTTCATGTCTATTACCTTCATTGCCCTCACCACCACCGTCATTATCATCATCTCTGTTATCCTTGTTGCCCTCATCTCCGTCATTTTCACCACCTTCATCTTCGCCATCTCCCCCATCTCCGCTGTCATCCCCCTCTTCGCCCAAGCCTGAGCAGGTCACATCTCCACCTTCGCCTTTACCCCCACTCACATCTCCAACTTTTCCCTTGCCTTTATCTCCACCTTCACATGAACCTCTCACATCACCTTACCTTTGCTCTCTTTACCTCCGCCTTCACCCGCATTGGCTTTGCCACCACTCGATGTCACTACCCCCATTGAAACCCCCACATTTTCTGAACCAATTCCCTCCACTACCACTCCATCTACTTCCACCCCATGTAATGGGTGTACATTACCTTTGGTGCCCCTCGGATCTGGTCCCCGAGGAGAAAATGAGTTGGGTCAGGATGATGCAATGCTGGCTATACATTTCAAGCTTCAAGATTTTATCTGCCACATGCTGATCCGTGTCCTGGTCCCTGGATATTTTGGGATGATGAGCCTACACTTCCCGTGATGCTTGGCAAGAAGAGCTCCCTTGCCTTGGTCCCGATCTTTTCAAAAGCGAGATTTTTGGCAATCTCATTGCTCATCGAAAAGTTCAACATTGTTGTTGTTCTCACTCCTCACTCTATTGCAGTTCAGATTACTGGCCAAAGAGGGTTCTCTACCCACATTATGCTAACCTGTACGACTGCTAAAAGATTGATGCATTCTATGTTCAAAGGACAATTCACTATATCTTCAGGATTTTCGAAGGACATTTTGCACATATTATGTAATCTCCCTCATTTTATTAGTGAGCTGGCCATATGCATTATGGTACACTACGTATGCTAGGCATTAATATAAGTAGCTGCTACAATTAAAGTGATCCTTTATCTCACTAGCACAAAAGCACTTTTGGTTTCTCTTAGCTGGCATAGAAACACTTCTGGTTTCCTTTTACAACTTTACTCATATCTCCAATCTTCCTTTTTATCTCTCAGAATATATGAAACAAAATTTCCATGCTTGTATTTACTGATGCGACCGGTGCTGCTAACAGAATGGCAACTAAACAAGTGAACTTCATAGGCAACCGGGTATACAAAGCCATGATACAACAATGGGGCCCAATACAAATATACTACACAATGTGAGCCCATCCAACTATCCAAGGACAAAATGATGGCTTCCTTCCTCCACATGCCTATTAGAATCCAGGGGTGGAGCCTACAGTTTTAGTTGGGGGTGGGAGGATCATCCACGGCCAGGCTACAAAAGACGTATGCATCATATGTAAATATTAACAGGCAAGCGTGAACATACCCTTGATGATGAATCACTATGTTGCCTCTCATCACGATCACGTTCCCATTTCCTATCACTCCTACAACAAAGAAGATGATGACAAAAGCATTGCCTCATAAGGGAAGAACAACAACATAGATACAAAGAGCTCACAATAAGGAGGATAAAGAGGAGAGTAAGAATCACAGAGCACATCACAGTATGGCAGCCACTGCTAGCTAGCTAGGAGGATGGCCACGGAGAAGATCCCGGGTCCCGAACACTAGTGTGGATGGTGTAGCCACTCTCTAGGAGCAGCTTGATGAACACAGAGGACAAGTAACCATTGCTACCGATCACACAGGCCCTCCCATTCTTACTGCCACTGGTCACCATCTTCTTCATTGGAGATGCCCACAATAGAACAGGGAAGATGAAGAAGCTACATGTTGTGAAGTGGTCACCATGGGGATGCCCCCATTTAAATACAGTAGGCCGTAAAGAGCTGCTCGGAGGAAAAGTCGGTGACCATGTGACGCTTCCCACTGTCATACCTAACAGGTCAAACAAGGGAGGAAGGTTAGCTCACCATGGGATGGATCCTTGGAGAAGCCACAAATAGCACATTTATTCTTTCTAGGGCTTCAGGTGGGGGATGGAGGTTGCAGCGGAGAGGGGGTAGGTGGAGATCATGAGAGCATCCTTTCGCCTCCCCTTGCTATCAGCCTCCGTCGTCGGAACCCCAACCCCTCCCTCTCCACTACCCACCTCGATCCCACTCTAGAGCCCCCCTGCTAATGCGTCGAGCCACACATTGAGCACGGTTTAGATTTATTCGAGGTTCTGATATTGCAACAATGCAAATGTCATGATCTTTAATGTGCTGAGCAAGACTTCTTACAGTGGCTTTATTGCCAATGCCTCTTACATTCCATATCAAAGCTGAGTTAAACATGATCAATAGTAGTGTATGAATGAGCAGCAAGTACCTTGGCTTTTGCCCTGGTTAAGCGAGCATCACTGAAAAGAACTCCTGGTAGGACATAGACCTCATTTGACTTCAGATCATGGGAAAGATTTTTGCTTCCATTATCTTGACATAACATCCTGGAATTCTCCAAGGCTGACAGTATTGAAACTACTTCTGAGCTGGCAATTGTACTAGCATTTGAATCTAAGCATATAGAAGCTGGAGGTTGAGCAGAATTCTTGTTCTGTATTGTATCTTTGTTGTTGTGGATTGAAGGAAGCTCAGATAATGCTGCAGTCTTCTCTATTCGAATCAGATCTGTAGTGATAACCTCTTTAGTGTCATTTCCACAAACAGAAGATGAGGGACCATCATTTCCTTTTGGCTTCGAAGATCCTGATGAAAAGACTGTTGGCTGACAACACTTAGAACTATCAAAAGACTTGTTATCTCCAGAGATTAGTTTATCTTGTATAATTGCTTCCTCAGAATCCAAGTCATCAAATGTCTGGATTAAAGCAGAAAATCTATTTGTGTCATTAGCTGTTGTCTTTGGACCAAGAAAGTTAGGCATCCGGGGCCTATATTCCTAGCGAACAACTTTCTGAGCTACAAGAGGAGTAGCATTGCTCGGAGATTGGTTGTGCGTCAATTTTTTACTCTGTTTCATCTTGCAATAATTTTCCTTGTGTTCAATCTTATGACAGTGAGAGCATAAATGTGGAACTCTATGATAGCTAATTTCCTACCAAAAACCACCACCTTCCAAACCAATCCATAGCCGATCCTTCCTCTGCATAGACAGATCAAGCTCTACGCACACCAGAGCCTCTGAAGTTTCAGTCATGGCAGATGTTGCTTCATGGATCCGCAATACATAGCCAACATTCCCTGCTATTGATCAGAGCATGTCATCATGGTAGAAATTGACTGGTAGAGAAGGGAACCTGATCCATATAGGGATTACCGATGGATCAGAGTTAAATTCAAAATCATGCGACCTTCTGAAAAACCTGAATAGAAATCCCTTAATATATAAGTTCTTTTGAAGAACTTTGAGGAACTCTGCTATGTAGCCCAGCCAAATCAGGATATGTCTGGCATTCATCCGGTTGATGATGAAATCAGAACTTAGTTGAAGGTGCTGTGAGAGACAGGTTTTTATTTCCAGAATGGATGGTCGACCGTAGGAGCACTTAGCTGTGATTGCATTCTGAAGATGTACACAGGATGCCTAAATCTCTTCTTTGGAGAAGAAGACGGCGGGCTCTCCTTGGTCCGTATACGCTGGGGCCTTCACTTGAAATGGTATTCGCAGCTGAATTTGTGACTCCATGAGGGTTTGGGCGTAAGTTTTCTGTGGAGCTGCCACTGCCACATCTGAGCTTCTGGCGTCGTTGCTCACCAGAGGGAGCATCTCCCCCACTGCACCAGCCATGGCCGGCGGGGAGGGGACGGAGAACGAAAGGAACGATGGCAGGAAGATGAAAACCAGAGCTTCTCTCACTCAAGAATCTAGAGAGAAAGAAATTGAGTGGTATTACTAAACCTATTCTGGTAGCATAGAATTCACTTATAGTTATTAGGGATAAGTGTCTGGACATATGGAATCCACTCTGATTCATCGGGGAGTCCCAGTGAAGGGCTAATCCATAGGGGATAAGGGATATTCCCTTCTAATCTTAGGCTCTAAGGATGGAATCCCAGCCTTGGGCATCCTTGAGGGAGCATCTTATTTGCCTTTTGCTAGCTCGGTCAAGGGCGCGCCTGGGTTCCTCATGAGCGTCGGGGAGGCTTTTATGTAGGCAACCGAGCCAAGGCTTGGTGGACCTTGTTTAGGCCCTTTACCTTTGATTTTATAGCAAGTGGACCTTCACAACGAAGTTGAGCTATCACTTACTGGGCCATGTAGGCCTTTATGGGCCTTTGGACTGTGAAACACTAGACCATAAATCTTCCCCTTTCCATTCATCATATGAGTAATGCAATTCTTTGGATGTGTTGATCTCCGATATAGTAAAGTCCAACCCGATAACCTTATTAGGCCCTAACCACACAAATTGGGCTAAATCCACAAGCTGGGTGTCCAAATCGATGATCGCCCATCAGACCCTAGGTGGCTAGATCTATGGCCACCCAGTCTAGAAGAAGGCCAAGGATCTAGTTGTCTTTTGATAACCATCCGTCAAACCCACATTCCATGATCCCATCCACTCTGGGAACACTTCCCATGGCGCTACCCACTCTAGGGGGACGCTGTGCGCACTAGCACACACATCCTCACCTAGAGATTGGCCCATGGGACTCTTACATGGATCTTGGTGTGGATTTGAACTTTAAATCAAAGAGGGAAGCCTCCTATTCTACCTGAAAGACTCTCCTAGAGCCCTAGGGGTGAGAAAGTGAGGGGAAGAGAGAGGGCGATAGAAGGAGAGTGATGGGGAAGGCTAAGGGGTAGATTTTTTGTGAGCCAGACAGAGAGAGCAGTGAGGTCAAGGGATCAGTGAAAGCTTTTAGTGTTGTCCACCTTTTCCCTGAAACCTCCCATGGCGAGATGAGGGTCGATACACATCTCCTACGGGCAACCTTCAACGTGCTATCGAAGTCCTCTTCCCCAACAAAGGATGGCCACATACTTGGCTGCCTAGTACTCATAAATGGCTAGGACATCAGTCGCCCAGCTCCTTTAAATGATGACGGATCTGGCCACCTTCTGTGTTTGATGGGTAGTCCTTCCTCATTTCTTTTTCATTTCATTCTGTTGTACCTTTAGTTCACTTGATTGTATTATCTATTACTTGCATCGCATCTTAGACTCTCTAAGCCCCTAAAAATATAGAGGTTTAACTAAAAATAAAAGGGGAGGCGGGTGGCTAAAAATCTCAGCTATATCCCTTCCCAACACCCCCTCCAGGTAATCATTACCATCTATTCTCGCTCTCATTTCATTTGCTGAATAGTTACCACACTTACTCAGTTTTAATGGTTGTTTCCTTTTATTTGTCATGATTGTATCTTAGGATTTCGGTGTAAAGGATCACAGCGCTCTTCGTTCTTGGAGGATTAAGAATGGAGAATGCAGAGCACCACAATCTCCCCCATAAAGGCTATTACACGATCAATCTTCCTATGGGATTTAGGTAAACTCCGTGGTGATCACTTTCCCCCATCACTTTTATACATTGCACTGTAGTGCTCAGATTTAACTCAGCAGAGTCTTGCATTCGTGGGTCGGGTTTGCAATCCGTCCCCACACAATCGGTGCCCCATCAAACTGGGTCAATTCTAGTGCCTAGTCTTGGGTCGCTATAATATGCCCTCATTAAGTATTAAAACTCTTCGATCAGATCAAGGATGACAATACTTAAGTATTAAGTTTACACAATATATAAAGATAATAGTATATTATCCTAATAGACATCTCCTTACACACCTCAGTTGAATGGTATGGTATAGAGAAGAAATCGTACCTTGTTGCAGATGGTACTGTCCATGATGAGCTTTGTCAAACTACCCTTGTATCCATGGGGCTATGTCTTAGACACAATCGCTCATTGATTAAACAAGGTTCTATCCAAATCAGTGTTCTCCATCCATATGAGATATGAAAAGGGAGAAAGCCTAACATTAAGCATGTTAAAGTTTGGGGTTGCCCCTCCCATGTTAAAAGGTATAGTCCAGACAAGCTTGAGCTCAAAACTGAGAGGTGTAGATTTGTAGGATACCCTAAGAATGCTTATGAGTGTTATTTCTACCAACTTAGTGAACAAAGGGTATTTATCACTAAGTGCATTGTATTCCTAGAAGATGAATACATCCTTGATGCCAATAGTGGGAGCAAGGTAGATCTAGAAGAAGTTCTAGAACAACAAAGCACTGAGTCACCTCATGAATCCGTTCAAATTGTTACATAATCTATTCATAGATCTGGTTGAGTACCTAGATAACTGGATAGATATGTAGGACATATCTCTAGTGGTAATACTCATGTACCATAAAATGAAGATGATGATCCCAAGACCTACGAGGAGGCAATAAGTGTTATTAACTCTAAGAAATAGCAAGAGGCCATAAAATTAGAGATAGATTCTATGTACTCCAAGCAAGTTTAGAGCTTGGTGGATCCACCCAAGGGTATTGTACCCATTAGATGTAAGTGGATCTTCAAAAATGAAATTGGAGCTAATGGAAAGATTGATACCTACAAGACAAGGTTCGTGGCGAAAGGATATCATCAAAAATAAGGTGTTGACTATGACAAAACTTTCTCCCTTGTTGCCATGATCAAAACCATTAGGATTTTGCTTACCATTACTGCGTATCATGACTATGTCATTTGGCAGATGCATATAGAAATGACATTCCTCAATGGTAATCTTGATGAGGAAGTGTATATGTAATAGCTAGAAGGTTTCACCTCCATTGAACACCCAAATAAGATATGCAATATAGACTAAACAAGCTTCCCGTATTTGAAACATAAGATTTGATGAGGTGATCAAATCTTATGACTTCATTAAGAATGAAGATAAGTCTTGTGTGTACAAGAATGTTAGTGGGAGTGCAGTCGTAATTTTTTTTCTACATATAGATGGCATACTACTCATTAGAAATGATGTAGGTATGTTATCTTCAGTGAAATTATGGTTATCTAAGGACTTCTCCTTTGAAAACTTGGGAAAAACATCCTATGTATTGGGGATCAGGATCTATAGAATATAGATTAGGAAAGATACTTAGTTTGACCCAATCTATGTATGTAGATACCGTTATCAAAAAGTTTGGTATGAAAAATTTCACGAGGAGCATCATATCAATGAGACATAAAATTTACCTCTCTAAGGAGATGTCTCTTAAGACTCTTAAGGAGAGGGAATATGCACATGAGTTTATATTTCTACCATAGGATCCATCAAGTATGCTATTCTATGTATGAAGCCCGATGTAGCACATGTTGTAAGTGTTACAAGTGGGTATCAAGCAGACTTAGGTAAGCAACATTAGAATGTTGTGAAATGTATGCTTAAATACTTGAGAAGGACTAAGGATAAGTTCCTCATGTATGGAAGAGATTGATGATTTGAAATTTTAAGGTTACACTGACTCAAATTTCTAATCAGATGTTGATGACATCAAATCAATTTCAGGGTTTGTCTTTATCTTGAATGGAGGGGCAGTTGGTTGGAAGAGCTCTAAATAGGAAAAAATTGATGATTTGACAATGTGTAGATGAAGAAGTTCATCACTAATTTGGGAGTTGTCCCATGCATTTCTGATATGGTATCCTAGTTATGTGATAACAATGGAGCTTTTGCGATATCTTATAAGGAACCGAGGTCTCGTCAGAAGTCAAAGGACATTCTATGATGGTTCCACTTGATCAGAGATATCACTAAAAAGGAGATGTTACCAAAGAAAGAGTTTCTTTTGTTGAAAACATGTAGATCCATTAACTAAGTCGTTGACTCAAAATACATTTAAGTATCACGTAAAGCTGATGGAGATCAAGTATGAGGTGATTGGCTTTAGTACGAGTGACAGGATGTAAAAAGTGCATGCCCTACAAATCAATCACTTTTAAACTAATAGCATCATTTTATATACATTCTCAATCATAATAATAATATTTATACCATTTTGTTTATTATGTCTCATTTATTATATTCTATACTATTGCTTGATGTAATGACGTCCTTAAACGCATGCTATGAATGTTGAATCATAATGAAATTATGATAATGAGACTAACCTTCTAGATGTATATATTCTAAATGTTCCTGATCATAGGATCTTTGAGATAGGATAACAAGGAATCCAGACACACCAACGCACATGATATCCTCTCATATGATAAGGGTGTCTAGCCTCATAGTCACTGGTGTGGAGATATTAAGTTATATGTATAGGTGTCCATTACAAGAATAATGTTCACTGAACTGATCCAACCATGAATCTCTAGATGATAATTATATTTAACTATTAATTAAGATATTCTTCAGTCATAGTAGCACAGCTAGTCCTTGGACATGAATCACCAAAGATACTTTGGTTTACATAATTGGGACTTTCGTCCTCGTCTAGCCTTGAACAGTCGCAGACCCAGAGCCCTAATTTATTTCAGAATCAGAGTTTGGCCAATATAGAGTCAAGGGTTATGCTCTCGAATTATTGTCAAGGCTTGAACTTTTGCCCAAATATTAAAACAGACCTCAAAACAAGGAGTGGGATGCCCTGTCAGGCAAGTTAGGCAGGCCCAAGGTGGCCCATGTGCATCAAGGTAGCCAGGTGACTGTCTTAATGGCCTGCTCGCTTAGGCATCTGGTTGCCTTAAGTGCCTTGTTGCCTAGGTGATGCCTTGAAAACAATGACTTGATTGCAATTTTAGTTGCTATTCATGTTTTTTCTAAACCTCTCACTTGATGACTGAGTATGAGGGTGGGCTGTAGGGGTTTATGTGATATGTATGGACCTTGCTTTGCCTATTGAAGCATTTTTCATCTGTATGATTGGTGAGACACAGATTCGAGTGGCACGTGTCGACACGAACATGTCTCTGACACGGCGGAATTTTAAAAGCAGGGCATGGGTACATGGAAAGTATTGAACTATATAGATATTTATATATGCTCATATGCACATACTAAAGTATGGTTATTGAAACTTGTTTAAAACATAAAAGATATAATTAAGCCATAAACTAAACTACAGTATGTCATCATCTATAAGAATTTTGATGAAATAGTTAAAGTATTTATCTTGGATTCTTAAGGTAGATTGTCGGACATAGGTGTCCAAGCGTCATGTCATGTCTGAGTGTTTGACATGGCTCTCTAATGCAAGTAGAGTGTGACAAGTGCCCACCAAATCATTATGTCCCGAATCTGTCTTCCTAGTGGTGCTATTCTTGTTTGATGCTGCATTTGACAAACCTAATTGTTTCATGGACTTACTCCTAATGCTCATGTGTTTCTTCACTTTGAACTTCTTTGATTTGTATATCTGTACTTGTTGAGCATCTCTTCCACTCTTGTACGGCCATATGCTTTGGCAGTTTGCCGCATGATTTTTCTTGCCCATTTATATGTCTTCAGTTTTTAACATAAGGGGATGGAATACTGGGTATATGCACGGCTTTCGAGTAATTGCATCAGCTTGCATTTTTTTTGCTTGTTTTAATCTTATAACCATGGGTTTCTTTAGCTTCAAGCTCTTGTCGGCTTTGAGAAGTCCATAGAACATCTTGACGAACACCCGGTGAATATTGGCACTAAGGTCAGTTTGCACATATTCTTATGTCGTCATCGTTTTCTGGGTTAATGCTTCTTGATGAATATTCACCCTGGTACTAATGGTCAGGGCATCACTAAGCCTAAAGAAGTCCGGAAGTTCAAAGGAGAAGGGATGCCCGTGCATTACAGCGACAAGAAGGGCGATTTGTATGTTACATATGAGGTTTTGTTCCCCACGTCGCTAACTGAAGACCAGAAGAACAAGATCAGAGCAGTTCTGTCATAAGGTTTGAATCACACAGGGTTCTGCCTCCCGCCACCTGTATCATGAGACGTTCATTGGAAGGGGTAAATCCCATGGGATTTTCACAAGTAGCTCATACGTTAGAAGAATGCTATTTGCTTTAACCTGGCGTCTTGTTTCCCATAGGGTTAAATAGGCATTGTATCCACAATTTTTTCTGACGAGATAGTTTTGTAATCACCTGGGGAAAGAGAATGAGAAAAAAGAGTCCAACAAAGTGAACCAGCATTCCCTGATTCACTTTGATGTTTTTGTATGGCATTTAAGTTTTAGCCAAGAGATGTTTTGATAAAGCGCTGCCACTTGGAGCCAATATTGCCCTCTGCAGACGGATGAGGTGCACTATTCCTAGGAGTTGTCTTGAATCTATGGAAATAGCGTTGAAGAAGCAAGAACTCAAATCCAGTGGTCCTTATTCTACTTGTTTCTGACGGGCCACTTAAGTAACCACAAAATATTAGTTCTACAATAAAAAAAGCCACCATAATATTTTGATGAGACTTTACGATCTTTGGATTCTAGTATCTGGTTACTTTAGATTGTAAATCAAAAGTGGTTAAAGGATGCCACATGACCGGATATGATTTTAAAATTTATGATTATTGAGGTGGGGGCGGTTAGTCGGGTCCAATAAGAGTCGAAAGCAAATCGGCCCATAGTTGGCCGCGTGACATGTCAAGACACGTAAGGTGATTGGTCACTTGGTCAGGGCTGCAAATGTCGTACATTGCATGCATCTCTATTCTTACGTATGAGCGGCGTACGTTTTCGGTGACCATCATTTTATTAATGATAAGACAACTCAGATGATAACGGAACAATTGGTAAACGTTTATGTCCTGTGAGTTAACAGGTGGCTCATGTTTTCACGGTTAGGATAACTTCAACGTCATCCAGTCAGAAAGTGAAAGTCAACGGGATGAATTTGAAGACTTTACAAATAGTATCTTGGTTAGACGGTCATGGAGCTATGTAGTTTATGTTTCACAAGCTCTTATCTCTCTCAAGTTTCTCGCCCTTCCCTTATCAAGTTCGGCTTCCGCTCCACTTCCTGTGGACTGGCCGCCACGCGGATCACACCCTTCTCCAACGCTCACCCCGAGCACTCTTTCCCTCTGCTGACTCCCACTCCCTCTTCCATCGAGTGCTTAGGCACTGCCTCCGAGTTCTACATGCCTCTCCTTGTAACACTTACCATCAATGTCGATAATTATTTGACTTAAGTATCAGAATGTTGTGACATGAGATATCTTCCGAAACTCATTTTTCTCGGACTTGCAGGTTCTCTTTGGTATCAACTTTCTCCTCACTCACTAACCAAATTTTAGGGGTGTAACTCGTGATGATTCGAAATAACACATCTCAACCTCTACCATTATGAAATCTTAAACCTAATAAAAAGACACTCTAAGACGCTCAACGGTGCTCCAGGTGACAGTGTTTGATACTGTACGGTGTTAAATAGGATTTTACAAGTAGTGTACAAGGCCAGTTCTGGAACCGGAGTTGGTTGATTGGGCGCTGGCGATCAGACCAAGCATCCTAGTTTTTTGAAAGAGTGGCATCTTGTGCCTGGAACTGTACTATCCCTTTAGATTCAGTCAGAATTTTGGCTATGATCAGCACATTCCTCCTTCTTCCACACAGTTCGCGCTGCCAAATAGGCATAGAGCCGGCCAGGTGGCCAACGACGAGGCTCGTGCATGGTGGGATTACTTTCACCGCTGGGAGGAGGCTTCATTCAGAGTCCCGGCTCTCGTTCATTTTCCTCATGTTACTCCAGAATATATCAAATGGTGGTATGCATGAACGGGGTTTTATAAAAACTTCCACCGGGAATGCTGGGCCTTTGCAGAGCACAAGTTCCTAGATTCTCAATTAGAGCCAGCTTTAGACATTGATCCTGCTTACTTAAAGAAGCTGAAATCTTGGACCAATACGAAAGTGATGACTTATTTAGAGGCTCGAAAAGCCACGAAGCGACACTCGCCCAGGGCGGTGCCAAAATTGCCTGAGATCAGCAAGGATGTCTTCATGAAGACGCTTCAAGGGCTAGGCCATGTAAGCAGTGAATGGGTAATTCTCCAGCAGCTTCCCCTGCCAGTGGAGGAGCCTATCCCTTCTATAGCCGAATGGCATCCTGAGACCGACAGCCTCTATCCTTACAGAACATTCATCAGAGGGGAAGATCAACGAGATGGACTCTACAGCAATATCCCATAGTTGTTTGCACTACTTTGCTCTCACGGGCTTTCAGTAGGTGGCCCAAGCGAACCCATTCTGGGCCAGCCCTTTCTTCTCTCCTTCAAATATGCTGACGGATGGGGGCTAGATCATCTTAGCTTACATTATTATCTATCTTCTCGCGACCATTTGGACTTGGCATCGCTGGCCGAGCAAAGTGAGAAGATTGGAGATGTGTACTAGCTCATTCGTAAGGCGGCCTCAAGAGATAAAGTGCCCTCGCTATTCTATTGGCCTCTCTCACCCCTGTATACAGGGCCGGTAGGTATCTTCATTTCTTTATCTCAGCCTTCTGGACTATTTCTTTTCTATTGCAGTGTTGTCATTCTCACCTTTGTGCGTATGTCATCTGACTCACTTCGGAGGAGACCTGGCACCTTGGGGAGCTGCTAATAAAAGCTCAGAAGCCGTCATACTTTGGGATTCCCAAGTCGGCCCTGACCACAATGCCATTGCCTCCTAGTGATTCGCAGAAACGAACCAGGTCCCAAGTGAGAGAGGCTATCAGTAAGGCCAAAGAGGTGATCACTCGGGTGACACGGGATCACCGGAGGAAGGCTGTGAAGTAAGAACCAGTGATTGTTCCTCCCCCAATAGTATCATTTGAGGAATTTAAGACTTCCCATGTACAGAGGCCTATGACGGAACGTACATTCTTCCTTCTTCTGCAACCCATTTCTGCTCTGGCTATGCAGGCTAATAATTATTCTTTGCAGCTGCTGCCACTCCTGTTGCAGTGATTGTGCAGGAGGCTGCCGCCCCTGCGATAGTTGAAGACAGAGGAGAGGGAGTGCCCGTAGCTCCCATTGAAGGGGATCTACCTTCTCCAATGCCCAGCCATGAGATGGAAGGTAATCTATAGTTCATTCAGAGGCTCCTCACAGCCCATTATTTCTTCGGCTTACGTGAATGTTCCTCTTTTGAGCTTCAGTTGATGTCCGAGTGCCTTCACCGCCTGCTGTCGGGGCTGCTGAAGAAATCTTTGTTATGAACAAGACTGTTCCAGGGAGTGAGTCTACTCCCGTGGTTCATTTACCGGACGTTCCTATCACGGAAATGGCTGAGCAAGTCCCTATCGAGGGAGATGTCCCTACAGCAGATCATGAGACTGGGGAAGCACCCGCTCCGAGGGAGGAGTGTGAGGCACCGGTAGAGAGCTCTTCTTCATCAGAGTAGCTCGACTACGGTGGTGACTCCAGTGATGAGGAGTTTCCCCCTTTGGAGATGGAGACTGAAGATGCTGGAGCGTCTTCAGCATACGAGAGTGACTATACTACCTTCAGCCCACCCCGGCTGGCATGGAGTAGCTTTGGGCTACCTGGTCCCTTTATAGGGGAAGGGGCCGGGTTGTCGGAGACAATAGCCTCCGCTATTGGGGCTTTGAGTCTGGTGGCGACAGAGGCAAGAAGTCTCCGGTCAACTCTGCCTCACGGCTCCTTTCATTCGTCTTTACGTCAGATGCCTAAATCATGTTGTACTCCTTGCTTTCTTTGCAGGCTCCCACCGTGCAGGCTGAGGTGATCTTGTCGACCATAACCGTGAAGATACCTCTCCCACCTTTGGGTGCAGACCAGCTGACATTCCCATTGATTTTGCGGCCTATAGCTCTGCGATACCCTAAGGACTACATTGCAGTAGTGGGCTTGGAGGCCCCAGGGGCAATCATGGGAGCTGTTGAGCCGACTGAAGCTTCGGAACCCCAGCCACCCACTGCTGGCAAAGAGTTACTTCCAATGGAAATGAGTCTTCCTGAGATAGAAGCGGGAGAGATTGTTAAGGAAGTGGGTGGGGCTTCTATGGCTTTGGCCCTCGTTACAGAGTTGGCGTCCGTAGGAGCCGACCAAACTGTAACATCCAAAATCAATCATCAAAATATACCAAAAATCATTCATCCGACTTCCACTTTCAAATTGATTGAAAAATATAGGAAAATATGAAAGGAAGAGGATAAATAATTAAACCGTGATCGCCACTGAAGTCAGTAACATGCCAACATGTAAATAATCAAAGCAAGGGCACGTTACATACCTCAGAAATTGGAAGAAGGGGCCTAGGGGATCTGACTCTGAACGCGCTATAGGCCCATAGCGCCTTCAGATCGCGCTACCTGGGTATAGCGCGACTATAAACAGCGGGGGATTGATTGTAGATCCGTTCCTTCCTTGCTCCAAGGCCGGCCAGGGTGCAAGGGCTTCACGTTGCTCTAAACACTATCTCCATTTTATAGAAAGAAAATAATTACATGGCAAAGTTCTAGATGGCCATGTTAAGAGCCAAGAAAATAAAAGAAGGCCAACAAAAACAAGTACAATCTTGGCCTAGTTTATGGAAATAGGAGAAGGGTGGGAGGTCTGCGACCCGCCTTGAAGCTCGGTGGTCAGAAGGCCCCCGACGCTAGGCTCCATTTCTGCAATCAAGGGTAGCTCGCCCCCAGTTCCCTCAGTGACGGTTGGCTCAGGCACTGACCCCACCTGTGTGGGAACTGCCTCGACTGTGCACCCTCCCGAGGCAGTAAAAGTTAGCCAACCCTCTTCCGCAGGAGCAAAAGTGTCTCCGCTACCTTCCCCTTCACTCGACACTAAAGAAGAAGGAGAAGTCGAACCTTCTTCACCCGGGTCATAGCGTTGCCCGGGGTTGAAGGCAAGCTCGTCGAGGACCTACTCCTGGGCCTGATAGACTGCCTGCCTGAAGCCTTGAGTGAAACTCTTCCGTAGCCCCTGACAGTAGCTAGGCTCGTAATAAGTAAAGGCGGTCTTCTTTAGGGCCTCGTGATACTTCTCCAAGCCCAGATATCGCTTGACCGCCTCTACACCGACTCTCTCTACCCCCTCCTCAAGATCAGCCATCTTTGCTTTGGCCTCGGTTAGCTTTACCTCAGCCTCAACCCGAATCACCTCGACCTCCCTCCTAGCCCACTCTACCTCCAGGACAAGGTTCTCGAGCTCCTCCCGCTCGACAGTCCACCGGCCCGAATTTACCGAATGGGCCTGGCACTCCTCCTCCCGGAGCCTGCCCTTTAGCTCGGCCATATATCAAGCTTGGGATAGTCGCTCAAACAGTGACCGCACCCTCTCTTGACTCACCCAATCCTGTGAGTGGGGTAAGGTCATTTCAGGCCGAAGGGCCTCAAGCTCGAAAGTTAGCCGTCTGACCCTTCGGTTGGATTCAGTACGAGCCTGAGCCTGAGCCCTCTCGTCGTTATCCAACCGTGCCAAGAAGTTTGTTAACTCAGGCCCCAGCTGAGCCACGAATAACCCCCTTCCATGACTCTCTCCAGAAGCATTGGAGGGGAATAGCGTTGAAATTCTTCCCGGACAAATGGAGGTGCCAGGGCTTGACAACGGTCATACAGGGAGGCCTGGATGACAAATCGCCCCTGCTACCTGGTAGAGTCCCCCCATGGATAAGTGGCTACCGGAAAGCCCCCTTAGAAGTCCCCAGACTCGGGACTGTAGCGCCTGACTCGGTCGGGATCCTTGAACCGACCTCCTCCTCCCCGCGCACCTCGGCAAGCTCAATTGGGATTTCTAGACTGAGCACCTCCTCACACACTCCCGTAGGCTCAACGGTGGACCTCTCGACTGGAGCAGGCTCCTCGGGCTCAGTGATCGCAGAGCCCGGGTGACAGGCACCCTCGGCTGGAGACTCCTCGGTCAGAGGGGGAATCTTTGTTCTCTTTCACCTACCCTTCTCAATGGTCAGAGCCTTCATCGAGCCCAGCATCAATCGCTCCTTGGGGTCCTTACGCTTAGACCCCCGTCGCTCTGGGGCATCTTCCTGAGTGACCCGTTTGCCCTTATCTCAGGCAGAAGAAGAACCCTCGGTGACTCGAGGCACATCTAAGGTGATCACCCCCACTTGCTCGGTGACCTCCAGCTTCGACGATCATTCCCCATCATCACCGCACCTCACTTCTGCTCACCAAAAGGCAAACCATCAGTGAGGGATCAACCAACCAGAAAATGGAAATACAAAGTAGAGCTCCAAGACCCTTACCGTCGGGAGGCAACGTACGGCGTGGATAGTCCTCAATATTGGCTAAAGTCATCAGCTCCACGGTCGACCGACGATTATCCTAAAGAATTTTTATTTCCTCCGCCAGCTCTGAGGAGATTGTCAGATGCTTCACAGGGAAGATGGGATGGAAGTTTGGCTTGTCAGGGAAATTTCAACTATTGCCACTTTTGCTGGGCCCTACCAAAAAGAACTGAGTCTTCCACACCTTGTGCGAAGAATCCCAAAGGGAGAGGGCCACACAACTCCTCCCTCTCCTGGCCTGAAGGAAAAAGAAATCCTTCCCGACATGGATGTGCTCCTTCAACTCAAAAAAGGCATGGAAAAGATCTAAGGATGTGGCAATACCGCACAAACGATAGAGAGTGATGATTGAAAAAATAAAGGCATAGGAGTTGGAAACCAACTGGATGGGAACCAGTTGATAAAAGCCCAACAGACTGATGGCGAAAGGATGAAGGGGGAGATGAAAGCTGCACTTCTAGGCCAGAAGGAAGGTACAAAAAAGACCTGAATGAGTATCCAGACTAGACTCATGGGGTTTAGCTGGAGAAAAGAAGTAATGCCATGGCAACTTGAAGGGACCTCAAGCTCATTCATGTCACGCTTGGTCAGCTCAGTCCGGAGATGAAGGCCAGATGCAGGCTCTAAACTTCCTGCCCCTTGCTCCACCTCCTAAATCTTGGCTTCAACATTGTATTTTGCCATGGAAGAGCGGGAAGGAGAAGACGAGGTGTCAGAATCAGACGAACTAGCAGGAAGTAGAAGTTGACGGATCGTCATCGTCATTATCTTTGCTAACTCCGCAATGGCCTCTGTGATCTCCCGCTCCCTTTAGTTGCTCTCCCGGTGCATGAATCCCACTATGAATCTGCAAACAAGGTGAAGGGAAAAGCCTTAAACGGAGGAAACTTGGAGCGCAAGCATCAAGGCTATTTATAAGCCCTAAAGCATCCAGAGGAAGAAACCGCCACAATGACATTTCAAACTCCAAGAAAGGTGCCCCCAAACTGAGGCACACCACATCTGATGTGACACAACCTAAGACGTAAGCAAGCAAGCACTCAAGCAATCCGAACGGGCCGATGTCGGCGGCCAACTCACACGACGCTCTCCCGAACCCGTGGGTGACTCGGCGATGCCGAGGGGAAGGGAGTTATGATGAGTAGGAAGTAGGTGTTAGGTATTAATAAGTTGTCTTTTGGTCTTCTTTGGGAGTCTATAAAAATGTCATGTACCCTCTCTTTAAAGGAATGAAGTTAAATCAAATTTTTTGGAAAAATCATTCGAGAGGTGTGAAGCCTTGTGTGTGTTGTGTTCTCCGAGAAGGAGATGGGGTGAGAAGCCCCCCCCGGGTGAGATGCCCGACTATCCACCACCGTCGCCTTGCCAACTTTCCCATCGCCATGCACCTCCAGCTTCGTCTAAGAACCCAACCTCCATCCCTCGCCACACCCTCCCCTCTCAGTCACAATTACAATAGGTTTACCCCAGTTAACCGCAGCTTCACCGGTGAACCCCTGCGCATCACCACCGTCTGGCAGACCATCGCTCCCACCGCCGGGCACAACAAGTAGTCTGCCACGTCGACGTCATCTCTAGCCAGAGCAGGTAAACTGTCACCAGCATCGCCACCTGCAGCACCATCGCAGGGGCATCCTGCCTCTCCAGAGCTCGGCAGCGACCCAACCCACCTCTTGTCCATCGTCTACCCCGGACCACTCTCCTGTAGACACCGCCATGCCCATCCCCCCTTTCCTCGCATGCTAAACTCCCTCCTCTCTCACACATGGTGTACCTCCCTCGCCCTCCCCGTCTGCTACCAAGAACCCAGTAGCCTTCTCCCTGCAAAAACCACGCAGCCACCCCCCTGCGCCCATTCACGCTAGTGAACCGCCCCCCCTCCTTCTCCACCAACTCCTCTCTCTGCTCCCACCCTTGGCCGCACCCTTCCTATCTCTCTAACCTGCACCCCCCCTTACCACCGTTCACATCTCCTGCCCCTGTCTCTTTCTCTTCTCCCTCTCCCACCTTCCCACAAGTGTGAGCGATCCCTTTCTCACCCTCTAACTCTCACTCTCACTCTCATTCACACCCCACCGGAGCCCCTGTTACAAACAGGGGCACTGTAACCCCTCCCCTCCTCAGCCATTCGAACCCCCTGCCCTCCCTCTCACTCCCCCCCCTCTATGCAACATGCAACACGTCACCGTTACCCCCTGCTCCACCCTCGAAGCTGGCCTCTCTTGAGCAGACAATCGGCTGCCGTTGGCCCACCGTCTGCTGCGTTCGTCGCCTCCCTCCAAGGCCATCACCGTCGTCATCCTCTGAGGAACAACTGTGAGCTGCCATCGCCCTTGAACCTGGCCATCCTATACTGGCGACAGGAGTGAAGCTGGAGCACAACTGGCCAATCTCCTCTCGCCCAGCTAAAATCAGATCAGTCATCAAGGGAAAATGCTGTGCTGGAAAGAGATTATAAACATTGTAACTGGTGTTTTGGAAATGGCAACTGCAATCATTGGCAGATCCTAAAGGCACATGAGAAAGAACTTGGGGAAGTCAGATTCAAGGACTTTCTGTCGCTACTCTTGCGTACAGCCAAGCTATGAAAGAAAACAGGAACTTGTACAACTTGCTTCAAGATTTGAAAGGAAATATCCATGTATATTGCAGAATCAGGCCCAGTTTCAATACTGAAGCTAAATCGTCAATTGATTTCATTGGAGATGATGGTTCACTGGTAATTGTGGATCCACTTAAGATGAAGGGTGATTCACGGAAAGTTTTTCAGTTTACAAGGCTTTTGGTGCTACTGCTACCCAACAGGAAGTATACAGGGATACGCAATCCTTAATCAGATCTGTGATGGATGGATACAATGTGTGCATCTTTGCTTATGGCCAGACAGGTTCTGGCAAAACTCATACAATGTTTGGCCCATCTAATGGATCAAGCAAGGATTTGGGAATCAATTATTTAGCCCTGAATGACCTTTTTGAAATATCATGTGTTCGGAATGATGTTATAAAATATGAGGTTTAGGTTCAGATGGTTGAAATCTATAATGACCAAATAAGAGACCTTCTTGCAGAAGATACAACAACCACAAAATTAGAGATCCGGAGTTGCCCAGGCAACGGGGGCTTGAGTCTTCCAGATGCCACTATTCGTCCTGTAAGATCTCCTGAGGATGTTCGAGAACTGATGAAATTAGGTGAATGCCACCGTGCTTTATGTTCAACTGCCATTAACCAAAGAAGTAGTCGTTCCCATAGTGTCCTCACAGCTCATGTCCAAGGTAAAGAAATATCTGGAGACACAATTTATAGTCGCATGCATCTGGTTGATCTCGCAGGAAGTGAAAGGGTGGACAAATCAGAAGTTACAGGAGACAGGCTGAAGGAAGCACAACATATAAACAAGTCCCTTTCCTGTTTAGGAGATGTAATGACAGCACTGGGCCAGAAGAACTCCCATGTACCTTAGCGAAACTGCAAACTCACGCAGCTGCTACAAGATTCATTAGGTGGTCAGGCAAAAGCTTTGATGTTTGCACACGTGAGCCCAGAAGCTGATTTTTATGAAGAAACCATCAGTACATTAAGATTTGCTCAGAGAGTTTCCAGAGTTGAACTTGGCGCTGCTCAATTGAACAAAGAAAGTAACGAAGTTCGGCAACTCAAGGAACAGGTCGAAAATCTCAAGAAAGCATTGGCAAGCAAGGAGAAGGAGAAAATTTCAGAAGAAAAAAAAAGAAAAGAGGAGAAATGTCTAAAAAAAAATGAAATCACATGTTTAGAGATTTTGTGTCACATCAAATGGTATCAGAGCTTAGGGAACCGGGCTGTTCCATTAGACCGGGATCCTGAGCTACGAGGTTCGAGGTCGAACCTCCTCCAAGCGGAGAGGTTTGATGGAATCGGCAGTTTAAGGTTCGAGATTAGATATTGACGAGATCGGCAAGCGGCTTCAACAAAATGTTCAGATGAATATTTATGTTTTAGTTGTCTCATGTTTATTGGGCCACATGTATGGGCCTAATGGGTCATGTTTTGTGTTTTTAGTAATTATGTGCACAATAAATATGTAAGAGTCTTTTTTTTATTTTGTCCATCCTGCCAGGCTGATAAGACAGAGTAACATCATAATCCTTCATGTACTCCATCCATCTCCTCTGCCTGAGGTTAATGTCCTTCTGCGTGAACACATACCTCAAACTCTGATGGTCAGTGAAAAGCTAGAACTTCTTACCGTACAGATAATGCCTCCAGATCTTTAGGACGAAAAGCACCGCCGCCAACTCAAGATCATGAACAGGGTAGTTCACCTAATGTGGTTTCAACTACTGAGATGCATACGCTACAACTCTCCCATGCTACATCAGCACAGCATCGAGACCTACCCTGGAAGCATCCGTACACACCACGAAACCTCCCGATCCAGAAGGCAACACCAACACCAGAGCAGTAGTAAGCAATCTCTTCAGCTCCATGAAGCTCTGCTCACACTCTCCTGTCCAGACAAATGACACATCCTTTCACGTAAGCCTGGTCATCGGGGCCGCAATACCAGTAAAATCCCAGATAAACCGCCAGTAGTAGCCCGCAAGCCCCAAGAAACTCTGAATCTCCATGACCAAACTCAGCCTTGGCCACTGCACTACAGCCTCGACCTTAGCTGGGTCCACGGAAACACCATCACCAAAAATCATGTGCCCTACAAAGTGCACCTCTCGGAGCCAAAACTCGCACTTACTGAACTTGGCATACAACTGGTGATCACGCAGGGTCTGAAACACCATTCTCAGATGATGCACATGCTCCTCAGTAGATCACGAATACACAAGGATGTTGTCCACGAACATGACCATGAACTGGTCTAAGTACGGATGGAACACCCTATGCATCAAATCCATGAACGCTGCAGGGGCATTGCGAACGGCATCACCAAGAACTCATAATGCCCATACCTCGAACGAAACACAGTCTTCTCCACATTAGGCTCTCGAATCCACAGCTGATAATAGCCCGATCTCAAATCAATCCTCGAAAACACTCGGGCGATTGAAGCTAATCGAACAAGTCGTCAATCCAAGGCAACAGATACCTGTTCTTCAAAGTCGCTTGGTTCAACTGACGATAGTCGATGCACAGTCTCAAACTACCATCCTTCTTCTTTACGAACAACACCGGCGCACCCCACGGGTAATAACTAGGACGAATGTACCCCTTTGCCAGTAGCCCCTGCAACTGCACCTTCAGCTCTCGCAACTCCGCAAGTGCCATACAATAAGGGGCCTTCGACATAGGCGCCATACCAGGTACCACCTCAATCACGAAATCAATCTCTCGCTGCGATGGCAGCCCTGGCAACTCCTCAGGAAAAATATCAGAAAACTCGCACACGACAGGAATGTCCTCTACATCCGGACACTGCCGTTCAACTAAAACCACGGAAGTAAGAAAACCCTGACAACTAGCATCAAGCATACGATGAGCCCTAATAGTCGAAATAAGCAAGTGGGAAGAGGAAGATCGAATACTTTGATAACAGAAGGTGGGTCCACGAAGCTGCCGAAAGTAGACCTTCTTCGAGCCGTAATCCACCAAAGCATGATGTGCCTCGAGCCAATCCATGTCCAAGATGACACCAAAGTCCTGAAGCGGTACCGCATAGAGCCTGGCCGGCAAGTTCCGCCCTTTCACCTACACGGGCACCTTCTCGAAGCAATACAGAACGTGCACGAAATCGCCAATAGGTAACTCCACTGCCATGTCACAAGACACCTCGATCACCGAGTCCTCCACACTCTGAGCAAAATCCTCCGAGATGAACGAATGAGAAGCACCTGAATCAAACAAAACGTGAGCCGCACAACCCAAAATCGAAAGGGTACCTTCCACAAGCTACAACGCCTCAACCTCTGCTCTGGTCATATGGGTCACTTTGTCTCGGGATCTCTGCCTCCCTACAGTAGGTGACCGAGACAACTGAGGAAACTGCTCCTGTCGCTGGTACTGCTGTGGCTATGCTGGCACCTGCTGGGGCTGAAACTGCTGCTGCAGTTGAAACCCAGACGGCTGACTCGGCCTCTGTGGACAGTCTCGCGCCATGTGCCCTGGCTGGTCACACTTGAACCAAACCACGGGCGCCGAACACATCCTGCCTGGATGAGAACCACCGCACCTGGGACACCCGTCCCGAGCACCGCTAACTGAGCTCCGACACTGCAGAGTCATCGGCTGTTGAACACTACATGTGGACTCCTGCTGCGCCTGCCCCTTACGATCCTGACGCCTCCTGCCAAAACTAGCTTCCCTAAGCAGCTTCTTGAGCTTCGAGCCAAAGGAAGAAGACTCCAGCACTGGGGCAACCGACTGCGTCGCCACGGAACCACCTGTTGAAACCTGGACAATACTCTGCTGCTGAACCACTGACGGCTAACCAAAGCCCGCCTGAACCTGACGAGCACTGCCCTGCCCTCGAACTTCTGCAGATCTCTCTCCGACGCCGACACTGCCTTGCACGCAGTATCCAAAGTGGTCAACCCTGACGCAAGAAGATGGTGCCTCAGCTCGACCGTCAAACCACTAATGAACTGATCGGTCTTCACCTCCTCATCTGCCATGATGTATGAAGCATAGCAGCCCAACTCGACGAACCTAGCGCGGTACTGCATCACTGACATGTCGCCCTGGGTCAACTCCATGAACTCGCGTAGCCTTTGCGTCCTAACGAAGGACGGACAGAAGGCACGCTCAAACGCCGAGACGAACTCCTGCCATGTGATCTGCCGAAGGGGACGGGACTGGAACGCTCCCTCCCACTCAGACGTCCACCAAGTACGGGCCGCTCCCTGAAGACGATGCGTGGCCAACACCACCTGATCCTCCTCAGCGCACTCCATCGCACTGAAGATCCGCTGCAAATCGCCCAGCCACTCTCTAGCCTCCTCTAGATCTGGCTGCCCTCCGAAAGAAGGCGGCTGGAACTGCAGAAACTCCTTCAACACCCGACCGGGACCACCTCGAGAAGACGAACCCTCGCCAGCATCACCTCTCTGCTGCTGGTCCATTGAAAAGCAGGGGTGAGCCTCGTGTCACTGGCTCAGTAGGGGTCACGCGGATCCCCACTGGAAAACACATAGTAACATGAAAGAAGTAAAAATAGTAGGTGTAGCAAAGCTGGAAAAACTATACTACAAAGCTGTAAAGCTGTGCTAGAAAGCTATAAAAGAAAAAACAGGGAGTAGGAGTAGGGAACAGTCTAGGAAGAGGGGAAGAACTTGTACCAGACAAGCAGCTGTCGAACTAACCTCGACACCCTAAACTACTCCAAGCAGCAGCAGGAAGGTGACTCTGAGCTGACGAAGTCAGGAGTTGCCGATCTGTTGACACTGTAAGGGACCTGCAAAACAGACAAAAGAAACCTAGGAAAACCTAGACAGACGCAGACCCAGACGACATGACTAGGATGTCGTGCACACTATCCCACACATGACTAGAACGTCATGCATACGACAGGACACTAACCTCGAGTACAGCCACGAGAGTGCTAACCCGGGAGGTCACGATGCATGAGAAGCGCGAAGAGAACCGTGAAGAGCCACGTGCCACGTGACTAGAGTACCCCTCACCAGAAGAACAGCCAGATGCATCCACTGACATCTTTTGCTGTGCCTACTGGCATCTTGTCCGCGTAACCTACCGCAAGGTCTAGGCCGAGACCAAGACACTTTCAGAACCAGAACAGTACAACAGTCGCGAGTGACTAGTCAGGGTCACGTCTGACGACGCAAGTCCAAAGCCCCTGACCACATGTGCACACACTGGCTCTTGCTTAAGCTAGGCATTAAGCCAGGCCTCTAGCTAGTTTTCTCCCCCCATAGGATGCGACGGTAACCGCGGGAGCCGACGAAAACTAACTTACAAACCGTGAACCAGAAAGTGTCCCGCTGTAAAAGTCGTCACGTCGAAGCGTGCCGTGAGGCTACAACTAGTGGAGGCTCACAAGACACAGAGACTTAAAACACGAGTGCTGAAGTACACACAGGCTAATCATGCATTGTCACCTGTACTACAAAGCACCAATGGTAGCAGAGCCACTGCTGACAAACTCAGGACAAGGCAACTAGACCTACTCACGTAACGATCCTTGAGTTGGACGGCTCGGAGGCAAGATCGTCACAGACAGTGGAACAAGCCACCAATCGGTCTAATCCTAAGCCAGAGAAAACGACGCTGTCGAAAGAAATGACACGCGAAGACCTGAGGGAACACCGAGGACCCTTAGCACACCTGGACATGCAGACCGAGGTAGGATGATACCTCAAGACATCCAGAACCATGTCTCAAACTGGACAGATCCGTCGAGACACACACATGGCTACCTGTCAACCACTGGGTGACCCCGGGTTGACCGGAACTAGGCAATAATGACTCAACAATAGGAAAGAGAATCCTACCACAAGCAAGAAGACTCCTAGCTGCCTCATAACGTAGTCCTAGCCCTCATAGGATGTCAAGAGACATCCACGGGAAAGTGGGTAGACCACAGGGATAAGATAAGACAAGCAGAAATGAAAACGCCAGAGGACGACGCTCTGGGCAAGGCGAACCATCACTCAATCGCTAGGCAGACCCGGCAGTCAAGGAACAGTCACTACGCGACCAGAGATAAGGATGCTGGCAATTCTAGATTGAGTCGTTAGGGAACTGTCGCAGTCAGGGAAAAGACCGCACCCAGTTACCTGAACCGACCTATCCAGAGACTACCGACATACAAACACCACCCTAGAACACAAACCTAAGATAGACGGACACGGGACAAGCCATTACGGCCAACATACAAGACCAAGGGGATGGGGGGTTACAAGGGGGCCGCCCAAGGGATGAACGGTTCAGAGAGGGCCGCTCAAGGGTCAGACGCCTAAAGGGATGGGCAGTCACAATGTGGCCGCTCAAGGGGATGAATGGTTGGGGACCAACCGCACGACGGACAGACCCCTAAAGGCTAAAGAGGATGGACGGTCAGGGCAGGACCGCCCAAGGGGATGAGCAGTCAAGCTTTGGCTGCTGAAGCCCATGACCCAGTCCAGTTCCTGGTCAAAACAGTCTTTACCAGACCGTCGAACGGAACCTACTTACTATAGTGCCAGTCAAAATGGTCTTGACCGGACCGCCTAACACGACCGACTCTTAACTGTTGACCAAGGGTCAACTGGGATGGGCGGTCAGATATTGGCCGCTCAACCCAACGGAAAGATAGGCGGCTGAAGGCTGGCCACCCAAGTGGGGATAGGCAGTCATTATGAGGTCGCCCATACCTTGTGCGGTCTATCGTGTTGCTGCACAAGCCCCAAAACCAGACGGAGATAAATGGTCCAGAGCCAGCCGCCTATACCTTTAGCGGTCTCTGGTGCAACCGCTCAACCGTTATGGCGAGCAAACCATGGGTTTCATCTGATCGTGCCCTTTCCACAGCCCATTTGCATCGAAACGCAGGGGATACAACCACAATCGCACAGGGAAACCCATAGACTCGATCTGGAGCCATATCGGCTGAGAAACGAGCGATTTTACCAAATCGACCCAAATGGAGTATCCGGACTTCCCGGACTCCTAACGGTCTAACGGGATCGCCAATCGAGACGAAATTGGTATCAATGGAATGCTGACGTTCCTAGGAGTCCATTGACTCCAACCGATCGCAGAACCGTCACCGATTTCCGACGAAGCCTACGAAACTCACGAAACTTCAACGAGCTTAAACTCGCCCGTTCAAGCATCGTAAAGCGTAAAACTGCGAGGAAATGGCGCAGGGGAGTGGGTGATCCATATCCCTACCTCCACAGAAGAAACCGTGCGCCGAAGTGGCTAACTGCACCGAAAATCGCCAAGAATGCGAACGGTGCCTTCTTGGAATCCACCGAGGGATCGCACCCGCCACGCTCCAACCGCTGGTCCTTCCCGCGAACCGATCACCCCAACACGTCCACGCCTCGGCCAGCTCCGCAACAGTGTGTGCCCCGTGCCAAACGAATCATTTGCATATGCATAATAAACACTCACCAGGGTCTCCAGATCGGCCCGTGTGGCTGCTAACTGGGCCTCTAGGCTGTGGAGATGGACTTGCATGTCCATCGCCACTAGGTCCCGTGCATCCTGCATTCATCACATGATTAGTTGCATAATAGGCATAACATCATGTAGGAAAAGGAAATGCATTTCATTTACTCACCCCTGTGACCCTCATCTGGGGTCGGCCGGTGTAGACCTCTCAATAGCACCGGAGGTACTCAAAGTTGTCGGCCGCCTGGGAGGTGACTCTGGTGCCGCCATGCTGCCAGTCCGCGTACTGGTTCGCGAACCTAACCCGCCAATCGATCGCCTTTGTCCTCCCACGGGTCTTCCTCTCGATCCCACGTGGCTCTGCGACCTCCACCCACTCCTGGTGAAGGCCGAGGGTCCTCATCGCAAGGCGAAAGTGCAGGGGCTCAATCTCGTTCAGGCAGTGAACTCAAAGCTCACGCCCAAAACGAGGTCGGCCTGCGGCCACCCAGGGCTGACCCTCCTCGGTCATGCCCTGGTAGGGTCGCCACACCACCTGCATTCATATCAACAAATCATTAGTCAATCATCGCATCATATATACACATACATATCATTCATAAGGAAGGAGTACGTACCAGTGAGGCGGGGTAATCCCGGAACTCCCGCCGGAGCACACGCAACTCATAAGAATGCGGCGCCCCACTCACGAATGGTAGCCACCGCTGTGCCAAAGGGAACACAGCCTCGTTCCCCGGTCGGGGGTCGACTCGTCCCATCGGCATATACAAGTGACTCCACACCTGCATTCATGAGTTTGAATTAGTTACATACACCATATAAGTAATTTGCATTTGTGATCATTTAGAAAGTCATGCATACCTGAAGAAAAGGTGAGAAGCTACTGACCGTCGTCTCTCGACCTGTCCCAGTGGACAGATCGGCCATCAAGTGCGCCAGCAGGGCGGCTCCCCAAGCGTATCGGCCGACGCTCTCTAGATCCTCGAGGATCCCTAAAAATCTACAGTTGATAATGTCGTCTTTCGTCCCGAGCAGCAACCTCCCCAACATCAAGAACAGAAACCTCCTCAAATCAACATCTACCTGCTCCCTCTGTGCCGGGTCCTGACAATAAACAGCCCGGACCTTCCCGATCAACCTATGGACCAACTGCTCTAAGGTCTTCCCGAGTCTCTGCCTAGAATCTCCCAATCCCATGGTAATGGTCAGGTCGGTCCTAAAAATGGTCCTGCATGCCCTCGTAGTCTCAGCTATAGTCTCCAACCCTAGCAACCTGCAGGCTGGCTCCTGATAATCTGGGAGGGTAACTCCGCTCACCGCCTCCCCATCTACTCTCAGCCCGGTGATCCGAGCGACATCCTCTAGACTCGGTACCATGTGACCCCATGGCATCAAAAATGCCCTGCTAGTCCTATCCCACCTCTCCCTAAGCACCTGGATGAGGGGAAGATCGGGACGAATAGGCTCTATGCTAAGGAATGGACCAAACCCCATGGCCTCTACCCTAGCCCTCTGGAAGTCAGGCAACCCGTAGTAAGCTGCAATGACTTGCACCCACGAAATTCTGGTTCTCATCAAACCCTGCCAAGCCAAGAAAGAAAATGTTTTGATATGAATATTTCATCTACGGTCAAAAGGGTTTTGATTAATCAAACTGACGACCTGCCAGTGGTCGTTATTCATTCAATTAACGCCCTCAGGAAAGGCGCTATTTCAGGAAGTATTTCTGCTGTGCTAAGATTTCTAATAAAAGAGAAAATCTAATTGACGACCCACCCTGGGTCGCTACTTAAGGAAAGTGATGCCCCTATGGGGGACGCTATTTTGAAAGGTTTTCTGTTTTAATTTCCCGTGGACTGTTATAAAAAGAATTGACGCCCCTACGGGGGGCGTTGTTTTCTGCAACGTTTTAATACAAAATATGAAATTATGAAATAACGACAAAGTTCAGGGCGCTGTTCATAAATTATTTGATTTAAAGATTAGTATTTACATTTGATTTGACGACAAGATGTGGGTCGTGATTTGAATTGGCGACAGCCTGGGGGGCGTCATTTCTCTGGACTGCTAGTTTATCACCGAGGGTGATGGGGTTTCATGAAAATAGAAAATGGAGAAAAATATAAGAAAAATGTATATGAAAATAAAAAAAGGGGGTGCGGAGTAGGGAACCTACCTTGCTTCACTCGGTCGCCATGAGTCCTCCCCGGAGATTGTGAGGGGGGGCTTCTTGTTCTTCATCTTCCTCGTCCTCCCCGTCATCCTCGCCATCGCCATCGCTCTCACCATCACTGGCACCTTCTTCTTCTCCTCTGGCTTCACCCCCTCCTTCTGCGTACCCTTCTTCTTCAGTGGGAGCGTTTCCTCCGTCGCCGCCTTGCTCCGCCAGTAAAACTTCTTCGACCACCGCCGGAAGGACCTCTTCCTCGGTGGGTTGATCATCGCCGAGGTCGACAACGTCAAGGGCCATCACGCGTTGGCGCTTACTGGGCCCGGCCATGGTGGCAAGAATGGAAGCGAAGTAGAATGGAAAGAGGAGGATGGGGAAGCTAGGGCTTTCGGGGAGTTGCAGAGAACGGGAGAGGAGGAAAGGAGTTGTGGGAACCGAACGAATGAGAAATAAGAAGGAAAGTAAAGGAAATAGCGGGAGCTTTTGTGCGTGGAATTAAAAACGAATTGACGGCTGTATGAAGGGCGTTATTTATGTGATTGACGCCAGAGCACAGAGGCGTTGTTTAATTTAATTTTTGGAATTTTAAAAATGAATTTAATCAACGACTTCTCGCGAGGCGTTATTTGTGAGTTTAACGACATAGATTAAGGCGGCATTTCTCTTTGCCTTGGGATTTGAACAGTCGCCTGAACCGTCGTCAGGAACAATAAATGAGGTGGAATGATTGATTCGACGGGTAATGACAGTTCTAAATGACGGCACCCCGATAGAGTAGCTTTCTCTTTCCTTGTGATGGAGCCACTAGTCGTAGCCCAGCGACCTGGAGTGTCGGCCCACTTGGGAAAGGTGGAGGAGTGTTTCCCATTGACGGTTCTTAAGCTAGTTACCGTGGGCCCCTGTGTATACTGTTGCGTCCTACGGGAGGGGAAAACTAGCTAGAGGCCTGACTCTTGGTAGGAGTCAGTGTGTGCATACGTGGTCGGAGGCAGTAGGACTGACACTGACGAGTGTCACTCTGGCTAGTTCTTGGTTCGGTACTGTTTACGCCTCTCGCTGGTTGTGTTTAACTAACCTACGAGTTGCCTGAGACGCAGTGTAAGCCGTCAGTGGACACATCTGGTCTCTCTCTTCTAGTGTGTCTCTTCTTTTTCCTATCGCTAGGTTGGTAGAGCTTCCTTCTATTGGTGGGGTTAGTTTTTGACGTTATACCTATATTGTAAGGGCATATAGAATAATTGGCATATAGATTAGTTGTTTAAACTGCTTAAATAGATTTACAGCTTTGCTATATCCGTGTTTAAATTATGCCATCTGCCTGCGTATTGGTTAAATGCATGCTTGTTGACAGATGAAATATAAGCAAGAGCAAAGATGAGGCCAAAGAGAAGATTAAGCCAGAAATGAAGAGCCCAGGGACTCTTACGAAGCCAGAATTGAAGAAGAGCCATCACTTCCAACACTTTTACCTGACTGAAGCCCTTTCCGACGATTCTGATGTCCGGTATTACCGTCTTTCCAATGGCATTACTGATTAAAACTATGTCAACCCCCACCCAGTCAATTGACTGATGAGACCGGCCTTCTGAAGGTTCCGATAGATGTCGGAGATCAACAGATGTCATAACAAATGCAACAGTAGACAAAGACAATGAGGCAATGCAAGTTATTTAGCACAAATGACCCTAAAAGCCCTAAATGGGCCAATGAGCATGGCGCCGAAACCCCTTTAATAAAGCCCAAGATGGCTACACAATGCGGGCCGGGAAGCCGCCTCCACCTGCTTGAGGCACGTCGGGAACTTGAAGCGTGCCGGGAAGTGCCCTCCGAGAAGAGGAGGTATGGGGCCTATAAAACCCATTCCCTCCGTTGAGATCAAAGGGGAGATATCAGATATCAGACAGAAGAGACACAAGGAGAGATAAGAGAAGAGACGAAGAGAGAGCAGAGAACAGAAGAGAGAAGAGAGTCCACTCTGAAGGTTCGAGTGCTGTGAGAAGAGGAAGAGAAGGTTGGTGTAAAAGGGGGAGGGAGAGGAGTCAATGCTCCACCCCCGTCCTCGTTTTCCTTCGTTTCTCTGCTGTCCACTATGTTTTGATCTTTCTTCTTTCTCTCGTTTGGGAAGCAATGGGCCGTCTCCTGTTTCTTTTGGTTTGACGATGCACTCAATTCTGTAAAGAGTGAATTGTATTTCCTTTTCTTCTCTGTTGCAAAGCGAAACGTAGATGGTGTTTCTTGTACCCTTCTAATAAACCATTTGCGTCTAATCTTTGTTTCGCCGTCGGAGGTGGTGAATAATCTGAGAGATGGATAGAAGTGTAGCTTCGAATTTGTGTTCCTTGAAGTGCCATTCGCCATTATCGCTGCCTGTCTGCCTTTTTATCGAAATGATGTTGAATCTGGTCACTCCAACCCGTAGGGTATTAGGTTTGGGAGTGGCTGGGATGCCATGATTCCAAGATTCCATGCTACTATCGAGTCTACTCTCTGAGTTTCGCTGATATATTCGAAGATTCATAATCATCTTGGGACCCAAGACAGACCATCTTGTGGTGTCCAGTTCGATTTGTGATACATACATATGCATTACCACCAGCTGTCGATGATTTTAATCCCCAGGGGCCCTATAAGCGTGGAGATTCAAATCCCCTTTATGATCCCTTGAGTAAGAAACCTCTTGATGTCCTTCTCTGTTTAAAACCTTTACATTGAAACCTCCTCACCCTCTCAAATTTCTTTGATTTGAACCCAAACCCTCCGCAATTTCAGAACAGAGCTCCGTAAAACGCTGGAAACCTTCCGGGGGCCCCTACCTTCTCGGCGCAAACCAATCTCGGCGTGGTGAACAGCCCTCGACGCGATGGTTCGCGCGTCGAGATCCTGGGCACGTCGAGATTCCCCTTCCTCTTCCTGCCAATTGGCCAGGCCGAGAAGCCCCCAAGGTCGCGCCGATATCCTGCCCAGCACTCAGCCCGCCTAGAAACCCCCTATGTATCATTCTAACCTTCGACTACCCCTATTACACCTGCATAAAGGGTAACCAGAGATCTTCATCCAAACCCCAGGGAACAAATTAACGGGGAATAGTCTCCCCTACATTCCATCGTCTCGAGTTGGACTCATTTATGACCCTCAAACCTAAGGAACTCTGCCACTGCATAAGATCTAATGATTTCTGAGGGAATATTAATTGATGCCATGGGCATGTATAGTGTACGAGAGTTTAGTGCTCCTCTCTTTCGGCTTTCATCTTGGCGCTCCATGGATGATAGTCTATTCCTCCCTGGGCATGATCCGAAATAAGGGGAGATGCTGCCGAAATCTGGTTTAATGATGTTAACCCCGATAAGCCGAGGGAACGTCATCAATACGTACCCCCTTTGGCTCTATCCCTCGGGGGAAAACGAATGCTTTGGGACTTTCAGTCGAGTATGGATGTCGAGGGGGGAACACCCTAATGACTGTTTGGATTCCATCTCGCCACTGCGTGGATGGTCTCCTATTCTTACTTGGCATGACCTAAAGCCAAGGAGGATATGCCACCGGAGCTAATCCGTGCTTTCGAATAAGCTCGTTACTTGCTTGTTAATTCATTCCTATGCAGTCATGAATGCGCACGCTAGTACTTTCAATTGCCTCCTAAGGCCTCCTGTCTTTGGCGTTTAATCAAGGGTTGTCCTTCTTAGGAAGGGCGTAATTAACGCCATAGCCTTTATGGTATGGCGGACCAGGGGAGCTTCCCCCTTGATTTTCCCCTCTCCCATGGAGGTATGGGGGCGTGGTTGGCATTTTTGGGTCTTGTTCACCATTTCACCGTCGGAGCGCTATGGCAGTCGCTCCAGTGACTGCCACAGTGAGTAACGTGCCTAGGGAGGTGCGTTACACTCCGTTGAGGTTTGGCTTGGCATCTATGGGCCTGACGGTCCCATGATAGACCACGACAGTGGTGTGATGCCCCTAGAGTCGACCATCAGAGTGATGATTCAATCGTTGGTTTTCGACCGTAATTTTTTGACCGTTGGGGGTCATAGACGCCTGATGCACCCAGAGTGGGGCGTCAGGGTAGTGTGATGCCCCTAGGAAGGCATGTTTGGGTTGATGCACCATTCCACCTAATGCACCTGAGCTAGTCTGTTAGGGACTGTAACGCCCCTAGAGGTGTGCATTACAGCCAACTTAGTCTCGTGACCTAACGCGCTAGGGTTGGTCTGTTAGAAATCGTAACGCCCCTGGAGGAGTGCATTACGGCTTGCTTCATCTCGTACCTTGACGCACCTGTTTAGGTCCGTCAAGTGCTGTGACGCACCAGCGTAGGCGCATTACAGTTCGTTTCACATTGAGTGCCTGACGCGCCGGAGTTGGTATGTCAGGTTACCGTGGCGCACCAGGGTTGGTCCGCCACAGCCTGTGATGCACCAGGGTTGGTCCGTCAGGCTTTGGATTGCCCCGAGTGGGTTGTAGTCCTATTTCTTCGCTGACCAGATTCACCGTGCGACGGTGTGGGTACGAGGGACGGTCCCCGTACTGGTCTGACTGTGACATTATTTTTTGTGGCTTGAGAGTCTACTCCTTCAGTGACCCTCCACTAGTCGTAGCCTGCTTACACATTTAGTGGTCCCACCAGGGAGTGGTGGAGAGGCTACCCTGAGGATGATTTTTAGACTAGTTTTCATTGGGCCCCACGTCAGTCGCCAGAGTCCGGCTAGGGGGAAAACCAGTCAGAGGCCAGACCTAGGACGCGTGGTCTGTGTGTGCACACGTGGTTGGGGGCAGTTGGACCCAGGCTGACGAGCGTGACCCCAGCTAGTCACTCACTTTGTGGTTACTTGTACGGCGTTCTTGCCTCCGCTAGGTGCTAGTGTGTCAGGCGGACACCTGCGGTGCGGTGTAAGACGTCAGGGGACGCTACCAACTGTGCTTCTAGTGGGAGGTACTCCTGTATTGGACAGGGAGCAACTGTTTATTTTGGTCGTGTTGACCATTGAGTTCTGGTTGTTTCACCGTGGCGTGCGTGTGTGGGTCTTCACGCCGTGAGACCGGTGTTGTAGTTGCAGAGCTTTACCTTGTAGTACTCGCTTAGCTGCTAGCGTAACGATTTTCCCGTGTTGGCGAGGTGGGGTTCGAGTGATCCCTACTGAGTCTTATTTTAAGACTCATTCTCTGTGTGTTTTCACCGTGTTTCAGGTAAGGCGCGACTTCAGAGGAGTGCACCTGAGGATCAGCATGGTTCAGGTACCCAGCATTAGTTGCCAGTGGTGAGTACCGAGATATGCCCCGTATAGTTGTATTTGTCTTTCTGTCTCTGTACTAGTTGTGGACTACTGTTGTTATTTATTATTTTATTATGGACCATGTAAATTGTAAAATGTTATCTTAATTTCCTGCTTAATTATATAAACTGCTTTAATTTCTATTATTATTTGTGATACTAGTGTAGTCTTTACACCATCCATTTAACCATTCCGGGTCTTTGAGCTCGTGGGTGGCGGTTCGAGTCTCGGGTTATCAGACCTTCCCGGTAATCAGATTCTCAGGTCATTACAACTACTCCTGTCGGAAAGAAAACCAACACCCCGATCTCACAGTCGAGGGACCACCAGACTACGAACCTCCCTAGCCACGCTACTAGGAAAACGTCACAACACCTCTGTCGTGGAGATCTGTGCGCACACAAGAAGGCCCACTTCGGAACCACGCGGTTTGGAAACACGGTCACAACCTCGCCGGCGTGAACTCTACGTCGTCTAGGGAAAACCCTCAGTGACGCTCACCGAAAACCCTAAACCTTGGTTCTGGAAAAACACTCGAAAACTATGCGCAAGATCACGTCTCGCAGATGGAAAACGGATCCTCGAGTCACGACAAACTCACGCCACTTGACAGGAGTACCTGCCCACTAGAGCAAGGCCAAATGCGTCCACTGACATTTTAGTCTGCGCCTCAGGTGTCTCCCTCCGGCCCAGTGAGAACTGAGACACCGTACTAGTACCCACAAAGCAAGGACTAGTTGGGGTAGCGCTCGTCTGACGCCCCCAACCACTTGTGCACCTACAGACTATGCGCTCTAAGTCAGGTCCTCTAACTGGTTTTTCCCCCAGCCCAGACTCAGGTTGCAAAGGAGAGGGGCCCTACGGTAACCAGCCTAAAAATCGTCACACCTGGGAAGCTCTCCACCACTCCCAAGTGGGTCCGTACTCGCGCGCGCAGAAAAGCTACAACTAGTGGGGGGAGTCACTAAACGTGCACACCGAAAATCACGCACACACCCCACGCGAGTAACGTGAAGTAACAGGTGACTCGCGACCACTAGACTCTAGACAGCCCACTAGACTTAATAAACCCAACGGTCCTTGAGTCACGAGACTTGGGTCAAGACCATTGCACGTGACAGCACGACACCGTCAATCTGGCCTAATCCCTAGGTCTGAAATCACGGAAGCACGATTCTCAATGTAGCTCACGAGCCACTGAGTTAATTCCCTATCTAAGGGACACACGAGGAATCTCTAGCCCTAGGCGGGTGACTAGACTCATAGTCCATGGCCATACTGTGACGACCCGGATCCCGGATACCAGATATACCAGATAGGACTATCGAATACACCTGATACCAGTTGGAACCCGTGAAGCCTCCCAAGAGCGGTAAAGCTCCGAAGGGATAAAAGGATTGTCGTGTAGTACATTGAAGCCAACGGGCACGAGTGTGCGCTACGCGAGTGAGCCCGCTCGAGTGAAGTCACCGGTCCGCTCTTTGTTTGCTTGCTAGGTCTGAGGGTCATTCATCTTGTGACTATCACCCCCAAGGTGGTTTCACATCATCTACTCAACTTCCTTGATGCCTACTCTAGGGACCACTAGATCTGGATGCATCCCGAAAATGCAAAGAAGACAACTGTTACCTCTAACTTCGGCTTATATTGCTATACCCAAATACCTTTCGGGTTAAAGAATGTCGGTACAACATATCAAAGGCTGGTAAATCAAATATTTGAAGATCAGATCAGCCGGAACATGGAGGTGTACATCTATGACATGCTGGTCAAGTCACCGAAAGCTGAAGACCACTTTATTGATCTGGTGGAGACCTTTGAAGCACTTCAGAAATACAACATGAGACTTAACCCTGCTAAATGTGCCTTCGGGGTTAAGTCTGGGAAGTTTTTGGACTTCGTAGTTATTTGGAGATCAAAGTGAATCCTGAGAAGATCTAGGTCATCTTGGATATGCGGCAGCCACAAAGTGTCAAGGATGTCCAATGGTTAATTGGGAGGATCACATGCTCAATCGCTTCATGTCCCAAGCTGTAGAGTGTTGCCTATACCTTTCCTTAAGTTGCTGAGAGGTCCAAAGGCGGATGCCCTGACCTTCACCTAAAACGATGAATGTGAAAAAGCCTTTACCGAGCTAAAGTAGTTCCTAGTAGCTCTGCCTATACTCTCAAAGTCCGTTCCAGGAGAAACTTTGTACCTCTATCTCTTAGTGACGCCCTCCATCGTGAGCTCAGTGTTGGTTAGAGAGGATAAGGGAATTCAGAGACCAATGTACTATGTCAGCAAGGTGCTCCTGGATGTCAAAAAGTGGTACCTTGCAATCGAGAAACTCGTGCTAGCACTGGTGACCTCAGCCAAGCGACTTTGGCCCTATTTCCAAGGACACAATATCGTAGTGCTCACCGGAGAGCCCCTAAAGAAGATCTTAGCACATCCCAAGGCCTCTGGTTGCCTCGTCAAATGAGCGATCATGCTCAAGGTGTATGTCATTTCTTATCACCCCTGCACTGCCATTAAGGGCCAAGCACTCACAGACTTCATCGTGGAGAACACTGCCCAGCCTGAGGAATTCCCCCCATCAATGGCTGGCCCGACCTGAGAACTCTTTGTCGACGGGTCTTCATGCTCAGCCGGTAGTGGTGCGGGAGTTATCCTTAGCTCCCCGGAAGGGGTAGAATTACAGTACGCCCTGAAGTTCAAGTTCACGGCATTCAACAGGGCTTTCGAATACGAAGCTTCAATTTTGGGAGCTTGGATGGCCAAGTGGCTAGGAGCGGAAATGGTCAAAATCTTTACCAACTCGTAGTTGGTCGCCAACCACTTCAATGGAGACTATGAGACTCGGGAGCCGCAAATGATCAAGTACCTTTAATTGGTGACGGAGATAGCTCACCAATTTAAGAATTTTCAAGTAATCTAGATAGCTCAAGAGGAAAACTCCAGAGTGGATGCACTCTCATGCCTGGCCTCCTCTACTAGCCCATCCAGAGCCCAATCTATCCTCCTAGAAGAACTGGAGCATCCCAGCACCGACTCCAAGCTGGTAAGTGCCACTCAAGAGCTGGCCAATGACTAGAGGATACCCTACATAATCTGGCTATGAGATGGATAGGAGCCACCTGACCCTCGGGAAGCCAGGTATCTCAAGTACCAAGCTAGGCACTTCATCTTGCTCAATAGACAGCTCTACCGACGATCCTTTGTAGGACCACTCCTTAAATGCCTTGAATCTCGTGAAGCTTGGTAAGATATCAAGGAAGTCCATGAGGGGATTTGTGGTGTGCATTAGGGAGAAAGGTCGGTCGTGAGAATTTTGTTGCGGTAGGGGTACTGGTGGCCCACACTACAGTGGGATTGTTCGGACTACATCTAGAAGTGTGACCGCTGCCAAAGATTTGACCATATGATATACTAGCCAGCCTCGACGGTCATGTTGCTCACCAAACCTTACCCCATTGCTCGGTGGAGACTTGACATCCTGGGCCCCTTTCCTACGTCCCAGGTGCAAAAGAAGTTTATCATCATCGCCATTGACTACATCACTAAGTTAATCGAGGCAGAAGATACTACAAAAATAACAGAAGGTATAATTTGGAGTTTCATGTGGTAGTCGATCATATGCTGCTTTGGCATCCTTGAAGTGATAGTGAGCGATAATGGCTGACAGTTCAATTGCACTTATTTTAAAAATAAGTGTCCTGACCTACAAATTCGTAATCACTTCACTTCAGTAGTCCACACGCAAGCTAACAGCTTGGTCGAGAAAGCGAATAAGACCCTTCTTAAGGGATTAAAGAGCAAGCTAGATAGAGCTAAGGGAAATTGGCTTGAGGAATTGCCTAGCATGCTATGGTCTTATCGAACAACTCCACAAGCTGCCACAGGCGAAACCCCATTCCAGCTGGTCTATGGCACTAAGGCAGTCATTCCACTCAAAATCAACTGCCCTTCCCTTTGGGCCATTCATTTTCAGCCCCAGCCTAGCGATAAAAAGCTACTAGAAAACCTCAACCTAGGAGACGAGGTGCGGAAGATCATGAGAATCGGCATCATGGAATACCAATGCTGCATGGCCCATTATTACAATGCCCAAGTTAGAGATCGACAGTTCCTCCATGGGGACTTAATCCTAAGAAAAGTCAAGACCTCTTGACCACCAGAGGTGGTGGGGAAGCTGGCCCTTAATTGGGAAGGCCTCTACCGAGTGGTCGAGGTGCTCAGGAAGGGAGTGCATGGGCTATCAATGTTGGATAGTGAACCGATCCCATAGATGTGGAATGCTACCTCATTGCGAAAGTTCTATTTTTAGTACAAAAAAGAAGGGAGTTGTAGTCATGAAATGGCAAAGGCTGAGTACAAGGTGCATCTTAATCCAGTGAGATCTGGGAAGAGGCTCAGGGGATTGTTTGTCCCTTAGAAACTGTAGAGGCTGGAGGTTCTTTGGTTCCTAGTACGACCTCAGTGCTTGGAAGCTGTGCATGCCCGGACCCCTTCAAGAGCCACTGGTTTAGGCATTGACCCCACCTGTGCGGGAACTATCAAAACCATGGGGTCCCCTGATGTGGCAGCAGATGGCATCTCTCCTTTAGTGAAATCTGATGGGCCATCACTCTCCTCATCTGAGGCATAATGCTCTAGAGTGGATGGAGGGGTCAGAGTTTCCTTGGTCGACTTATAAAGCTACCTGGGATAGAACGCCAGCTTGTTCGTGACTTGAGCTTGGGCTAGCCGGATAGCTCAGTTGAAGCCCTGAGCGAAGCCCTTCTTCAGCACTCACCAAAAGCTCAGTCTGTAGAAGGTGAAGGCAGTGTTCTTTAAGGCCTCTCTGTATTCCTTGGAAACGAGATACCTCTCCACTGCCTTCGCCTCGGCCTCTGCCACCCTCACCTCAACCTCTGTTACCCTTGCCTTAGCCTCCACTACATTTGTCGTGATCTCCGCTCTCTCCTACTCAACCATCAGTAGGCACCCACAAAGCTCCTCCCGTTGGGCCCCCCACTATCTTAAGCTCGCCTCGTGAGCCCGACGCTGATCGTTAAGAAGCCCGCTCTTAAGGTTGGCCATGTAATGAATTTGGGATAGCTGGTCAGCTAAGGAGCGTGCCCTCTCCTGATCCATTCAGGATTGAGTGCAGAGTGTCTTGATCTCCTGGCGGAGGGTCTCGTGCTCTAAGGCAAGTCGGCTATACTTTTGTTCTAGCTCTGTGCATGCCTTTGCCTGTGCTGCTTTAGCCCTCTCCATCCAATCCATCCGGTCTACTGCCTCAGCCCCCAGTTGAGCCAGGACAAGGGCTTCCTCTAGGATTCTCTTGATCAACGTCTGAGATGAGCAGCGCTGAAGATCAATCAAGCCAGTAGGAGTCACCAGACCCCAGGGACATTTGTAGATGGATCTCTAAAGAGAGAACTGACCGTTTGGGGTGTGGGACAGCCTTCTTGCCATGGAGGCACCAGGGGGACCTCTGCTGGGGCTCCTGAACTAGTGGCGATAGCAACCAATTGTGTCAGCATGGCTGGATTATGTCCCTCACTGGGCGGAGATGGTACTGAGCTAGGGTTGGTAGCAGCCGCCACAGTTGGGGGTTGTTCCCCCGTGAAGTCTATTGCAGGACCCCCTAGGGAGACAAGAATGGTGGGGATGCCTGACGTTGGTGCCTTGGACGAAGGAGCTGGCAACACAAAAGAGCAAGTGGGGATGCTCAGGGGCACAACCGTCGTGGGGGGTGCCTTCGACCTCTTCTGCCAACTCTCTTTGGTGGCCATTACCTTCAAGGAAGCTAGCATGAACCCGTGCTCTGGGTCCTTCCCTTTGGACTCATTCGTTCCACCTCCTCCCTGGTCAGGGCCTGTTTGCCCTTATCACGGGCGATCGATGAGCTCCCTGCCTCCCTCGCCTCAGGAGAACCTCCTATATGTTGGCAACAATCTCCTCTGGAACCTTCACCCCTTCCGACTTAGCCTTGGTCGAATCACCCAGTTGGCTTCCTCCATCACCACGAGGAACATCAGTAGCTAGTATAGTCAAAATAAAGCAAATGACTATCTGCCAGAACTAAAAAATGCTCACTCAATCCAAACTGTCATGAAGCAGGGGAGCGCGTGCATAATGTTGGAGGTTCAACTCAGAGAGAAGCCCAGCGGTTGATTGCTTATTATTCTAAAGAATTTTAATGTTGTCCTCAAGCTCTCGAGAGATGGCAGTAGGCCTCAGAACGAGCATAGGTTGGAAGTTCAGGTAGATCGGAAAGGGCCAATAGGTACCTGTTTGAGCGCGTCGGGACCACGGGGCCCACCGACCCTTCGAGGGGGAATGCCCTCGGGAATCGGCCGCTCCCTGGGCACGCGGGTGCGTGTTCGGTGACCGAACTGAGGGACGGGATAAGGCGATAGGGGAGACGTCAGACTCTGACGTACTTTGGGCACCCCCTCCTATGGAAGTATCCTTCTTAGGGCGACACTGTGCACTCTCCTTTTACGGAAACCTATGGGAGAACTGAGTGGCACGAGAGGTTTCCTGGCTTTGGGGGAAACATGGCTGGGGTGTGGGCGTGCCAGTCGATTTCTCGACAATCACCTATAGAACCCAGGGTTGACTGGGAAGCATCGCTAGGATGCGACACGTGGGCTCGGGAGATGGGTGACACATGGATAGAAGGGAGGTTCCACAAGTGCGAGTGCATCGGTGATTATGGGGAATCGTGTACTGGACATCTTTCCCCACTGACCATAAGCAGTTGATGTTTATTTATATCGGATTGAATCTGAACACCTTCATTCTATGCTGAAGAGAAGTATGTATATATCTAAAGCCATGGGTGGAGAGCAGGGGGCACTTCGCAGCTACAAGTTCATGTTTAATCGAGAAGTGTTTGTTGGGGTCAGAGGTACTGGACACCGACACCAAGTGGCACAAGGGAAGGCTGGGAGTTGAACGCGGATGCGGTAACATTCCTTTTGGTGACAATATAATTTATGAGAGTCACGTGGGCTTACAGGTGGGCCATAGCAGTCGAGGTACAATGGGCACAAGCCCCAAGATAATTATGACAAGGAGGTCGATCCCCGGGTCAATGCGTGATACGGCAGATGTTCGAGTGTTTTACAGAGGCTCTCCCCGAGGCAGGGGCAATGCCTGATTCACCGAGGGAGGACTAGACTGGGTGACCGGAGAAGGCACAAGCTGGCGACTAGGTGAGGGTCGAACACGGCTCGAGTCGAGCAGTCGGGTACGGCCTCGTGATGACGGGCGGTGCGACGTCATGGCCCGTGCGTGGCCGTTGTAGATGGTCATATGTGGGAAATCCCAAAATAATAGAGTATTTGCCATTGTCATAACGCCGCACTTGTAGTGGTGAGAGACTTGCGTGTCATGGCTAAATGCCGTGTGAGGGGAGTATAAGCGAGATACCCTCAGTGTGTGTAAGCCGATTCACAAGTCACTAGCACACATAAATCTCCTTGCTTGCTACGCCTATTGCCTTGTGCTGATGCTTTGGACGATTCTGGATTGCATGCCCCACCCCTTGAGCTTCTAAGGGGCTTTTATAGCGGAAGTTGAAAGGCCATGGAAGGGTTTAGGGGGACTAGGTTGAGGGGTTGGACTTGGTCTGCATAAATCTTAAGGAAAAAAATATTATTTTTGCTCTTGTGTGATTCATTCCTGCCTCTTTCTTTTGCAATTAGCATTAATTCTTTTGGCCGCAGGGCCCCTAGTTTCGGCAATTAATCAAGGGTGTTCCCTCGTATGGGGGTTGTAAATGACGTCGTGACCTTTATGGCATGACGGGATTGTGTCCCGACCCGAACCACACAATCACCTGACGAAGTCAGACCGAACGCACCATGGGCTTCCATGAAGTCTGAATAAATCGTCACTTCGTGACTGGCATGCCCTCACACTAAATAGACAAAAAAAACACACTAACAAACGAACGAAAGGAATATCCGAGTGAATTTTTAGTGCGTCCACAAGTCTGGCACGCCTGGTGGGACCCATCCACCCTTCATTTCTTTGCCGAAATTAGGGACCCTGCACCCCCCTTCATGTAATGCTAATTGTTTCATTTTTGCAAATGCAGGAAAATCACACTTCAACCTCGAGAATGGCAGTCTCCTTTGGCCCACAAGTCGCGGAGAGCCACATCCGAGAGGGCTACCTCGTCGTCCTGCTCTGCTTTGGGAGCTTCCCTCCGGTCATGGGCTTCCCCAACTTCCTTGGGGTAGCCTTTGTCAACATCCTGGATGAAGAGGCGTCTGATGAGCCCAAATCCAACACTCCCATCCCAGGAGCCGCTGAAGCTACTACCGGCTGAGCTATGGCCAAGAACAGCAACGGCGTCTCAGCAGGGACGTTGAGCTGCAACATGCACCATGTGCACCAAGCTGCCGGTCCATCGCACCAGGGGTCGGCATCCCATCGGAGGAGGCTCCGAAGGAATAACACTGGCGCTGCCACGGGGCGCCGAATCTCCAGCACCGGCAAGTCTATGACTGTCGGGACCATCCGAGTCCATTTGAATGGACAGAGGCCCGAAGTGGTCCCTGACTGCATCATGTCGGCTATTCCAGTCTGCAACTCCTTCCAGGGACTGGAGAAGATGAAGGAAAAGATGGCGCCCGCCATTCCAGCCACGGCATCGAAGGATACGCCGGCTCACAAGCTGGCCAAATTGACGCACATTTGGGTTCCCAAGGAAGCCCAGCCCACTGCACCTGCCCAGGTGGGGCCCAACTACACCCGCCACAGAAAGGGCCGAAGAGATGAAGGGGCCGAGATGACGGCCATGACCCACCAACTGATAGTTGCTGCACAAGTGCTACCCGAAAATGCCCACTGCCAACGTCACAGGCGTCGTCACCATGCTGACCACCTGACGTTTGCAACTTACACTCATCCTGCTGTCACCATCAATGCGCAACCATCAGCTGCTCTCCCCGACCAGGAGTGGGAAGGGATCGAGCAAGCGATGAGAAACTACCTCCGGGGCTCGGGTAGCACCCCTATGGGTCGTCAGAGGCTGCTAGGGGCAGTGGCCTCCGCCTTTCGAGGAGGAGAAGAAATTCAACCTGTGCCCAGCGTAGAATCAAGGAATCGGTTGGAGGAATGACGCCAATCCCCTGTGTGGGAGGAAGCGTCGCCCCGATGGTCGATTTTTGACAGACTGGTGTTCCCAAATAAGCCGTCAAGGAGGATGGTGAAAAGAAATAGGAATTGGAGAATTTTCACCTGCAATATGGCAGGAGTCCCTAGTCGGTATGCGGCTTTGCCTACTGACCTCGAAGAGGTGGCCAGGCTCACCGCCAGGCCCGGTCCCCTCACCAGGAGAGGAAGAGCAGTGACTGAAGCGACGCAGGCGAGCGTTGAAGAGACTTCCTCCGAAGAACCTTTAATGGCCCTGGCAGCCAATGTTGTCACCATCGGGGGCACGAGTGGTGGACCCTCCACATCATCCGAGGATGCCCCAGTCGAAGAGACAGGGGGGATGCTCGCTCCCTCCACAACTGACCCCGCTATGCTATACATGATACAACAGTACCAACGGGAGATTGAATTGCTGAAGAAGCAACTCAACGAAAGGAATGCCCAACCCTCGACGTCCGGACAGACTGAGGTTCTGCTGGAAGCGCCAGGGGGCAACGGGAAATCTTCTGAAGTGACTCTGTAGGCTGCGGCATTCCCATCAACCCCCAGCTTCCCTGGGGGTGTGCCCCTGCAACAAGCACAATACTCGGCACTGGCCCCGTCGCAGATCTCACTTCCCTAGGGGTCTCCCATGGCCCCCTAAGCGACTATATTGACCACCCCGGCTGCGCAGCCTGCCCATTTCTATCCAAGCCTAGTCGACCCGGCAGCAGTCAACCAGTTGATGCTGGAACAAATGATAGACATGAAGCTAGTAGAAAGGGGCGACGGGGATCAAACGTCATTTGACATCTACCGAGTGCCCTATCCGGCTCATTATACCTCAAAGAAGCTGCCGACTGGCATCACCAAACCGCCAAAGTTTGAGAAGTTTAAAGGGCAAGGGTCTCCTAGAGAGCACATTGCCTACTATGCAAATGTTATGGGGGACTTGGCTACTGATGAAGCTTACCTCCTGAAGTTCTTCGGCTCGACACTCACTAGGCTTGCCTTTGAGTGGTATTTGAGCCTGCCGCCCGGGTCCATTGCCGATTGGCCTGACATGCAAAAGAAGTACAAAGAGAGATTCTACATCGCTGAACAGGAGGTCACCATGACGGGGCTCTACGCCACGAGATAGAGAAACGATGAGTCGGCACTCGACTTTATTAAAAGATGGAGGAACCTCAGCATGAGGTGTAGGCGCCCCCTGCATCAGGAGGACGCAGTGCAAATTTGCAACCAAAATTTAAAGAAGGAAATCCTTGAAAGGATGATTGGCGTAGAGGTCAAGACTTTCGACCGTCTGAACAACATGGTGGCTGAGATCGAGGCATTCCTTGCCCGATACTCTTCCACCCCGGCTGCATCGAGCTAGAGGGCGAGGCAAGTCGACAAGAAGCCCATTCCACCAGAAGTCCACACATTGGACTTTCAAGCCTTTGAGAAACAGAAGGAAAGGGCCAAAGGTGCCGCAAACCCTCTACCTCAGTGACTGGCACGCCCACGCACTTAACAAAACCAACAAACGAACCAGCCAATTTAATCTGATAACAAAGTGCGTCCACAGGTGATTTCGTAATTTTTTTCTCTTTTGCAAGGGTTTCCCTTTTTTTTAGTCATTCTTTTATTTGCTTGTTTACACAGGTTTCCTCGTTCATTTATTTATTTATTTATTTTATATACATTTTATCTAAATTTTCATGAATCTCACTCATTCTTATTTTTTTTGTGTTTTATTATGGGGGAGTGGGCCGTTGAAAGGCTAAGGAAAGGTGTGCCGGTGAAGGCTGGCCGAGCGCTGGGAGGGTGTACCAGCGAAGGTGGGCTGGGTGCACCGAAGGAAGCTTGAGGCTAGTGTGCCAGCGAAGGACGTTGGGAGTGTGCCGGAGAGGGCTGGGAGTTAGGCGTGCCGGCGAAGTTTGTTGGGGGTGTACCGGGGAAAGCTGGGGGTTAGGTGTGCCGGCGAAGGGATGTTTGAAGTGCACCGGTGAAAGGCTGAAGACATACCAGAGAACGGTTCAAAGGCCTATGCTGGCGAAGAGCTGAGAAAGGTGCACTGATGAGGGTTTGGGGAGCGTACCGACGAAGGACAAAGTCCGTGCAGATTTCAATTGGGCTGGATGAAGTCCATGCATGTTCATAGGGTCAAGTCCATGCAGGTTTTGGATGTAGAGTGCATGCGAAGCTCGTGCAAGTTTTTGATAAAGGAACAAAGTCCATGCAAGTTTTTAAGCAAGTCCGTGCATATGCATGGGGCTGAAGGATGAAGTCCATGCATGTTTTGGGCAAGTCCGTGCATATGCACGGGGTTAAGGGACGAAGTCCATGCAGGTTTTTAGGCAAGTCCGTGCATATGCACGGGGTTGAAGGACGAAGTCCATGCAGGTTTTTGGGCAAGTCCGTGCATATGCACGGGATTGAAGGATGAAGTCCATGTAGGTTTTGGGCAAGTCCGTGCATGTTCTGGGGTAAGTCCGTGCATATGCACGGGGTTGAAGGACAAAGTCCATGCAGATTTTTGGGCAAGTCTGTGCATATGCACGTGGTTGAAGGACAAAGTCCATGCTGATTTTTGGGCAAGTCTGTACATATGCACGGGGTTGAAGGACAAAGTCCATGCTGGTTTTGGGCAAGTCAGTGCATGTTCTGGGGTAAGTTCGTGCATATGCACGGGGTCAAGGGCAAGGTCCGTGCATATGGACGGGGCCAAGGGCATGAGGTTTGGATAAAGTCCATGTAGCTTTTGGACGAAGTCCGTATAGAATGTATGGGGTTCGTGCAAAGGGTGAAGGCAAAGTCCATGCAGCGTGTATGGGGTGAAGTCCATGCAGCGGGGGTGAAGTCCATGCACATGCACAAGCAATGTCCATGTGTGTTTAGATGAAGTCCATGCATATGTGCAGAGTTAGGGTGAAAGTCCATGTAGATGTGCACGTTCTAAACCGAAGTCTGTGCAGATTTTGGATGTTAAGTCCGTGCATATGCACGGGGTTGAAGAACGAAGTCCATGCACGTTTTGGCCAGGTTCATGCGAATGCACAGGGTTGATGGACGAAGTCCGTGCAGATGTTCAGGTTGCGGGATGGAGTACGTTCATATGCACGGATGCAGGTTTTGGGGCGAAGGGGCAGAGTCCAGGCAAATGCACAGGGCTAAGTCCATGCAGGTGCAAATGAAGTCTGTGCATGTTTGATGAAGTCCATACAGATCTAGGCTGAGTCCATGCATGTGGGACAAAGTCCATGCAAATGTTCAGGTTGGGCCCATGCAAGGTCTGTGCATACGTTCGGGCTAGTGGACAAAGTCCATGCAGGGCCCGTGCAGGCTAAGCGTGAAGTCCATGCACGTTTAGGGCTTGTGCAGGGGGAGAGGTTGGACCAAGTCCATGCACCTTGGGGCCGAGTCCATGCATGCTAGGGGCAGGGTTAGTGCAAGGTCCATGCATGTGCAGGCAAGGTCGGTGGACGTGCGAACAGGGTCCGTGCAGGTGTGCAAGCAAGTTCGTGCAGATACAAGATGAAGTTAGTGCATGTTTTGGGATGAAGTCCATGCGAATGTTCAAATGGGGTCCATGCATGAAGGACAGAGTCCATGCGAACCTAGGCTAAGTCCATGCAAACCTGGGCTAAGTCCATGCAAGTTTGAGAATGAATCCATGCACATGCCGGTTAAGTCCATGCAGACACGCAGGGTTCGTGCAAGGGACGAAGGCCAAGTCGGTGCATGGGTAGGCAAGGTCCGTGCACATGGGGCTAGAGGCTGAAAGTAGGTCAATGTACATGGGGGTGAGGTCGATGCACATGCTAGCAAGGTCAGTGCACGTGCAGGCCAAATCAGTGCACCTATGGAATATGCCAAGGACAAGGTCAGTGTACATGCTGGCAAGGTCAGTGCACATGCAGGCCAATTTAGTCTACATGGGCTAAGGTCAGTGCACATGCAGACTAAGGTCCGTGCACATGCAGACTAAGGTCAGTGCACATAGGCTAAGGTCAGTGCAGATACAAAGTATGGTCAGTGCACATGCAGGTCAAGTCAGTGCACCTATGGAATATGCAAAGGGCAAGGTCAGTGCACATGCAGGCTAAGGTCAGTGCACATAGGCTAAGGTCAATGCACATGCAGACTGAGGGTAAGATGAAGTCGGTGTAGGTCCATATGTGTATATAGGTTTAAGGGACAAAGTCCGTGCACATTTCGATCAAGGCCCACGCAAGTGCTCAAGCAAAGTCCATGCAGGTTGTGCACGGGGTTGAAGAATGAAGTCCGTGCAGGTTGTGCACGGGGTTGAAGAATGAAGTCTGTGCATATGCACGGGGTTGAAGAATGAAGTCCGTGAAGGTTGTGCACGGGGTTGAAGAATGAAATCCGTGCATATGCACGGGGTTGAAGAATGAAATTCGTGCAGGTTGTGCACGGGGTTGAAGAACGAAGTCCATGCAAGTTGTTGGCCCCCGGCCCTTTACCGTAGTGTCCTACGGGGGGGGGGAATACAAGCTAGAGGCCTGGCTCTAGGCACGAGCCGGTGTGTGCAGACGAGGTCAGGGGCTTGGACTAACGCCGATGGGCGTTACCCTGTCTAGTCACTTGCGACTGTAGTTCTGTTCTGGTTCTGGCAGTGTCTTGGTCTCGGACATCCTTCTAGACGACAAGCAGATGAGCCACTTGTAGGCGCAGCATAAGACGTCCGTGGACGCAGCTGGCTTTTCTTCTAGTGAGGGGAGTACTTCAGACACGTGACACATGACTTTTGCATGACTCTTGTATTTCTCGAGCATCATGACCTTTTCGGGTTAGCCCTCTCGTGGCTTTGCCCGAGGTCAATGTTGTGTCATGTGCATGATGTTTTAATTGTGCATGTGCTCGTGTCTAGATGAGCGTGCACAATAATCGAGTCGTGTGTGCTTTCTATCTAATCTATCTAGACTTTTTTTCTAGGGCCTTTATCTTTTCCCTTTTTCCTTACAGGCCTTCGCTTGCTTGGCGTTGCCTCAACGGATCGGCAACTTCTGACTTCTCCAGTTCAGAGTTCACCCTTCTGTTGCTATTAGGAGTAGCTTGGGAGCCAAGGTTAGTTCGGCAGCCCCGCTCGTTCAGTATGTCTTTTCCCTTTTCTTTAGCTTCCCTCTCCCTTACCTGTTCCCTACTCTTGCTTCCTCTTCTTTAGAGCTTTGTAGCGTAGCTTTTTCTACTTTGCTACACCTATTGTTTTTACTGTTGTTCCGTGTTACTGCGTGTTTTTCGGTGGGGATCCGCGTGACCCCTACTGAGCCAGTGACACGAGACTCACCCTTACTTTTCAGGTGGTTGGCGTCGTTCTACTTCCACAGTTCCTAGTGTGACGTGTCCGTAGCTGCCAATTGTACCTGCATCGGGCTTCCCCCGACCTCAAGGTATGTCTTTCTTTTTTGTCGACTGTACTTGGACTGCACTGATCGTCTTTCCTTTGGACTGGACTCTGGTGTATAATTGTTAAATTAAAACTGTTAATTAAAAAGTAATTTTATTTCTGCTACTTTAGTAAACTGATCTAATGAAATTTAATTACTTACTGTTATATCTGGGGCTTCAATGTACTACACGATAATCCTTTTTCCCTTCGGAGCTTTACAGCTCTTGGGAGGCTTCATGGGTTCCAAGTGGTATCGGGTCTACTCGGTAGTCCTATCAGGTATATCTGGTATCCAGGATCCGGGTCATCACAGTTGGTATCAGAGCGTTGTTGTGTGAAGTACATGGGAATCCAAGGTATACAGTTTCCAGAGTCCTTAAGGTCCAGTACAGTCTTTAGCTGGCATTAGGTTCACGATTCTTTGTCACTTTATTTTCCATGTGTCGTCTTGTACGTGCCGTGTTAGCACTGTGAGAGATGGTTTTGCTCTCGTCAGGATGTGACGGGATGCTCCTTTGTCGTCGCAGTGTCTATCTCGATCATGTCGCACTTGACAGTGTTCGCCAGAAGGTTTGAATCTATGGTACATTGTTCGAGATTTTTCCATCGTTTGTTCAGGTGGCTGGTGACTTTTAGCGTTGGTGCGATGACTGTACACATTCTTACGTTGTTTTGGTCATCCCAGCTTGAGTCTATGCAGCTCCTGATGCGTTTCGCGTCTGTCAAAGTGCTCGATTGGATTCCTTGGTTGAGAAGATGCTCAGGCGACCTAGGAATTCCCTTCCTGGTGAGCTATTGTTGGTTGACCTTGATGCTTCTCATCCCATTTAGTGGAGTCTTTTCGAGGTAAGCCTTGGAATTGCTGTCTTAGTGATGCCTTTGTCCTATGTCTGCTTCAGTGTGGACAATGTTTATTCTGAGCCTGATCTGCTCCTTGCGTTATGGTTGCTTGGCTTTGGACTTCGTCATGGTGTTAAGAGCTGTGGTGTACTGTGTTCGTTGTGTCATATCTAGCGGCCGATGTGTTGTGAAGGCTCGATAATTATTTTAGGATGTGAAGGTAAGCTGAGATTAGCATTTCTCCTTGGGCTTTGTGCTGAAGCTGGTACTCTCCCTCCATTGCACTTAGGCTAATTGTGATCGGTTGTTCACTGGATCAATACTCGTGGCGTGCTATTTGCGATTTTCATGAATTGCAATGGCACCGTGTGTGTGGTGAAATGTGGATACCGAGATATTTTTGATGCCTGTGTGCGTTGTATGAGTGCGCAGCGGAAGCGTGTGGGCTGATAACCCACGGGCTGAGGATCATTGCTGTGAGATTCTGGCCAGTCGGGAGGTTTGTCCTTCTCGATGTGACTTCATCTTGGCTTCCTATGCCTTAATGTTGTCTGTTGCCGTGCTGTTGCTGGAGTCATTCTGGTGTTGGCATTGGCATGTGTGCGTATTGGGGGATCTATCGGCATTCCTGCTGATTGAGTACCCTCTGCTCTACATTTCTCTTTTGGGTGTTATGTTCTCGAGGCGTGATCGTGGTCCTTGAGATGCGTTCCCTGAGATTGTCATTTTCTCGTTGTTCTACGTCTTTTCTTGGTGAGCTACTCGATGCATGACTAGTCCCTTGTAGTCGTGTGTTCAGCTGTCGTTGTGCCTTGATGTGACCCAACTTGTAGTTATGTTCCGTGATTCTGTGTCCCGTACGGAGCTGGGATCCTGCAAGTGCTACCGTTGTTGTCATTTTATCACTGTTTCTCTATGATTTTGTGTAGCTATCTTGGCATTATGTGGACCATGGTCTTGTCGGTTAGCTTGCAGTACTCTTCTCTCCTGGTACAGTTAGCATGCGACTCGATCAGATGTCATATCTGAGTGAGGACTAACTTGATTGTGTTTGTGGTCCGGTGTTGTCATTGACGTCCTATGTGCCAGGTGTTCCCTGTCGCCTTTGGCACTGGAGCCATTGATGTCGAGCTGTCAGCTGAGAGGACTGTGTTTCCTTGTTTAAGCTGATGCTTGTCCTTGAAACTCCTTCTTCTTGGTAGGGTTGAAGCCAAGACCCTCCTTATTAAAGTTTACCCTCACACCTAACATAGCATCCATATTTTCCATGCCTTTGATAAAACTTTCAAGAGTAACTTCTTTATCAACAAGTTCTTTCTGCCTCAATCCGGACCGTAATTTTAAAACTTAGATTTGAACTAAACTGGACTAAATTTGTCGGTCCAATTTCGATCACAAGTTGAACCCGAATAATGCACACCCCGACCATAATGTGCACTTTATGCCTAGTTTATGCAAATGTTTGCATGATTAGTTCATATGAGATGATGAGACATGGGAACAATTAGAAAGCTTAGAATATTATTACACATGTAGAGGCAAAAATTTGGTTTCTATGTCATGTACCACACTTCTCTATTTGTATGTTAGGGAAGTGATCTGGCACCCGTGGAAGCCTACAATCATCAGAAGAAAAGGGTGTCAGAAGGAGCCCTGGGCGTTACCCCAGGGGACAACCCTCTGATGCTTAAGTCAGCAACGGTTGGAATAATGAGTAGAGAAGAGTAGGGAAAAGAGAAGGATGGAGGTCATAGTAGGAGATCTGAGAGACGTGTAGATCCTCTAGACGAGTGCTCGTCACTCCTAGAGGTCACTTAGAGAGTGCTTACTGGGTGGTAAGGTTGTACAAGAGGGGTTCTCTCTCAGGGGATAGACTGTCGTGACCTCTCTTTTGCAATAGCAAGACGGGCAGCTCTGTTCTCTGTGTGTAACTTTTGACAAAAAATCCACCGTGTTCTTCTCTTCTCTATCGAGGTCCCTTTTATAGGGGGTTATCATGGTGTCGAAGGCTAATCCCTTAGCAGGGAAGGGCATAAGTAGTGGAGTAACGTTCTCCGCGATCGTGGCTGGAGTTTTCCATTGAGGGGCGATTATCTCAGAGTAGGTCGATCCCTGGGCTAGTCTTACGGCTCTCGTGGGATGCGCTGGCTTGTTACGGGGTCGAAACCAGAGTAGTGGGAGGTAACAGTTGGTCGTCGGAGGGTCATCTGGCAGTCATTGCGCCTGGGCCAAAGCCCTTCCTGCGCTGTCGAATCTGATGTCGAATTGTAGTGGGCTGCGCCATCATGGGCCGTGACTGTCAGGTGCCCTTGGGTGCATTGTAGACCCTGGGTCAGATTGGGCACATTGTAGATGGGCCCGTTATGGGTCGAGCCAGATTTACCCTCATCACTAGCCCCCCTACTCTCAGTTGCCGAGCACTTTACAGGAAACTGAGAGTGGAGCACAAGAGGGTTAATCAGAGGGATGATCTCAAGGGCAGCTTCTTCGTATTGTCAAGACCAGTGGTCCCAGTTGCATGCTTGGCGCGTAAGGTGCCCCTAGCGGTGGGAGGCGCCAGTCCTGTAATCATGACGTCGGTCTCGTCGTTTGGGAGCGCGGGTGTCGAACAGGTATCTGAGCCTGATGGCCATATCGTGATAGCGACAGGCGCCTTTCACCTGCCCTAGGGCTCCCAAGTGGCCGTTCTGCCTTGGAAGGCTAATAGTACCGCCGTAGGGCCTTCTTTAAAACCCCATCTGCCTCTTGTTGTCCGCTGCGCTCGTTGTAGGCTTCTTCCCTCCTCGCCTAGTGAGGGTCTTCATCCTTTTTCTGAGTCTTCTATCTTCTGGAGCCATGCCGCCCGGTAGGAGAACTCTTCGAGTCAGCCCCACACCTTCTGTTGAAGAGGTGGAGTCTAGTCATGGCGGTGCTCCGAGCACATTGGGCACGGGCCCTAGTCGTCCCCGTTCTCCACCGTTGGTGGCTTACAGGGTGGTTCACAGGCTATGGGAAGCCTTTCAGATTCCCCCAGATTTTGACATTGGCTTTCCGACCGTCGACGATGACCTGTCGAGTCAACCTTCGGGTGGCATTATGGTCCCCATAGCGTCCTTCAAGGTGGGTTTCCACCTCCCGGTACATCCCTTCATCGAGTCTGTCCTCCACCATTACGGTGGGTATCCATGAGAACTTTTCCCTAATTCCTACCACATTCCCTGTGGTTTCATCCTTATTTGTAAGAAAGCTTCGGTGGAGCCGAATGTCTTTCTCTTCTGACAATTCTCCAGTCTCCAGAACTGTCCTCTCGACACGACATTTACTTACTTCCATGCTCGACCTGGTTGAAACCTCATCCATGTCTCCAACGTTGCATCCAACCTCAAGCATTGGGCAGAGCATTTTGTATATATCACCAAGGCAGGAGCTCGCGGTCACTCCGGTGACTGGAAGTTTGCTATGGGTTCCCGCCCCGTCTGGGCTGATAGGCGACCTTCGGCTACAGAAGGGGAGACCAGGGCAATCAAGGCTCTTCTTCACTTTCCCCTCTTTGACGTTGACTTCGCGCTGACTCCGGCGATATTATGAGAGTTAGGGATGAGCCCCCCATTGCCTCAAGGTACTAACCTTGATCTTCATCATGTTTGTTGGTAGTGAGCCGAACTGATTCTTTTTGGACCTCCTTGCAGGAGCACAGGAGTCATTGGACCTACGTTATGAGATAGTCCAGCTGCCACGGTGTGATCCTCGCCCGGTGGGCCACGTCGAACTAAGGGCTGGCCAAGTGACCGTTGCTGCCCCTTAGGTCGTGGTCGCTTTTGCTCTGGGGCATCTTCAGTATCCGGTCCCCGCGGCTCTCCCAATAGCGAACTTGTACGCAACCCCTGTGATCAATGGTGAGTCAAGGGCTCAGAGGGACATCTCCGAGGAAGTCGGCAGTGCTACTAAAGTAGACTCCACCATGCTCGGCGGTGGGCGTATCTCGTTAAATGTGGATGAGTTGGCTGCGCTGGACAACCAGCGTCACCCGAAGAGGAGGAAGAACTCGCCGTCGAATTCTACCGCTGACGTCACCAGAGGTTCCTCCCCCGCCTGAAGTTCCTCTGCCACCGTTGCTGACCGTGGAGCCCGCGATCGTCCCTCCTGCGCCTGCTCCTATGGAGTCTCTCGTTTCTCTCTCGTCTCTGGTCCATTCGTTACGGGGCGCACACCATTGCGGAACTGGCCGAGGCGGGGACGCGTTGGGGAGATCGGTTCGCGGGATAGAGCGGCAGTTGGAGCATGGCAGGCGCAATCCCTCAGTGGATTCCAAGAAGGCACCGTTCGCGTTCCGAGTGATTTTCGGCATGGTTTAGTCGGTTCGGCGCACGATTTCTTCGATGGAGGTAGGGAGACGGAACACCACTTCGTTCTGCTCATTTTTCCTACCATTGCACGTTGTTCGACATGAAAACGACTGAGTTTGGGTTCGTTCTAGCAAAATCGTGATTTTGTAGGTTTCATAGGGTCGGTCAGAAAATGGTGACGATTTTTGGATCGGTTACTGTCAATGGACTCCCGGGGACGTGGGTGTTCTATAGTCACTGATCTCGTCTCGATTGGTGGTCCCGTTTGGCCGGTAGGGCTCTGGGAAGCCATGAAACCCTTTTTGGGTAACTTCGGTAGAATCGCCCGTTTCTTGCGATTCGTACGTCGTTTTGACTCCGGTCAGAGTCTATGTGATTGTATGTGTGTCCAGGGTTGTTTCCCCTTCGTTTCGGAATGAACGGGGCATGGGAAGGCCTCCGTCGGGCCAACCCCATGGTTTGCTCGCCGTAAGGGTTAAGCGGTCAAACCAGGCACCGTACATCCACATGTGCGGCCACCCTTGGTCCGTCCATCCCTGGATGGTTTTGGGTTGTGTTGTCGAACGATAGACCGCACGTCCCCTGGTGCGGCTGGCTTCCATCCGTCCATCTCTCTTCGGTGGGTTGAGCGGCGCAGTCTCGCCTGCTCATCCCCTTGAACGGCAGAGTGGTGCCCGTTCATCTTGGAGTGTCGACAAGAGGTGCGGCTTGGTCAAAGTCATTTTGACCGACACTGTAGTAGGTCGGTTGGGTTGTGCGGGTGACCCTTAGTTGCACATCCATTTGGGTGGCTCAGCCCTAACCACCTATCTTCCCATGGGTTGGTCCGATTAGTGCACTTGTGTGGCTCCCTCCTGGCCGCATCCCTTGAGCGGCCCAGGATGAACCGCCCATGTGTCAGTCTAATCTGGTGTTTCCGTTTTGATCGATTTGAGTCCCAAGTGTGTGGTTCTCGATCCGCATGCTGACCCATGACCTGACAGGTGTTATGCATCTTGTCGGGGCCAGGCGTCGTGGTACGGTGTGGTCCCGAGTTTGTAGCATCTTCGACTTGTGTCACTGTGTGTCAGTGAGCATGCGATGAGAGTTCCCCGTGCATCGTCGGTTTCTCTAGAAAGTGATTTTCGAGTGGGCCCTGTGTGAGGCCTTGGGCTGCGAGCCCAGTTGTCCACACTGGGAGCTGGAGGTCTTCTTAGTTCCCTTTTAGGGGAATGATCGTGGCGGTTGCGAACTGCCTATGCATTATCGTGCCGAGATTTCTGACCCTAGGGTTAGGGCAGATTGACGGCTTAGTGCCGTCCAGTACAACGACCTTGACCCTGAGTCTTGTGACTCAAGGACCGTTCGGTTTAGTGCGTCTAGAGGACTGTCCTGAGTCCAGTGGCTTAGCGTCACTTGGTTCTTCTCGGCTCTTGCGCAGTGTGTGTGTGTGTGTGTGTGTGTGTGTGTGTGTGTGTGTGTGTGTGTGTGTGGTTCTTGGAGCTTTCTCTCTCAGCGACCCTCCACTAGTCGTAGCCTTCGGTACGCGTGTACTGCCCACCAGAGAGTGGTGGAGGGGCTACCCTGAAGACGATTTCTAGACTGGTTTTCGTCGGGCCCCACGTCGTCAGTCAGAGTCCAACTGAGGGGAAAACCAGTTAGAGGCCAGACCTAGGACGTATGGTCTGTGTGTGCACACATGGTTGGGGGCAGTTGGACACGCATCGATGGGCATGACCCCAGCTAGTCACTCACTTTGTAGTTACTTGTATGTGTCTGAGTCTCGCGCCCTGGGCGTTGTAGCTAGACACTTACGACGCTGTGTAAGACGTCAGTGGATGCATCCAGTCGTCCTTCTGGGGGGAGGTACTCCTGTTCTAGATAGATAGCAGCTGTCTGTTTTGGTCGTGCTGACCATTGGGTTCCGGCTGTGTCACCGTGGCATGTGTGTATGGGTTTTCACGCCGAGAGACCAGTGTTGGAGTTGTGGGTACTCCTGTCATGTGAGACATGACTCCCTATGTTTTGGGTTCTGTTTCCCATCTGCGAGACGTAGCCTCTGGACCGTTCCAGTGTGTTTTTCCAAGGTTGTGGCCTGAGGTGCTTGGTGGAGTCACCGAGACTTCGTTGTACCCGTGTAGGACTGTGTGGTCTGTTAGTCATGCCTGTGTGGGCTGACTTTCGCGGCAGGGTTTCCAGGAGTGTTTTCTCAGTAGGTCTGGTGTTAGAGTGGCCCGGTTCCTGATCGAGAGGTCGGGTCCTTTTCTTTTTGTTGCCAGTAGGAGTAGCATTAGTGCTGAGTTTTGACCGGCCACTGGTTTCCTGTTCCTATCGTAGTTGCTTAGCTAGCGTAGCTTCCTTTTCCGTAGTAGTTTACTCGGTGGGGTTCCGCGTGATCCCTACTAAGTCTCTATTTTGGAGACGCACCCCTGCTTTTCAGGAGCGGTGGTTCTTCCTCAAGGCTCGAGAGTGTTGTGTGAAGGTCCTTGTTTCCAGCTTGCCGAGCCGAGTTCTCACTCGGCATGTGGTACATTTTTACTACTTTAGACTGTACTTTCCTTTAGACTGGACTCTATAGTAGCTGTTGTAGCTTTTGTTAGTTGTCTTTTCATCTGTTGTCCTGCATTATTTCCTATTTCTTTGTGCCTCCACACTCCTTTTTAGCCCTTCCGAGTCCCCCGACTCATGGGCGGCGGGCCAGGATTCGAATGGTATCGGACTCCTCCCGATTTTCAGACCTTGGGTTATTACAGGGACGGAGTGGGGCCATGGGACCACCGGGCTGGAGGGAGGGCACGGCCCAGAACTCCCAGGTAGAGAACTAGAGCCCTAGAAAAGCTTCCACCACGACCACTCCATGATAGATGTGGACATGCAACTTGGCTGAGAGCAACTTTTACCAGTCCTCTATCAACCAAAAGAAGCAGAATCACGTTCAGATCCCGGCATCAGAAGTTCTAAATTTTCTTACGAAGTCGCACCAGGTTGGTTCCTCTATTCCTGAACCGACCCACCTCCACCTTTCTCGCCAGCACAATCGTCCCCAACATCTTCTGAGGCTTCCGTCAGTCCCATATGAAAGAATACTCGTCTGCGGTCATCACGGTACCAGCCCCGCCTCCATCCGAGTTCAGGACTATCCGTGGCGCCTCCATCTTCCAGCAGTAATACTCTGGGAGCGGCTAGTACCAGTACTATCTGGCCCTGTTCCAGGACCTGCACTAGCCAGCGGTCATCTCAAGGTTAATCCAAAAAATTTGAGCATCTTCCTGGGCCAGATCGGAGTGTTTTGGCTTTAGTCTCGGTCAAATTGGAGCTCGGGAGCGTCTGTTGCGATGTACTCTTCGACTAACTATCCTGTGATTCTAGAAGCTGGTAGCACCGGCGCGGAGTCGACACATCTAGTTTCTTGCTCCGTCCCCTCCCCTCGCTTGGCCGACTGAAGGCCCCTCCCTATATGGAGGTAGTATTTTGGTTGTAAACACTTAACCCCCACCCCAAGATCCCCCCTCCTGTTTGAGGCGTAGTGCTGTACCTACATTAATTTCAGGTCAAGCGTCACCGCCGCAGCGTGTGGGTGCGTACCCATGCCTCCCCGCTCACCCACGTCTCCGAACAGGATCAGTGTTTCACACCGCCAAGGTAAGCGACTGCTACCCCTTGGCTGGTTACTTGCTTTGCTGATTTCGTATTGTCTTGAATGCCCGTCAAACGGTGAGCCAAGAGCCCACAATTGCACACGACTTCTAGTGTGCCCACTGCGGAAAGTGAGAGAGAGCCACCCCAAACCCACGCCCCCGGTGTGTCGGCCCCCACTCAAGTTGGGAATCCCAGACCCTTAGGGGTCAGCCTAAGCTAGCCTCGACCCTTAGAACGATTGGGTTCCACCTTGGACTCTCATCATCATCGCCCGGTCACCTTCGGGGATCGTGTGCGCCGTGAGAGCAAGCCTTACGCGTGAGTCCATGGTCTTCCTTATATGCTTGCTGGTCTAGGTCCTTGGTTCATCATTGCATTCAACTTCATTTTAGGACTGTGCCACATCAATTATGGTTAAAGGAAACAATCTACCTGCCAACCTGATATGCCTAGATATGAAGGGGTATGATGTCATACTAGGTGCCGACTGGTTACCCACCCACCAAGCTACCGTAGATTGCTGGAATGGCAAGATAACTTTTGTGGATTACCCAGAACTGGTTTACATTAGTCCTCGGAATAGATCACCCCTTATATCTGCTCTCCGAGCTAGCAAACTTATATGTAAAGGATGTGTGGCTTTCATTGCATTTGTGACTGCCACGGAAGTCGAGGAGTCTACGGTTGAAGACATCCGTGTAGTTCGGGATTTTCCTGACGTTTTCCCATAAGAATTGCCCAGCTTACCCCCAGAAAGGGAAGTGTCATTCACAATCAACCGTGTCCCTGGTGCTAGTCCTATCTCCAAGGCCACATATAGAATGTCCCCAGCTGAGCTGAAAGAGCTAAATGAGTAGCTAATGGAGTTATTGAAAAAGGGTTTCATCAGGCTGAGTACTTCCCCATGGGGAGCACCCGTGCTATTTGTCAAGAAGAAGGATAGATCAATGAGACTCTACATCGACTATCGACAGTTGAACCACCTTACAATCAAGAATAAGTACCCACTACTGAGGATTGATGAGCAATTCGATCAAATATCTGGAGCTAAATACTTCTCCAAGATTGATCTCCGGTCTGGTTATCACCAACTGAGGATTAGAGAAGAGGACATTCATAAAATAGCATTTCGGAGCAGGTATGGGGATCATGAATTTACTGTTATGTCTTTTGGACTAACAAATGCCCCTACAGCCTTTATGCAGTTGATGAACCGCATTTACAGGCCCTACTTAGACCAATTTATTGTGGTCTTTATTGATGATATTTTAATATATTCAAAATCTGAAGAAGACCATGAAGTACATCTGAGGAAGGTATTACGAATATTAAGGGAGAATAAATTATACGTCAAATTAAGCAAGTGCGAGTTCTAACTTGAAGAAATGTCCTTCTTGGGCCATATAGTCTCGAAGGATGGGATTTTTATGGACCTTGCAAATGTCGAAGCCGTAAAGAATTAGGAACGACCAACAAATGCAATGGAGATTTAGAGTTTTCTTAGTCTAGCTGGTTATTATCGACGTTTCATTAATGACTTCTCAAAGATTGCGGTACCACTCACTAGGCTGACTCGCAAGGAAGTGTGGTACGAGGGGAGTGAAGACTGCGAGACAAGTTTCCAAGCCTTAAAGGATCACCTAATAACTGCTCCAACCTTAGCACTACCAATTGAAGGAGAGAAATATGAGGTATATACCGATGCTTCTGGTATTAGCCTCAGTTGTGTCCTGATACAACAAGAAAGAGTTATGGCATACTCTTCCTAGTAGTTGAAGAAACATGAAGAGAACTACCCGGTGCACGACTTAGAGTTGGCTGCGATAGTGTTTGCCTTAAAGATCTGGAGACACTATCTCTACAGAGGACAATTCACTGTGTACTCCAATCACAAAAGCCTCAAGTGCCTATTTTCTCAAAAGGAACTAAATATGAGGCAAAGACGTTGGCTTGAATACCTCAAGGATTTTGACCACTATTCAATACCACCTTGGTAAGGGAAATTCCATGGCGGATGCCCTTAGTCAAAAGTCGAGAGTAATTTTGGCCAATTATATGATTCAGAAATAGAAGTTGTTGGAGAAACTCTCCGAACTCATTGTAACCACAGATCAGAAGAAAGGGTGTGAAAAATTCCCATGTTGATCAGGCAAGCAGATGTAAGCACACACTACAGTCTGATGTATAGGTGTAATATTTTCCATAAATGCCACCAGAATGTCTTGAGAGATGATATTGCACAAAGAATGTATAAAGGTCTAACCCATTGTAATGGCATCAGCTATTGAGATGTATTTATGATCATAAGAATCCCATAAGTGCTCGGGAATGTAGTCAATCATGGGTCCCAATCTGGACCAGTTCTGAAGGAACATGAAAGCCGACCCGTTACCAATAGTGCACTTGCAGAAGTTAGTGAAAATGTTTCTAGAGATGAGGAGATTTTTCCACATACGAGATCCATTCAATTTAGATGCGGCTTCAAAAGTACTGTAGGGATAATACTTGCCTTTCATGTAAGCAGACCAAAGTGCGGCAGAATTTAAAAGGGACCAACAACGCTTAAACGAAAAGGCCTCTGCTAAAAGGCGCACAGATCTGATACCCAGCCCTCCTTCAGTTGTTGGTTTGCATACTGATTCCCAACTCAACCATTGATGTTTTTTGACAATCTCATCAGAACACCAAAGAAAATCTGACATGATGCATTGCAAGCGAAGTATCACAGAAATAGGTGGAGCAGTAGATGCCAGTAGGTGGACTGGGATGGAGGATAACACATGCTTGATCAACGTTATTTTCCCTCCAAAAGATAGGAGACGTCCCATCCAAGAAGATACCCTATTTTGTAACTTATCTAGCATCAAATCATAGTAGGCTATCTTATTTCTTCCAATCAACATTGGAGCTCCTAGGTAGGTCATGTAGGTGCTTTGGCATTTAAATCCGGTGCATGTGATCACTTTTGGGATGATGGGATGAGCCGTGGCAGTATGCATCATAAAGTAGCTCTTTGCAGGATTTATTTTCTGATCTAAGGATTCTTCATATTTCTGAAGAAATCTCAGCAAAGATTTGAGAGATGTCGTTGAAGCATTGGTGAAAACCAACGTGTCATCCACAAAAAGTAAATGCAAGATGGGCGGGTAAGTAGAGGGAACTTTGAACCTGAATGCAACGTGCTGCTCCATGTGCAGTGATAGTCCTCTGCTAAGGACTTCCTCAGCTAAAATGAGAAGTGTAGGGGCCAATGGATCTCCCTGACGCATGCCTCTTGTAGATTTGAAGTATCCTTTGCATTGACCATTAAACATGACTAAAAACCAACAATTCATGAACATGGATTGAATATGGGCGATCCAAGAATTAGAGAAACCAAAGTGTTTGAGCACAAGGAAAAGAGAAGGCCATTCGAGCCTATCATACGCTTTCATCATGTCTAGTTTAAGGATAATATTTCTTCCTCTTAATGGCCGATGCAAATCCTGGACAAGTTCTTGAGCCAAACATATATGATCAAAGATAGCTCTCCCCTTCACAAAAGCACCTTGTTGAAGTGATATAAGACAAGGAAGAGTCTCACTCAACCTATCTGCAAAAATTCGGGCAATGATCTTGTACACAAAATTGCATAAATTGATAGGTCGAAAAGCAGCTATGTTGGCCGGCTGATCCTTCTTAGGGATCATGACTAAGAAAGAAGAAGTATAAGCACGTGGCAAGGATGTAATTCGAATGAACTCTTGTATAGCTACAATTATATCATCCCCCACGATGTCCCAACAAGTAGTGAAGAAAAGTTCGTGAAAACCATCCGAGCCAGGAGAGCTATCCCCCGACATGCTAAATACAGTTGACTGAATTTCCTTCGGAGATGGTGATGCAGTGAGGCGATTGTTCTCCTCCATAGTGATGAGGTTAGGAATGTAACTGAGTAACTCTTCATGAATAGTGGTACTTTTTGAGGTGAAAAGTTGTTGATAATAGTTTACTACGCAATCCATTACTTCGTTGTGTGTGGAATGTAATACCCTGCATGTCTGAAATACTAGCAATAGATAACATTTTTCTATTGTAGAGCGTTACCGAGTGAAAAAACTTCGTGTTACGGTCCCCCTCGCAAAGCCACCGGACACGTGATTTTTGCCTCCAATAGATCTCCTCCCGAAGATGTAGCTCAGCCAGTAGTTTCTTAGAGTCTTCCAGTTGTTGCATAACTTCATTTGACGGGTCATAAGAATAGGTTTGTTCACACTGTAGAACCTTATCTTCAACATTCTTGATGTTTGTAAAGAGATTGCCAAACACATTAGAATTCCAGCTCTTCAGGACATGTTTCAGCCTTCTAAGCTTAAGAACCAATTTGTTTCAGAGGGTCAGCAGATATGGGCCTTTCCCAAGACGCTTTAACTGCTGCCATAAAATCGTGATGACGCAGCCACATGTTTTGGAATCTAAACGGTCTTGGACACGAAGACGTGATGTTTCGGAACTGTATGAGAGCCGGAGCATGATCTAAGAAAAGCCGAGCAAGATGAGCAACTCTGGTTGATGGAAATGTCTGGAGCCATTCAACATTGTATAGACATCTGTCCAGGCGGGCAAATATGGCTTCACTGCCACGTCTACCATTTGACCAGGTGAACTTATTGCCCTCAAAACCAGCATCAACTAGAGATGCTCCTTGGATGAATTCATTAAAATCAGTCATACTGGTAGATGATTGAGATAATCCTCCAAGTTTTTCTGAAAGAGATGTTATTGCATTTAAGTCTCCTGCTAATAGCCAAGGCGCCTTGATAGATTCACCAAATTGAGACAGTTGATGCCATAAAGATCTCCTTTCTGCAATTGTGCATTTAGCATATATGAAAGAGACATATGCCGGCTGTGAGTGCCCCACAGAGAAAGTGATAAATTGAGGATGGCAAATAATACAACTAAAGTTTATACTCCCCCTCCAGAAAACCCAGATCTTTGGATGAGGCTCTGTATTGAAAGCTGCAAATTGATCCTTTTCACCTTTCCCTCACGGTACTACTTCGCTATCGGTCACCCAGGAGTATTTAGCCTTGCAAGGTGGTCCTTGCTACATAATTTCATTTTCTTTTTATTCCTTAACCCCCTCTCACTTCCCATACATTTCTCATTCTCTCCCTCTCTGTTCTCTCTCCTCTTTTGCCCTCTGCTCTGGCTACAGATGGAGATGACCCAGGGGATGAGGTGGTGACGGCATGGAGGTGTCGTGGAGCGTGAAGATGCGAAGAATGTAACGTGGCATTGGCGAGATCCCTCGGTGGATTCATAGCATCACGACGTGGGTTCGTGTGATGGTTTCGACATTTTGGCTCAGGTGGTCGGCGAACGAGGTAGGGGAATAGATTCCTTACCTCTCGTTTGACTTTCCGCTTGAATTTCGTGTCGATTTGTGCGAGTTTGAGTGGATTTTTCATTTTCGGGGAATTATAACATGTTTTGAGATGTGATCCATGTTCGTCATTTTTGGTGATGATTTTTAGTTTGAATGGCCTCATTCGAACCCCTGGCATGTCTGGATGCCATCCTCGCTAGTTTCATTGTGATTGGTCGTGATTTGGGGCCGGCAGGAGTCTAGTTTCCCTCGCGAGTCATTTTGGGTTGATTTGTGGAGAATCACCCATATCATGTCATTTTGTGTGTGGTTTGATCCCTTCCAGCTTGTGGAAGGATGGAATTGTGATTTCGGATGTATTCCCATTGTCTTGGAGATGATTGGGATGTGGAACGTGGTTTTTCCACTGATTTTTCTAGTTCTAGGGTTCGGTGTATTAACGCAGAGCTCCAAGGGTGCATGCCTATTAATGCGCTATATCGTGCGATCGCGTTCATCTAAGAAGATGAACAGTGGGGTGGTGAGGAGGTAAGGGATGCGGTCCTAGTGTTGGACACGATCCTGAAGAACGCGACCAAGGATGTGGCCGCGATCTTCATTAACGAGCTTGAGGTCTCCACCGCGATCTAGATTAATGTGCTCGAGTCTTTGGCCGTGTTTTTGGTTTAATGCGCAGTAGGCTATGGCCGCGTCTATTAACGCTACCCTAGCTTGTGCAGCGTCAACGTGTTGACACGCTGTAAGGGTTGGACACGTTCTGTTGGCATTGCGACACATCCTTTGGACGCGTTCATCATCGCGACACAGGTGTGCACCGCGTTCATGTCTTCTATTTTTAGCGTTTTATGAGAGTTGTCTCGGGCTCCGGTGAACCCAATATTCAATGCCTTGTTGGCGTTTGACTCGACTGATGCCTTGGGTATTCTATGAGAGTCATATCTGTGTGTCGGGGAATCCCAGAAGAGTGGTCTCATCTTGAGTAGTGTTCGGTGTTTTCTCCGTGATAATGGGGTTGACTTCGACCCTGTGGTTAGCCTATTGCACGTGGATGTCGTGGACGTCCTATGAGGATTGTGATCGTGTTATTGGGTGTTCGAATGTGCCATTGCATCGAGTAGTATTTTGTGTATTTCGAGGGTTATTATGGTTTCTGGTCAACCCGGTTGTTACCTAGCAGTTGACACGTGACCTCGCGAGTGTCTCAGTTATCCTGTATGAATCGAGACTCTGGTTTTAGGTGTTGGAGGGATCATCATACCTCGATTTCCATGCCTAGGTGGTTTGAGGGCAGCGATGTTTCCTCATGTGCTGTGATTTGTGTTATACGGAGTCCAGAGTCCTGTGTGCAACCTAGGGGCTGAGGACATATGTTTTATCATGATTTTGGCTTAGGGACTAGGCTGATTAATAGTACGTTGCCATGATGTGCGATGATCTTGACCCGAATCGTGTGACTCAAGGATTGTTGTGTATAGGTCTAGTTGTTTATCCAGAGTCTGATGATAGTTCTGTGTACTGTCCTGTGCCTTGTGTTTCTTAGTGCATGCGACAGGTGAGTGTTTACCCTTTCCACACTTCGGAGTTTCTTTTGTTTAATCTCTATGTCTAGTGAGTCTCCACTAGTCGTAGCTTGATGACACTTGGTGTCTGCGAACCTCAGAGTGGTGGCGGGATGACTTTCGTGACACGATTTTTAGGCTAGTTTTTATGGACTCCCTTGCTTTACAGTAGCATCCTACTAGCGGAGAAAACTGGCTAGGGGTCTGGCTCAAGGCATTGGGCTTGTGTGTGCACACGTGGTCATGGGCGTTTGGATGAGCACCGACGGGCGTGACCCTAACTAGTCACTCGTTACTATTGTTCCTTTCTCTTAGTACAGTGTCTCAGTCACCTTGTTTGAGGCGAGTGTGAGATGCTTGAGGCACAGTGTAAGACGTCAGTGGATGCATCTGACTGTGCTTCTAATAAGGAGGTGCTTCTGTCACATGACACCAGGCTTGTGGTTTTGTGACCGGTTCTCCATCATGGTTGATGTAGTGCTTTAGGTAGCCTTTATCTAGCTTGACCGTGGCTTGTGTAGCGGACACGATGGTGAGGTCGTGTGTGCGCCGGTGTTTTGGTTAGTGTTATGTGATGCCCACACGTCTATTGTAGCATGACATGTTCTGGCAATGTAATTGGGGTTTCTTGAGTTTATTCTGGCAACTCCCTGCCAAGTGTGTGGGAAGTTATGCCTTTCCCGATTAGGAGTAGTTTAGAGGGCGGATGTTTTATTGGTGGCTGTGGTGTCTTCTGTGCAGCCTTACCTCTTTACTTCCATGTTGTTACACCTGCTCCTATTGTTCTGACTACTATTGATCTTGTTGTTGTTACTATTGTCACTGGTTTGGTCTCTTGGTGGGGATCTACGGGACCCTTACTGAGCCAGTGACATGAGGCTCACTCCTGACTTTTCAGGTGTGGCTGCTCTTCTTCTTGGTGATCTGGAGGTGCTGTTCGTGGTTCTTAGTGGACAGCTTTGCTAGTGTCAAGCTTCCCGCGATGTGAGGGTACGTTCCGTTTTCTATTGGACTATACTTTTCTTTAGTTGGACTAGACTCTACTAGGTATTGTAGATATTAGTGTTAATTTGTTATAGAAAATATAATTTTATTTTTACAATTTTAACAATCCTGATCAAATATCCTATAGAGAGCACCGGTGTGGGCAGTACATCGCTAGTGTTGTATCGCTCACGAGCCGTAAGTCCAAGCCTCGCCCTCTAGGAAGCCTGATGTCGGTGTCAAGGAGGAAGTTATGGCACATTACGAACCTCTCCAAGGGCAACCTATTGATGTACAGGTGCCACTCATCCCTGGTCTTCATCTCTGCGGTCCTGCACTCCACCTCTGGCAAAAACCTGAAGCCGTCACCAATGAAGAAGAGAAGATGACTCCCAAAGATCCTGCTAGCAGAAGTGATATCCTCACTATGGATGAACTTAATCTTAACACCCATCCAGCACTCTAAAAGAATCATGGAACCGAACAAAGGACCCCCTAGAGATGCTGAGGTAAGGCCCTCATACAAGAAGGCAAGCACAGCCTACGAGATAGACAAACCCTGCCATAGGCCACTGATGGTACTGAGGAGTGGAGTCTCTAACATATGGTCAGTAGAGGGGAACAAGATCACCCCGCACAAGCAAATGAACGCTGCCTTGGCTGTGGCCTCATCCCACCCACATCTATCCCTACACTGTGGTATGACCCATTGGCTAAGAGGAAGAAGGTGGATGTGGCGTGGGCCGATGAAAGTGCGGATGTCCTGACGATTTGGTACAAACCCTCCAAAGATAAGGCTAGGATCTATAGGGGCAACTATGTGGCACACTAGGTCCTCCTCACTAGCCTTAGACCTAGGAAAAGAGAAGTAGGTCTCTACCTCCTCTAGTAGGACAGTGGCCTCAAAAGATGGGAAGATAAACGTATGGGTTTGATGATGCCAGATTTCCACTAAGGCTGATAGGCTATGCCAATCTAAGGAAAGCTTAGGGTAGACCTTGCCTAACACTAATAGTGGATGCAAGTGCCAAGATTTGAGGATGGATATCACTCCTAAGGGCAGTGCACGGACCATTGGAGCCATCCACTTTAAGGTGGAGTAGTGCCTGGAGCCAGGCAGGAGCTGAGGAAGGAAGGAAGAAAAGGAAAAGAGAAGAAAGGAAGAGTATGTAAGCAAAGGAATGAATCAACTTAAATCAAATCTTACTAACATACCTCTCTCAAAGGGCTAGAGCTAAGGTGGCGTGGGATTTCAGTCAGCCATTGGAGCACCTCCCTCTCCTTTCTGGCCGGCTTCAGCCCTTCATAAGCTTCTCCTTCCATAGAGCTACCTCCAAGGCACCTTTTCATGATGATTTGAGCAAGAAGACCAAATGTTCTAGGCTTGGGAAGAGGGTGGTAGTGTGAGTTGCAAATTTGAAACCCTCCTCCTTTTATAGAACTTGATTAAGAGGCCTATTCCCGCTAGGATTGAGCTAGGATCAGGCTAGGGTGGGTTAGTTTGGATAGAGTTCAGGTTGAATTGAAACTCGACCCCTCGGATGGGGACTCTCCAAGAGAGTCCCGGTCAGACTCCCAGTACGCAGGGAGGGGTGGTCTTGTGATAGACCGCACTTCAAATGTGCGGTCCATAGATCACCGCTCATCATCTTCTAGAGGGTTCGATTTTAAGATTTGAATGGGTTATATCTTGCAGTTCTTCCACTTGGGTGACCATCCATCGACCGTTCACTTTATCTTCATGTGGCCTTGGTTTGGCGGCTCTTCCAATGAGCGGCAGGTTACCAACCGCCCTTCTCCTTGCCACACCACTTGTGTACCTTTCTCTCTACGCCTTGTAAGTCAGCATTTCTCCTCTGGTGCCTCTCCTCTCACGTCATCTCTCTCGTAGAGTCGGCATGCCTCTCCTCTCGCGTCATCTCTCTCGTAGAGTCGTCATGCCTCTCCTCCCGCGTTGTCTCTCTCGTAGAGTTGACGTGCCTCTCCTCTCGCATCGTCTCTCTCATAGAGTCGGCGTGCCTCTCCTCCCGCGTCATCTCTCTCGTAGAGTCAGTGTGCCTCTCCTTATGCGTCGTCTCTCATAGAGTCGGCGTGCCTCACTCTCCTTTCACGCATCTCAGTCATGGAGTGGCGCACTCTATCCCGCGTCATCTCTCTCGTAGAGTCGGCGTGCCTCTCCTCTCGCGTCGTCTCTCGTAGAGTCGGCATGCCTCACTCTCCTCTCTCATATGCCGCACTCGCAAGTCGGTCGTCGTCTCTCTCTCCTCTCTCTACTCTCTCATCAGTACGTGTCTCTCGAGTCAGCTAGTCAGCATTTGCATTCATTTCATACACTCATTCATTCATTCATACAAGAAAATCAACAAAAACAAAATGAACCATGTTATCATATCATATCATCTCATGTACAAGTCTGTCAAAAGTACAAAATCAGGCTGCTCCCTCTGGCCTGTCACTATCTCCTCCTCCCTCCTGCCTCTTCGATGGTGGGGCCATCGTAAAGGTCGCACTCTCCTCCCGCTCTCGACGACGGCACCACTCGTCCTCCTCATTCCTCTGCTGCTCAGAGGAAGTGGCTAGGTAATGCCTGACAGAACAGTGTGTGGCATGGCTGTCGCTCGGGACTGCTCTGCTACTGCTAGGAGCCGCTCGATTGTCGCTCGACTGCCGCTCATCCTACTGCGCATCAGGAAGCCCTCCGCGATACCCTTTAGCTTCACAACCTGAATCCGAGCGAGGTCGCGCTCCTCCCGGTAGCACTCTACCTCGACGCCAATCCGCTCCATCTCTGCAGCTCCGGCTCGGAGTCGCTCCACCTCAGCTCGCAGGAGTGCCGTCTCCAATGACTCTGCGAGCCGACTCTGTGCCAACTACTGTCAAAGGCACTCTGCCTCCTGTCGAGCTGTATCCTGGCTCTGATCTACCTCCTCCCTCAGTCGAGTGCTCCGAGCTAGCTCCCCTCGCAGACGGGCAGGCTCGTCCTGTGCTAGTACGAGCTCCTCCCGCAACTGGTCTCCCTCGCCTATGGCGGCTGTCAGCTCTATGTGGTGCATGCATTCATCAGCATCATTAGTCAACTGCATAATTCACAATGGAAAGTGTAGGAAATGTACCCTCTCGGAGAGTGCTGCTTCAGCCGCCTTGGCCCATTCTACCATCTGCTAAAACTCTGCCTCCTGCTCAGCTCGGTCGGCTGGAGTCTGTGCTGTAGAAGAGGGAGCGTCTGCCCCCTGCCACTGGGTCTCCTCCCCTCACTGCATTGATAAAACTCTAGGTCAGTCACTACATAATAATATAGAAGTGCATAATTTAAGAGTCTAAGTTTAGGAAACTCACTAGTAGGGCCAGGGCCTATCGGGCCTCGTCTCGCTCCTTGATCGTCGTGGTGAGGATCCCCTGCAGCTCTGCAAGTCGCCCCTCAGGGTCAATATGCATTTAGAAGCCCAAATGTCAATGTGTCATCATATAGAAGTCATAAGCATAATAAATAGAGTTTAAGTTTAGAAGTCGTACCGGTCGGTGGGCACCTCGGAACACCTGGTCCCGGTAGTGTCTCACGTACGCGGTGTAGTACACAGCATCACTCTCTACTCGGACGGTAACCACCCGCCCGAGTGCTGTCCAGTCGATCACCTACGTAGCATTCCTCGACGTCCAATCGAATGCCACTGCTAGGCCCCTCGTAGTCTGAGTAACGCATTCCCCTGGCCTCTCCGTCGTAGGGAACTCGACTGCTGGCTGATGGACCCCGATGGTCCTCATCACTAGTCTGAAGTACAGTGTCTCCACCACGTTCATGCAGTGCAGCCACACGTCACGTCCCACGAAGGTGAGAGCTCCAACCACCCAAGGCTGGTCCTCCTGCCCCTCCTTGGCGTAAGGAGTCCACCGTACCTATAAAATAGGAGGTCACATCAGCATCAACATATAGAATCGCATTTAATTAGAGAGTCTAAGTTTAGAAGCGTACCGAGGCATACGATAGAGATTCAAGGTCGTCTTGGAGCTCCTGGATCTATCTCCGGAGAGCTCCAGTCTCTCGCGGTGCTACCCACCGCCTGGCAATCAGGAGGAGCCCAGGGTGAGCCTCCTCTCCCCTGCCAAGCCCACGTAGTCTCACGTAGGCCCAAACCTGCATCACAGCATCGGGTCAGCATTTAGGAAGCATTTAGGGATTGCATAATCAAGGTTTACAGTAGAGGTCATACCTGGAGCAGAGGGGAGAAGCCCCTGAGCATGGTCCGATGGGCCGTCGAACTCAGCGTGTCAAATGGAAAGGCAAGGACTACGGCTCCCCACGCAAAGTCGCCCACATGGTCGAGATCCTCAAGGAGTGGGAGGAAGCAACAGCTCATCACGTCCGCCCGTGTGGAGAACTGTAGGTGCCCGAGCAGCAGCATCAAGAATCATCGCAGTACTCTATCGGCCTCTGCTCCCGCCTCCGCTACAACCCTCAATCTTGCCAGGTCAACCAACCATTGAAGGTGCTACTCTGGCTACTCCCCGGTCGCGATCCCCGCTCATCGTAATCCTAGGCTGTCCTGAAGACTCACCCGGGGTAGGAGGGTTGACTGTCACTTAGGGCGCCGCAGCTATAAGCCCAGCAGCTCCTGAGCCATCTCCCGGTAGTCGGGATAAGTGGTCCCGCTAATCGGTCACCCATGCACTCGTAGGCCAGTGAGCCTGGCCACATCCTCCAACGTGGGGACCATGTGCCCCCACGGGAAGAGAAACGTCTGACTCACTGGATCCCAGCGGTCGTGCAAGGCGTAGAGCAGAGCTATGTCGAATCGACACACCTCGATACTCAAGAACGGGGAGAACCCCATGGCAGCCAACCGCTCCCGCTAGAAGTCCGATAGTGCTAGATACACTGCCCAGACCTACAGCCACGAGATGCGGGTCCTGTGCTTTCCCTGCATTCATTCATTCATTTCATGCATTTAGGAATTGACTTAAGCATTTTATTTCACAAATAAGATGAAAAATAACAAAATTGCATTCCTGTTAGAAGGGTGGTCCCCCTTGGACTACACTTCCTGAAGTATGGCCCTATATGGGCCGTTCAAGTTCTCCAATTCTTTATCTTTGAACGGACCAATATGGCTCGTTCATTGTTTGTGCAGTGAACCTCTCACCTTCTTCTGCTATTCATCCTATTGATTATGTGAGGTTTGTACGGCCACCCCTGGGCCGCATGTGTTTATGCGGCCCTATGTGGGCCGCATGTCTAAGGATGTGCAGTTATTTGAGGACCGCTCATCCGTCATCTTCCCAGACGATGGTGAGGGCCCTCCCTACCGGTGGGAACCACCGTGGCCCCTTAAACTGGCTCCTAAGGGTTCCTAGAGCCCCCTGTTCACCCTAGAACTCACATGCATGAATTAAAAAAGAGATGGGCAAGAGTTTTGGGGACCTACCTTGGGGTCCCGAGCCTCCGTCTCCATGGCCGGTGGTGCTTGGGGGTCGTCTTCTGCGTCGACGGCAGTAACTGTCGCCCCCTCGTCAACCACGGGTGCTAGCGTCGCCGTCGATGCGCTCGTTCCCTCGGTGGCAGACGGTGCCGCCGTTCCTTCCTCCATGGCCACCACGGCGGCCGCCGACGTCAGTGCTCTGCCGTCCTCGCCGGCCATCCGATCATGGGAGGCTTGGTGTTTGGTCCACATGGGTGATTGGGAACGTGAGGAAGGGAGGGATTAGGAGGAAGTTTGAGAGTTTGAGAGAGGGAGGTGGGGGTGCTTCGGTCGTGTCCCTTCGTCCTCTCCTCCTCTGCCAGTTACGGTGGGGAGGAGGGAAATGAAGGATTTTTTTGTTTTAAAAACCCCAAACATTGTGCGGTCTCTCGATAGGCTATCCCACAGTTGGGCAGTTAGAGATTGGCCATTCTTATCCAACATTCTTCTGCATTTGAACGATAATATGTCTGATCGTTCTTCCTTGTGCTTACATGTGGCATACATTTAGCCATTCCTTATTTTGAGTGGCCCTGAATTGACCATCCTTATATTGAGATGAATGGTTTTGAATTTTTATTTGCTACATCATGCTTAATTAATAAATCTTGTTATTTCATGATCTTGTTGGCAAGTTTCCTTGCAGTATCACCCTTCACTTGCCTTGCGGCCCGCCGTTAGGTAAGTTAGGTAATGTATTCCGATCCCTATATCCTTTATTGCATTACTATTAAACTATATTATCTTGAGAACCAGTTGATTGCTCGCGTGTTCTAGAATCTGATGTTCCCCTTTAACAAAAACAGATGATGATCTAGGTGCACACGTTTAACCTCCAGATAGGCCGTTAGGTTGAGAAAATTAGGGGACGATGGTTCCATCTTGCACGTCGTGGTTGTAGATAGCGACGCACGCCCATCGTGCGGGGATCCCAACATTTCCCTTCTATCTACCTGCCTACAGTCGGCCCTCTAGAGATCATCATGATCTTCTTGCCATTAGGTCGGTTGTCGATGGGCGGGGGAGTTCGCTGTTGCTTCTCCGCGGCCTTGGCGATGTACTTGTCGAGGAGCCCTCGCCGGACGAGATCCTTAATGGCGTCCCGCAGGTTGATACACTCCGCAGTGTCATGGCCGTGGTCACGGTGGAAGCGACAATACTTCTTCTTGCTCCTCGAGTTGGGATCTGACTTCATCCGAGGGGGGCACTTAAGGAACGGGTCCTTGCGGATCTCCATAAGAATT